>JAEMWC010000178.1:342500-400000 GCA_016490735.1 Pachyseris speciosa | reverse complement strand
CGATACTGTCCAATTCTCCCCGATATTCGCCATAGCTCGGACGTACCTTTCATTGCGTTGGAGAAGCTGGACTGCTTTTCACTTCCCTTTACCAGAGAATGCAGAGATGGTATCACAGCCTGTGATCGCGTGCACACCGATTAGGGCTTTCATGAAGCAATGCTTGTCAACGTGTGGGTTGAGTTGCTTCTCCAAGCTGTTGAAAACTTTAGAAAGATCTATTATTCTGGACTTTGCTCTTCTTCCCTTCTTCATGTAACACCTTCCAAGGTTTCGGCTATGAGCAAGCAGTAAGACAAGGACATTAGTGTCATCAGAGTGGATGACGCACGTGCCTCCAGCGTGCCGAGCATGGAGAACCATACGCGTATCAGCCTCTTCGTGATTACACTCTAGCCCAGGAACAGGTTCACATGTGGCTACGCCGGTTTAGTTGCCAGGACTGATCTTCGGATGTCACGTACATGATCCGGTTGCCGAGCCTGCCTCTGAATGCTTCTGTCTTCCACTGTAACACGAGACATTTGACAAGCTCAGGCTTGTTTGCGATCGCACTGAGCAGCTTGTTCCACTCTGCAGTTGCGATGATATTTGATGGGATTTTCGGGGAATTCGCTTTCGGTCGAAACCTCCAAAATTGGTTTGTGATTCCGGATCACGGCAGCACGGTATAAGGTTGTCCAAGAAGGAATATCTCTGCATTGGGCTAGCTTTGAATCCGAACATCCGCATATAATGCATTCGTCCGCCATTGATCATTGTGCAGAGGAAACACATTCGCGCCAGGGTGAAAACCCATTGAATGTTTGTGCGACCACGTGTTTGGGAAGGACAAAGGCAGTTGTTTTTGAGGGGGCTTTATTCAACACACTTGCAATGTATACATATATTTATGTACTTGCTCTCTTTTCGAAAATATTTTAAAAAAACCACTATTCTTTTTCAATGATTATAATTGCAAACTGGTCAAGTAATAGTGATATTAGGGCCGTTTATTATAAGAGAGAAAATAAGCCGCGGCTTACACTGGCCGCCTCTTACATAAGACGCGAACACCCCCTTTAAATGGTACGTAATCGAAGTTCACGGTTGACTCCAACGGCAGCTAGCTCAAGCCGCGGCTTATCCTGGCCTAGGGGTTTTGGGTTGCGCTTATCTTGGCCGCGGCTTACCTTGGACGTGAAAGTGTTCTTATAAATGTACTCAAGCGTTGTCCGCGGCTTGCTCAAGCTTGCGCTTCTATTGTTATTGTAGCGAACTTAGCCGCTACTTAGAACTTATGCAGGCCGCACTCGTATAAATGGCCCACTCGCGTCTTATGTAAGCCGTGGTTTATTTTCTCTCGTATAAACGGCCCTATTGTGACCAATAATCAGGCGTTGTGACGTCGCAAATGACGTCACGTAGTTATAATTTAAGCACTAGAATAAACGGAAATCATGTTTGTAGTTCCAATATGATCTAAATTTGACTTTGAAACGCAATTCGTTCACTTTAAAAGAATACAAGCAACTTTGAAGCCTTCCTCAAAAATCCAAGATGGTGGCCAAAAGGAAGATATGAGGAGCAAATTTAAAATTCGATTTACGAAGTGAAAGCTACCGTTCTATCCTTGCTATCATACATTTATATGATGCTCAATAGTCAAAGATTAACATTAGACATGTTTCGGCTGTTCCCCTTAAGTGAGCCATAAACCTGAATTTTAGGGTCTCAGCTGATGGACTAGATGTGTCTATCTGAAATACCTCCTGACCACAGTTTTGAGACAAATGTGAAAGCACCAGTGGGAGAAATTCCGACTAAAAGCTTAAAGCTGTTTGAGCTTTTATAATTGCTCCAGGTAATTGTTTGTGCAGATGGACCAGTGGGTTTTTGAATTTTTATTTCTGTACAGTCTATAATTACTCTTGTTCGCTGAAACTTTGCAAGACTCTTTGGTAGATGCCTCCTAACTTGCTGCATTGTAGGCCAAGCAATCAGAATGTCCTTGAAAACGTGGTAGAGCATGTTTATCCAGGTTGTGAAGATTTTAGATGCAGATCCCTTAGAAAGTGAATAAATGTCAGCCAGGTGACCAAACAACAGACCCCGTCTAAGCCTCACGGGAACTAAAATAAACTCAGAAAACAATGGCACTTGTCGTTTTGGCCCTGGCTTGTTTCGGTCTCTTTCTTCCCACAAAGAAAAAATCAGTGGGTTAGATTAAAATGACATCAACTTAAATATAATTTTTATCTCTGCACAAGTTGATCTTGTAAAAATTTAACTATTATGGACATCTATAGTATATGAAAAAAAAAATATATATATATATAATAGAAAAATAATTTGATAAGCGAATTCTTTATAATGAATGGTACCTAGGATTTGTTTGAGCTTCGTTATGAAGAAATATTGACCAACCTGATAAGCTTCTCTCGCAGTTTTTTTCTTGCCATCCCAATATTTCATTTTTTCAGCAACTGGCTGCAAAAGGTTGAACACCATAAGTAGACAAGTCAACGAGGGGATTCCAGTGTAAAATATGACGGGCCGATCGTCCTTACAGACATCCTCAATGAAAAGATTTCTCTTCAGCTGAGTCTTGTCCTCCAGCCTAGATTTGCACTCGTCCATGAATTGTATGTCAGAAGTTGTTAAATCAGTTTGCACCTCAGCGTCTACATATACCGACTGACAATCATGGCTCCTGTTTCCTTCAAAGGTACAATTATTTTTGTCTGAGCCGAGATCCATTGCTCCCACCCTAACATCTTGTTTCGAAGAGGCAGACTGCTCCACATTTATTACCTTCTTCGGCCATGGTGTTTCATTTCGATGTCTCCGCTCATCAGGGTTGGTACGACTTTTGTGAGTTTTAGGCTGGAGATGTTTGGAAAGTCAAATATCGTGGGCACAGGATTCGATTTTGTGGGGCCAAGCCCACCTTTAAAATGAGCCGAACATTTCCTGGTATACCTTGTTACATTGAGACTATCCAGGCGACAAGCTGCAATCCACCGCATACGCCGTTCTCGCTCGGTCATTCCTGCGACATAATACTTGCTTTTGTTGTCTGGGGGAAAAGGAAAAAACTCAATATTTTCTAGCTTTGGATGTTTTTCAGCTTGTTTCTTTTTGTAAGTGCTATATGAGCAATTAAAAGCACAACAACTGTGATTCACCATATTGTTTTGATTGCTTTCTCCGGATTTTTACCCGCTTAGCTTCGCTTCAATGCATTCGCCCCAGGACGACCGAGAATACGAAACTCAGCTATTAACCATAACATGGATGTCCGAGGATGCCCAATATCAAAGATGTACACTGTAAACTAGGTGGTCAACTACAGTATGGCCGTCATGTTGGATTATGATTATTATTATTATTATTATTATTAGGATTTATATAATAAGGTGAATAGTTCGCGCGTTGTGATTGGTTCTTAGCTATGATCTATTAGAGGACAGATGCACAGATTATGTCATCACGACCCACTTTTTTCCAGAAATGTGAAAATAAACAAGTTTTCCGCTTGCATTTTGTTTCTTTATTATATAAAACAAATAGATTCCATGTTACCGTGCGTCTGTTCAGTAATAGATCACAGAAGACGTCAAAATGTGGTTTTTATTAGAAATATTCCATAGTTGATTTTAGTTTCGTTTTGGTGGAAAATCTGTGACATTGCGTGACGTTTTGACTTTTTGTTGATTTCAGGGCGGTTGCGTAATACACTAATTGAAATTGTAAAGATACTTGTTGTGATCGTGGACTGCGAGTTTCGCTTGATGTTATCTGTTTATTGTATAGAACATCCTAGAACGTTCAAGATGATCAACGCTTCCGGTGTAGTGTGATTTTAGTGAAAATCGAGCATGTATAAATAATTGTATAATCACAAGGATAACAGAGAATTAAAATACACTAACTAAAAATTATTAAGTTGATTTCATTTCCCTTCTTTTGTTCACTGAACACTCTCATTAAAAATTGTACCCAGAATACCTCTCACATTCATGGGTAATCAGCCGAATGACAGAGCAGAGACAGGCGAGAAACACACTGTGGTTAAAATCGGAGCAGAACTGAACCGTGTCACCGCCGTGTGAGCTGAGCCTCCCGCGTGCTCGGAAAATGGCTAGACTTCTTTTTTTTTTCTAATTTTACTGGTATCATTTGTGAGCGTTCTTGGAGTTAAAGATAAGAACAAACATGAAGATCTCAAAAGATGGTAGGAAAAACGAGGTAGGTTTGGATCCTGGAGTGATAACATTGATCAGTTGCACAAATTTTGTGACCACGTTTACCTTCAATTGATGCGTCTTATAAAAAAGATGCTAGTTGTGAGCCATGATTTAAGGTTTTGATAAAAATAATAGCTATTGAAGCCAATATCCTAGCCACACCATTTCACTATCCGTGCTATTCCTTATTTCTTTGCTCGGGATCATTTGCGGTGCAATATGGGGATCATTTGCGGCCCAGGATTACCGCGATAGGTGCCACTAGCAGGAGTCGAACCCGAGTTATCTGCAACAGAAGCGGTGACAATGACCACTACACCAAGGGCGTTTAGCATAGGTAATAAGAGACAGTACTACAGTTGTAAGGAAGAGAGTGAGGTTTGTGCAGTCGGTTTCACGTCACGAAAGGTAAAACTAAAATCGCTTATCATTCAAAAAATGATGTCAAGAAATTGAGATGTTTTGGGAAAATAGTAAAAAATCTACCTGTCAAGGTGTCAGTGGTGTGCGATATCCCGTATCTTAATTTATTTTCGATGAAGAAGAATGAAGAACATTTCTAGACTCGGGCGTTCCACGGCCCGGGTAATAAGCCAAATTGGCAAAAATTAAGGAGACCAGAAATTGATGCGTTTGCTTTTATTAACTGTTCCCCTCATTCATTACAGTAGTACCACTTATACTAAGGTCCTCCTAAATAGAGTTTGGTGGAGCCAAAACACAGGTTTTCGTCAATCCTCTACTTTTCTTTCTTGCCATGTTAGGTCCAGTCCATGACATAATCTATGGAAAACAAACAAGAAAATGTTGGACAGATGAACTTCTCAGGAGACTACCCTTGGGGTCTTGTTAGGTTAAAATTATTTTGTCCCAGCATTCATACCTTTGTAGCGCTATACATGCACTGATTAAATGGAATAAACAAAGAAAACTGTTTTTAACTCTTCTGTTGTTTACTTTTTTGTTTCAGTAGCCCAGTAATTCTTACCAACTGATTTGCATGAGTTTTCCTCTTGAGCTGACCTGTGAAAAAATGTTTAAAAAAGAAACCACATTAATGTCAAATCAACTGAAAGTAAACCATTTATTTGACTCTTAAGATTGTTTGCACGCAGGTTGTAGGGACCTCCTCTCAACTGGACTTTTACTTTAGACTGGCGACAAGCTAAGTGAAAAACAAAGCTTAACCATTGCAACCAATAGGTTGAGCATGATAGCGAGAATTATCATGGCCGAGGTTTGTGTTATCTGACGAAGCCAGCGAAGAGTGAGGCGGATACTAAACACAAACCGAGGCCATGATAATTCTCGCTATCATGCGAAAACCGAATTCAATAATTGTTTTATTATGCACAAACTTGAGCGTTTGTAAAAACAAGAGAACGTACAAGAAGGCTCAACATGCTTCGCCAACAACTTTATTGGTAAGCTTACAACCTAAAATTTGCAGTGCAGGCCAAATTTTTCTAACACTGAATTTTAGAGATACCCATTCTAAAACATGTTTTAAAACTTGAAATTAAACTTTTGCCTGAACTCAGACCCGTTCTGGTAAAACTTTCTGCAATGCAGTTCCAGAAAAGCGAACGTGTTTCTCGCGTGTGGAAAACTATTGTTTGCAAAATGACGACACTTCTGCATGTATAAAGCCTATTGTCTGTAGGTATGACGTCATTTCTGCATGTATAAATCCTATTGTCTGTATGTATGACGTAACGAAAACAGTGCCAGCAGTAATTAGCTGCGTGGTTTTAGCCAATCAAAATTGAGATAATGACACCAATGCATAATAGCCGTCAACTGCTTTTCTTATGGTAAAAATTGCTAGCGGTATTGCTTGTGGGCGCACACGACGACGACGACGTTGCCCAATAATTAATAATATCCTAATAATAATCATAATAGTCCAACATGGCGGACACACTCCAGCTGATCACCTAGTTTACACCGTACATCTTTGGTATTGGGCATCGTTGTTTAGAGCGCAAAAACGTTCTGCGCAGCTTCCTGCGCAGCACCGCTCGAGAGCTTTTCGCGGACTCTTGTTGGTCTTTTGAATGAAATCGAACACGATGCCAGGAGAGCGCTCGTACCGTGCGAAGTGTTGTCTTTTTTTCTGTCATTTCACTGTTTTGCCGGACTAAAGCACATGGGATTGTATACCAACTAATGTTAGACGAGAGAAGAAATATGCAGTAGCATTCCCTAAAAGGCGAGTACGTTCATGTGACTTGAGTATGTTTGTGATTAAAGTGCACCTAACCCCAAAAATTGTTTTCGCTAAAATAAATCTTTGCACCTGTTTGAAACGCATTGCGCCTTTTAAAGCAAATCTTGACTAGTTATTTTGACTTTTCTAGGGTGTTAAAGTTGCAAAATCGGGCCCCACGGCCGAGTCAGAAGGGGCTTGTGTCTATTCTCGATTTGACGTTACAAACTGCTTTGCATGGATATTTACAAAGACTTAATGCGATGTAAATCATTTTGTGACGTCAGATCGAGAATAGACCCAAGCCCCTTCTGACTCGGTCGTGGGGCAGACGATGGCCAGATTGTGCAACTTTAACACCATAGAAAAGTCAAAATAACTAGTCAAGATTTGCTAAAAAAGGCGCAATGCGTTTCAAACGGGTACAAAGATTTATTTTAGCGAAAAAAAATTTAAGGGAAATAAGATTATTATTTTTCGATCGTTTGGTCGTTAAAATTTGTAAACAACTGCTTGTTAGTGTAGCGTTCAGTCCTAAATGATTTGTAAATTGTCACTTTAATCGAATTTTGTTATAACCGGACTGCTTTGGAGACAGTGATCTCTTGGACACTGAAACGATTAGCTTGTCACGGTAAGAAAAAAATTAACACACTGAAAGAGATTTTTTTTATTTGATCATTCGAAGAAGTTGAAAAGTGTTTTTGTGAAAGCAAAAAGTGCTGTGCTGTGCTTTGGATTTGAGTCGAGGCTAGTCAGCCGCTTTTTCGATAGAGTCAGTTCGTTTGAACAATCATTTGCTCTTTTTGCCTCAACACAACTTAAACGATGTTTTATGAAAAAAAAAGATGCAATTGCATAACTAACCTTTCACTTTCTTAATAACCTGCTCTCGTAGTGTGCAAGGTTTTTCAGCTTTGAAAGAACATTGGGTGATGTGGGAGGAAAATGCATTCCTGAATTCATAGCGAAGCAAACAGGCAGAAAAGGCCAATAATATGAGGGGAATAATTTGGAGAGTTTGGTCTTTAAACATATTTTCCCAACGAACAGTTGAATTCTGGCTATAAGCTTACTGCTGAAAATTTTGTGAAATTGTCTACAACAAAAACAAACTTCAGTATCGATAAACACTCCCTGGTAAAGTTAAACCGTTTCAAAAATAACTTTCGTACTTTGCACTTTTTGTACTTTCGTACTTTAAACTCATTGTATACTGTTTATGACAAGCCGAAGTTCTCTAAAGAAATAGAGTAGATGATGCGAATAGGAGCCCTGCGTGCGTGTTCAGTGAATCCTGGCCACACCGTAAATCGATAAAATAATGTTTGCGAAAGAAATTAAAAATACGCTTTGGAAAAAAAAAAACTAGACAGTTTGGCAAATACAGCATACACAGATTAACTTTTTCTCTAACCACAGTTGAGCTCTTGACCTTAGATATTCAGTGGTTTGCTTATATTGCCACAAATTGTGCAAGAGGTTGATCATGACAGCAAAACTTTCGGGCATGGTTTGTTTACATACCGATGGAACATTAGGGATCTGAACGTGTTTAATGCTTGTTTGGTTGTTTTTTTATTTGACTAACACGGGATAAAATCAAACTACAGCACTTAAAAGTCTTAAAATACATTTGAAAGATGAAAATTTTGCTCATCGTGGTTTTCATATGTCAAAAGGGATTTGCATGATGGAAAACCTCAATGTAAAGCGTTAATTTTTGCGCAACAATTTAAAGTGCTACTGAGACGAAATTTTGAGTTTTTCTTGTTTGTTGCTTTTTCGTGATCTTTGAAGGCTAATAATTATGCATGCTGAATTTGAGTTTGAAATTCCTAATGGAAGTCCGCTTTTTCGATGCTTGTTTCTCGCGAACGAGCGTCCGCCATTATTCAATCCAGATATTGTCCGAGCAAGAAAAGAGGCTTGGGGCTCGGAGTCCGTGACGTCATCTTATCATCTGAACCAAAGCGCTCGAAGTGACAGCCCCATACGTGGAATAAAAAGGATATTTCTGTTTACATGCTCATCGTTTGTAAAACCTTGTGAGGCAGATATGTCAGCTTGTCGCTGTGTTGTACAGGACTGCACCAACAAGTCAAATCTCTTTGTGTACGCCAAAGAGCAATTATAAAGTTAACCGCCGACCGGTTAGCTCAGTGGTAGAGCACCGGACTAGCGTGCGGGAGGTCGGTGGTTCAAACCCCGGTCGGACCAACACTCAGGGTCTTTAAATAATTGAGGAGATAGTGCTGCCTTTGTAATAACATCTGCAAATGGTTAGACTTTCTAGTCTTCTCGGATAAGGACGATAAACTGTAGGCCCCGTCTCACAACTCTTCATAATTGATTCTGTGGGACGTAAAAGAACCCACACACTGTTCGAAAAGAGTAGGGGACGTAGGAGATATTAGCTGCACAAGCTACTCTAAAATCCGAGGGTAAATAATGTGATGTATGTATGTATGTATGTATGTGGCGAAGTGGAAAGCCTTCGTCAGCCTTGGTTCGCACTCACGGCTCCAACTTCAACCCAAGGGACTTTTCTGCTCTTTTCATTTCAGGAATGAAAGGTTGTTTCAAAGAAGTTATAGCTTGTTTTCTAGATTGAATCCTCACTCGTTTCCCATGCGTGGAAAGAAACGACCGACGGACTTTGATTGAACGATCATTATTTTGGCATGTTTGGGCGTCAACAAACCGGCAAAGGAATTTTGAAAAAAAAGTAATAATGAGAATCAGACTTTTTCGAACTTCCGTTGCGAGACAAGTTTCACGAAAATTAGAACCGCTTTCTACTTCTGCAACGGTCGCAACCGCGATCGTTAAGGTGATAAAAACAAGAGTTTCACTGTGTAACACCACTTCGTGAAACTGTGGTCTCGCTCGGTCGTTGTCACCGCATTGAACACAGCTAAGAGTCAGGGGCACCAAACGACAAGTTTCGGTAGATATCTGTTGGGTGGAGGGTAATTCGGCCTGCGTTTTCGACGTCGATTTAAGAGTGTATTCAGATTTTCGTAACTAAAACGTAGCCTAAAAGATTCGCAATTGGGAAATCATAGCCTCCTTGTTTTTCGGAAAGGTCGCAATTGCTGTTTTCGTCAGCTACGATTTTCGGAAAGAAAATAGTTCCCTAGAGAGTTTGCGAAAACTTCATATCAGCTTTCATTTTCTCAAAGAAAGATTTTGCTCCCTGACGTTTTCGGGCAATAAAAATGTCAGCTAGGGAATCGGAACAGATGAACTTCTTCTAGCTAATGAAAACATCACTTTAAACAGACTTTAAACACCATAAGGTACTTAAAAATGCCTTTCTACAGCTTTGGGTTGACTTTGCTCGTTGGGTGCCCCTGAAGAGTTTCAACGTGTAACAGCGGCTTGAGTTCCAACACGTCGTGAGATTTCCTTTGCGGTCGTTTGTGTTGATCAACACGATGGAAACACTAACAAGGTCGAAGGAGTATAGCGCGAGGTTGAAAATCATGTCTGAATTGAAATGGCAGCTTGTAGTACTTGTCGATTTTCGAGAAGTAGACAAAAGCGAAAAGCGGCAACTGCTCGATCAAACTTCTGTGGAACCTGAAAAGCACTTTTATCGATGAGAATATGTATAAATTATAAGAGGAATTATATTTGAGTTCCACAGCACTGAAAATACTGGCTTCAATGGTAAAAGTAAAACGAGTCTCGTGTTAACAAAGACATAGCAGTGTAATTCATCGTGCTGAAAGTACAAAGCTCTATCGTGTTAACTAGCCACATGCAAACAAAGGCCACAAACAAGTTACTTCACGTTCCATTGTTCTTGTTTGCGCAGATATGCATATACGCAAGAAAAAGCGTGTTGTGTCAGACGAGCTGATGTCTACTTCTCCCGTAAAGCGCCTTTGGAACTCGAGTTTCCGCTCTACTTCAAGAGCCATAGCCAAAGCCATAGCCTAGTATGAAATAGCCCTTATCACAATGTCAGCCATCTTTTCATGGACACAGTAATTAATGGAAAAATAACAAGACACGTGGCCTCTTGGGGGTCAAGTGTAATGAAATAATGACTATAAATTTACATGGCAACCAGAAATGGCCAGTGTACTGACCTGTGCCGGGGAAATCTTTGATCATTGTCTATCCAAAAACGATGCAACGGTCATCTTTTCCCACATAGTTTGGGGTAAAGTCAATTATTTAATTAATTGTTTTTGGAAATATTTTCGGAAAACCCAACCTGAAACTACGTTATGGTGGTAAGTCAACCTACCTCAGGTGTACCATGGCTAGTAAAATCAACCAAACATCCCCTTATTACAGGTACTCAGGTCAAATAATTACCTCCTTCGGTCGATAACGTTTCAGAGACATCCTGCAAGGTTGCCGTGGCACCTTCTATGGCAGTGTTGTCTAAACCAGCCAAGCTTTTCTCTTGAGATGCTGCGCAAACCTTTCGAAAGAAAAAATAGTGATATCAGTAAAGCCCTTAGTACGAAAAAATAATTAATATGTACATTAGAGAAAGCATTACTTCAACAATGGATTAGATAGCTCTATATGATATTCAACCGGTAAACACATAGCAAATCGTCTTCTGGTTCTTAATCTAGAGTTTTCAGCAGCTCGTCATTGGTATTGATGCTGACTCCTAATATATAAGCTTGGGAGTGGTATACGGCTTACCCTTGGTAACCCCCATATAGGTTCTGCTATATTAGATTTCTGGATCTGATCAGTTCGGTTGTTAAATAAATAAAATAAAGTAAACAACATCTAAACTTAAACATCTAATATGGGGAAAAATTCCTAGCAGAGACAGGGGATGATAATATATTTGGACTGTTTGTGGTGCTTACCTTGAGTATGTTGAACAGTGATGATCTTCCCAAAGGTGAAAACTCCTCATCTTTACAGAATGTAATGTAAAGATCAACCAATCTTGATGTAGCTACTGTTCGCACTACATTGGGAATTTCCAATGACTGCTTAAGAGTCTTTGTGCCGTATACCACGTCTTGCAGGTAATAGGGAGGGGCTGACTTTAAAAATTGTTAAAACGTATCTAACTCAGTTTAATTCATAAGACTTATTCCGTCAGACTTAGGATCAAAACGGAACAGTCACATTTTTTTTTAAATTTTGAATAATGTAGTAATGTAGTACTATTATCAGTGAAAGTACTTAATTTTTTCCAAAAAAAGTGAGCGGAAAACCTCTGGCCCCCTTCGGCCCCTGCCACCTGTGCGACCCCTGAATAATCCGCTCCTTCTTAGCGCGTGATAGCTAAAAGCCCTTATTGGTGTGCCAGTAATTTGACACTGGTTTCATTGCAGTTCAATTTTGTCTAACCTGTCTAAATGAACGCAAAAGAAATTGAAAACATTACACGATCCTAGTAGAATTTTGCGAACTCAAGGAGAGCTTAGTTAAAAAAATGCACTGCTAATGTCAACATACAAGCATAAATCTGCTGCCGTAAGAGAAATAGTCCTGATATTTTAGCGCAGTCTCTAGAGGCTAAATTAATAATTTCATTGAAACACAAGCGGCGAAAATTCTATACACTTTACCTGGTCCGACTTGGACAAGTTTGTTCCACCTGCATGCTCATCATTTTCCAAACACATTTTCTTTGACACTCCCCTGTCGTATTTTCTTTCGTTGATGGATGTAAGGGGTGTGCACAGAAACGAGAAGGGCGCCGCGATAAACCAAGAATGTCCCGCTGTTTTGGACAAAATGTCATCCCCTCTCCTTGCTCTTCGAAATATCCCGCTCTCAAGAGTATGAGTTCACTTTCTGAAGATACCGATGAACTGGACACATTCAAGCTGAACTTTGAAGGTGAACCTTATTTCTCTCTTGCAAGAAAGAATCGGAATGTTTTCCTTGAGTTGGGGATACCTGGCCGACAATCAGTCTAGACCATCACGTTTACCAACATAGCACTTTAGAGGTCTCGGAGTTCGCGGAGGCATGCCCTTTTTAAATGTTTAGAATTAAAAACTGCGCTTATAATCTTCGCGGTATTAGTAGTAGACTCGACCAGCCCGCCCCTAACACCAGTTCTAAACACATATCTTTTTCGTATATTGTGTGCCGTCTCTGGAATAATTTACCTTCGCATGTTTTGGAGGCCCCTAACCTTAAAAATTTTCTTAGCCAACTCAAGAAAGTTAAGTTGAGCCAGGACTTGTGATTCCTACTCTGACTAGATTTTATTGTAGCTGATAGTATAAATGGTTTTAATTTTTTTTACCAATTCTTAGTCTTTTTTACATTTTCTTAGCTTATAGCTATTCAGTAGATACACGTACATTTTTGTAACGAGTCTTTTTCTTAGACTCATCAATTTCACGTGTCTAAATAAAGTTTTTAAGTTTTTTCAGTTTCAGTTCTTACGGGTGTGGAGCGTATCGAAGCAAAAAAATAGAATATGTAGTTGTCGCACTGTGGACAGGTTCAATAATATCTGAAGAGATAATCAAGTGACGAGAAATCATATAATTAGAGAACCGCTGGTGGAACGAAGACTCGACACAACCCAAAATGGAGTATATGACTGACTTCAAACTTAGGTCGTCCTATCTAAATACCTTTATTTGCAGTTAATAAAAAAAACTCTTTTATTATTCCAAAATTATAAAGACTTTAAAACGAGTACATTTTCTTTGAGCAGAGGTCAAGAGAGGTTCGTTTGATAAATGAATTGATTATTGATTTACGGATGAGTAGCCAATAGGGTTAGCTCCATGTGCTTTGTATTGAAAGGGGATACATGCGATCAATTTAAGCCTGGAATAGAGTCAAAAATACAGACAGACTGACTACATATCATCTTCCCCCCATTTATATGCTATCCTGTCCATGCTATGTGTGATAAAATATTTCTTCAAGAGAAGCTCCCCTCTGGTGATTTGGAAGAGAAACTGATAGAGATAAGTCAGGAAAAGTGTCCATGTCAAATTTATCAAACTGACCTCAAAGCACATTTTTGAACGAGTAATTGCCTTTTAAGGTGGCTCACATTGGTTTCCAGCATTTTTCAGCACTTTATGTTGATGGATCATTGATCACAATGTTTGTACATTGTTACCTTTATAGTGGTATCAAGCAAATGCCCAATCATTGGTGAACAAGTTATGAAACTTTTTTGACATAATAGGTCACCATAGTAACACTATAACGTGTTTAAAACACCCCTAATTTTGGTTTTAAGCGAAAATAACTCAAAAACGAGTTCGGTTTTATTGTTGGGAAATAATTAACATAATGAAATACAACTTTTTGCAAAGTTAAAGAAAAATTATTAATTCTTAATTCTTAATTCTTAATTCGCTTAAAACCAAAATCTGGACGTTTCTAACAGGTTATATTGTCGCTTTGGTAACCTATTGAGTGAAAATTTGTTAATGACTTGTTCACCAAAGATTGGGTGTTTGTTTGATACCACTATAAAGGTAACAACTTATAAAAGTTGGTAGTGATGATCTATCAAAGTACAAGAGGTGGAAAGTGCTAGAAACAGGTGGGAGCCACCTTAATTGTTATAATAGTGCTTCCTTGACTATTTGCTGTCAACTTTTGATAAGCTTTAAACAAACATTGCAAACTTTTTAATCCCTGGAATTTAATAAAATTGGCAAAAATTACTCAGGTGGGGACAATTATTTGCATCATAAGAACACGCTATTCATCTGCCCACAAATATTAAAGGAGTTTTCGAAAGCTGTGGCATGGCTCTCCAACTTCCTGTAAGAGTTAAGTATTTAACTCGTTGGTCGCTTGAGATATTTGGCCGTCAACTAACCCAATATTAGGCTTTTCTGAAAATGACGAAAACGGGCCTTCAGTGAAGACGAGGCGACATGAACCAGATGAAGAAATGAATTGAAATCGCTCATTGTAGCAATGAAGTAGTAAATGTAGAACTTGGCTTAGCTGTTTTTATTTTTTGTACTGCCAATCCTTTCGTCTGACCAAAGCGTTAAACCTAGTTAATTAATATGCATAAATTTAGGAAAAACACTGTTTTTTGAGGGGGTCCCCCCTATCTGGAAAACAAAGAACTATTTTGGCCTATTATTTTAGCGCATAAATCTGGGAGGTTTTTTTTATATTTAGAAAACTTTAATTATAAATTGAAGCAACATAACAAGTGAAAGAAAGACATTACAGCAACAACAAAGAAAAAACATAACGTAACATAAAAGGAAATAAAGTAAATAAAAAGGCTGTTCTTTTCGTTAAGGTGTAGTAACAGTAGATTGTAATTACAAGGGACAGATAATTGAAAGGGAGTGAAAACTATAGGCAATTTAAAACTTTATCCCATTTTTCTAAGTTAATAAGCATCTTATTTTTGGTTAGAGCAATAGTCTTTTCGATTTCAATAACGTCCTTATAAAAAAACGTGTTCATAAAAAGCATGATATTTGGTGTTAGCTTAATTCGTCTACAGGCAAAGATTGTTTGCTTAGCTAGAATCAACAGGTGATTATAACTTAAAATCATCTCTTTTGTCAAAAATTCCTAGGATTATCTGACATCTAGTTATGTTTATCAAAGATACACTAGCATTGTTTGCCCATGCAGAGAAATCGTTCCAGAAAGCTTTTACTCAAACGCAATCGTAGAAAATATGCTCTGGAGATTCGCTCTCTAAACCGCAAAAGGTGCAGAGTGGTAACGGGACAAGCTTCATCTTGAATCGAGTAGAATTGGTGAATAAAATTCTATGCAAAATTTTGAACTGAAAAGTTTTAGTTTTTGTCTCAATTGTTGCTAGGAAAGGGATTTTATATATAGTCTTCTAATCAAGGTTCTCGTCAGAAAACCTTTTAGTAAATTTAACTTTGGCAGAAGGTTCCTTAGCCTTCATAACAATGAGGACTTCATAACCGAACCCTCTTACTTGTAAGTTGCTGGATATCAACCAAGGAATCACCATCCAAACTTACACATATGTCGGATTTGGATTTATTTGTGACATCCAAGGAGGGAGAAGGAAACAAATTCACTCCTGGAGCTTTTAGCAGAAAGCTCCATTTATGGGAAAGAGAGTGTATGATACCTATCCAAAGAAAATATTCAGACGGATTAATTCCCTTCTCACTCAAGACGTCGAAACCCAAGAGAAAGCCACGGAGCTTCAAATCGTATGTAAAGTAGATTCCTAAGATTTTGGGTGACTCAGAGTTATTGGTGAGTTTAAGGATGTCATGTAAATTGACCATTGTTCTTGGACCAAGCCAGAGTACTTCAGTCTTTTTAAGTCCGGCGCACTTACCAAATTGATCCAGCATCTTCATGAGATTGTTGAAAGATTCGAGATCTTTGAGAAATGTTGTCATATCATCCGCAAAACTTGTTAACTTAATTTCCTTTCCATTGACAGGTACTTGTTCCCACGAATACTTATTGATAATATTTCGATAACTGTTATGAAAAGATAAGCAGAAAGTGGATCTCCCTGTCTTACCCCACGCCGAAGATCGAAATAATGAGAAGTGGAACCATTGTTCATGACGCAATTTTTTGCGCCCTTGTAGAAAGGGTTTAATCCATTGAATAAAAATTGGTCCAAAATTGAACGCTTCTAGAACCTTAAAAAGAAATTTCAAATCGACTGAGCCAAAGGCTTTTTCAAAGTCGATGGCGACAAGCATCCCTTCAATACCCCTAGACCTTGTGTACCACAGGAAATCATCAATTGTTCTTATCGCGTCCGATATGACAACAACAACAACAACAATAATCTTTATTATTGACACCTTTTTCTTACAATTAGCATTACATTTTTTAAAGGAATTTAGATCCTTAAAAAGAGAGGAAAAGAAAAGCTAAACTATTACAATTTAAAGGTGTCTAGTGGCTATGAGCCTATCCTTCACACACGCACATGGGATGAATAATGTTAGGAAGGACTTTGCACATTCTTCGAGCAAGAGCCTTAGATCCTGTTTCTGCATCAACATTCATTAAGGATATTGGCCGCCAGTTCTTAATATAACGCTTATCTTTATCTTTTTTTGTACTAAGGTAATGGCCGCCTGCATCAGTTCAGAGTTGGATAAATGACCATGTTCGAAGGCGTAATTTAAGCATTGAACCAGTTGACTCCAATTAGAGGCCAAAACCTTTTATAAAATTCAGCAGGTAGACCGTCATTGTCAGGAGTTTTGTTATCAGACATAGATGAAAGGGCATTGTAACACTCGCCCACAGAAAGGTAACCCTCACAAATTTCCTTTGCGTTGTCATCCAATTGTTAATGTTACTGTTGTTCAGAAAAATATCTCCTCCCTCCTCACTAGACGTTATTTCTGTGTAAAGTTCAGAATAAAAATCATTGATTTCCAACATAATTTTCTTTGGATCCGAAGTAAAAGTATCCGTTCCTTTAATGTTGACTCTTCCAATACAGCTTTTTCCTTTGTTGTTGTTTTCTAGACTCAAAAAATATTTGTTGTTTTTCTCACCTTGTTCATACCAGCAGACCCGCGATCGAATGATTGCTCCTTTGACAATGTACTCATTATGTGATTCAAGTCTCAGCTTTGAACATTCACATTTCTGAATGTTCTCGTCCGTTGGGATTTGATCACAAATCTCTTCAGCGTGTCATAATTCCACAACTGTTTCTCCTTTGTTTCCTCTTTTTCTTGCTGAAGGTGATTGAAACCTGTTTAATTCTATATTTAATCAAATCCCAGAGAACTCTCTTGTCAGCAATGTCTTCAAATTCACGGAGCCAATTAGGGTATCCGGTATTAATCAAATTCACATACTCTGGATTGTCAAGAAGACTAGTGTTTAATTTCCAAATTGAAGGAAGGGCCGTGTTTTTGCTCCTTGACGCTATCAATCTCAAGTAAAATCAGTGAGTGGTGACTCTTGAAGGAGGGCCCAATTTTAACCTGTTTTATGTCTTCATCTACATCTACATTTATTAATTGACAACGCTTTCGCATCAAGTTAACCAAAAATCGAGAAGTCTGAAGATTTTTAATGTACTGTTTCTCCATGGATAACGACGTTTTTCCGAATTTCTTATTCTCCAAATGTCAACAAGATCATTGTCTATCATAATTTCCTTTACAACTTTGACAGGCTTTAGTCCTTTGGGAACCACCGAAGCAATCAAGATCAGTATCAAAGGTCATAATAAAATCACCTCCTAAAATAAGGTTAGAACTTGTTAGTGTCTATAACATTCTCTTCTAAGAGATCCTAGATATAAGACAAAAATTGACTTGATCGATTATATTGTTAGGCGAACAAATATTGCCAAAGAAAAACGAAGCATCTTGTATGATAGTTTCTAAAAGGATAAAACGGCCATTCGAATCGATAAGGAGATTCCTTAACTGAAAATCCAAATTATGTCGCACTAAAATTAGAGCCCCTCGAGCATGTTCAGTTAAAGGGAAAAAAAAAGAGGTCCATTCCACTGTGATCTCCAAACATTTTCTACCTCTTTAGTGCTATACGTTTCTTGAAGAAAAGCAATGTCAGCATTTTGCTTGTGTAGCCACATCAAAACAGCCTTTCTTTTTGTTAGAGAGCGAAGTCCCCGGACGTTTAAAGAAACAATCTTGAATTTTAAGTTGTCAAGAGCCATTGAAGTAAAAAGAAATTAAAATTTTATAAGCTGCAGTCCCGAATGAGTAACACCACATAACAAAACAAGCCAAAAAGAAACAGAAAAGTGCAGAAAAAAAAAACACATCTTCATAATATTTAAAACACAAAAGGTGCAGAGCGAAGAAGAGAGTAGGAAAAACAACATAGGTGATAAAAAACAATAAACTATTATTGATGCGTTGTAAAAGCTGTTGAAAGGATACTGAAAGGTGAGAGCCACGAAACCAAAACATGACATTCTATTAAACTTCCTTCGTTCCCCACAATCGGCTTTATAATTTCCATTCATGAGTACAAAGGCCTATCTACCCGATTTAAACATAAAGAAATTTTTCCGAGGTTGAAAAAGGTACCTATATGTAAATATAGGAATAAAACGAGAAAAAACAAGGAAGAGGAAACATTATTTACATTGACAAGTTAAGAAGGTCCTCCGGGCAATTTATGCGTATTGGCTTACCATCTTGAATCTTTTTAACCCATTGGCGCCCGTGCCGGCCAAAACCAGCCTTACAAGACTCCCATGCTTCAAAACATTGCAACTTTCTCAATCGAACGAACATTGCTTTAACTGTCAGTTGTGAGGACGAAATGGAATGTCCTTTAAATTTAGATATCCAATAAACGCAAGAAACGTGGCGATTTTTACCAAATATGGACTTTTGAGTGTGGACAAGAACGAAACTGACCGTTTTTAACCTCAAAGAGAAGCGACAAAAATGCCCCTTTTTGCCTGTATGTTTTTTTAAAGAAATCATCGTTGAAAAACTAAACTTCAACCACCATAACAGAATGACGTTTTCAGAAACCTTGAACCTCTAGTGCCTTCGGACAGCACCACTTTTCCATGGTAGTCTCAAATAAAGAGTCACGAAATGCTATGGATCGTTTATAGGTGGAAAATCACTCCGAAAAGACCGTAAACGTAAAAACGGCTGAGCGCCAATGGGTTAATAAAGAGTTTGCCATCGATCGACCACGCACTATGCCAATGTTTGTCCCTCTTTAGCTTTCTCGCTTTTGCAAATAGGTCTCTTCGGTATCTGGTGAGATTCTCATTGATGTATATTTTTTCTGATCTTTCAAAGGTACCACAGGATCAATTCCTCTCAAGTGCTTGCATGCAGCATAAAGATCTATTTTAACGTTGCAAGAACGAAACCTAACAATGATAGGCTTGGGCAGATCTGAGTTCTTATTGACAATTCTATGGCATATTCTATCTCGCGTCGCTTAATTCTCACGTTGACAAGATTGCCGAGCTTGACGTCTTGCTCACAAAGATTTTCGTCTTTAGCTTCCGGTATACCGTGAATTTGGGAGGTTATGTTTCCTAGTGTACTGTTCCAGATCATCAGCTTTACACTGGACATTTCTTTTCTGAAGAACACTTTTCAAATCGGTGACTTCTTTCTTTATAGCGATGTTTTCCTTTTTTAAAGTGCCTATGAAGCGAAATTTGTTTGTAGCTAATTTTAAAGTTTAATCCATAAAACTTAACATTCCAAAATTTGGGGTGCTCTTGATTAAAATTGGTGATTTTACAAGCGTTTGAAGTTGGGCTATTTTGCCCTCAAAAAAGCATTTGTATCGCGCGGCCAAAAAGACGCGTGACAGTAGCTGTGACGTAATTTTGGGGACAAGTATTCCAACTATTTCACTATATTTCTTAAGCGCAAACACATTTTTGTACCCAAAATGACGTCATATCATAGAATTTCGCGAATAAACTTGACCCAGACCCTGACCATTTTTAAAGGCAAAATATTCCAACTTCAAACGTTCGTAAAATCGCCAATTTTAATCACGAGCACCTCAAATTTTGAGATTCTTGCGTTTTTAGGGGTAAACTTTAAAATTAGCAAGAAACAAATTTCACTTCATAGGCACTTTAAAGCATCGACTTCTTGCTTGTGAAAATTCAGAGATGTTTCAATCTCTTCGTACTGCTAGTTTTTCAACCAAAGGTTGTCATCTAGAAGCTGTTTGGTGTTGTTTTGAATGGAATTTAGAATCTTCCAGATCTCCTTGATGCTCGCACTTTCTTCGTCGTCGTCTTCGCTTTGGGGGTGAAAGGGGAGCAGCTCAGAGATTAGCTGCCAACGCTTTCCAAAATATTTTGTGTTTTTCCAAAATAGCTTTTTTTAAAGATAAATTTATAGTTTTTGTCGGCAGATTTTTCAGAGACGTTGAAATTAGTGTGTTTTCACGGACGCTTTTTAAGGATCAACTAAAAGGACTTATTTATTTGTGCAATGTGGAGCATGTCCGAGAAAATTGAATGTCATCACTGTCATGATAATCATTTGGGTTGAATCCTACAAAAAATCTGCGCACCATAGGATGATGAGTGGATGTCGATGCCGCAGAAATTCTACACCCTCTGAATGATCAGATACCAGGTGCGGCAGGCATTGTCTGTCGTAGAGTGCTACACCAGTGAGATGAGTGAGATATTTTTATCTCCCTTTGACGTGCGCGACGCCCTTTTGTCTCTGGATGTAAACAAAGCGACTGGTCCCGATAAAATTTCAGCCAGGCTACTAAAGATTTGCGCGCCGCGTATTTGTGGATCCCTGTGTGCTTTGCTCAACAAGTCTCTTAGCCTTGGGGCCCTCCCGTCTGCGTGGAAATTATCCAACATCATCCCAATACATAAGGGCGGAGCCACCAAGGAGGCTTCCAACTACAGACCCAAATCGTTGCTATCTATCTTGTCCAAAGTGTTAGAGCGATGTGTTTACAATAAGATCATTGATCACATCTCCAGTCAGCTTCACAGACTGCAGTTTGGCTTCTTGAAAGGAAAGTGTACTGTTTGCATGAAATCGGGCAGATGTTAGACAACAGAGTGCAATGTGATGCTGTAAATCTGGACTTTGCGGAGGCTTTCGACAAAGTCGATCACCACTTGCTTCTGTTTAAGTTACGTAAGTTTGGAATCTCCGGCAAGCTCTACTGGTTTAGGGACTACTAGTCAGACCGCTATCAAAGGGTGACCGTCCTTGGTGAGTCCTTAGAGATACTTCCAGTCCTTTCAGGGGTGCCACAAGGATCCATCCTGGGGCCCCTTCTGTTTCTTGTGTTTGTAAACGATCTGCCTAATGAAGCTACCTCGTCATCAGTGGCCCTGTTTGCAGACAACACGAAATGCTATCGTGAAATCAGGTCTCCCGATGACTGCGCATCGCTGCAATGTGACCTTGATCACATCTGCAATTGGTGTAGTAAATGGCGCATGGTTTTAAACAGATCCAAATGTGGGGTCGTGTCAATCACGAGGAACAAGAACATTGGAAGCTTCACGTATCAGCTTCAGGACGTTGACGTCAAGGTTACCAAGTCTCAGAAAGACCTTGGGGTATTTGTCACCACAACCCTGAAATGGAACCAGCACCTGTTATCTGTTACTGCCAAGGCAAACAAAATGCTCGGTTTCATAAGACGTAGCACCTTCGACATCCAAGGCCTATCGGTTCGTCGGTCCCTCTAGCCTACTGTTCCCAAGTCTGGAGCCCCCAGACAGTTACTCTATTGTAAAGCTTGGAAAGAATACAGCGCCGGGCTACCAAACTAATCTTGTCCCTACCCTTTAGGACAGAGATCAGCTACAAGACCAGGCTACTTAGACTAGGACTTCTGCCCCTGTGTTACTGGCACGAATACTTGGACCTTGTATATCTTTTCAAGTCCATTGCAAGCGATCCATACATCTCTGTAAATATTCCTATGACGACCACGCGTCGTACAGATCCGTCAAAAGGCTTAATTTTAAATATTCCGAGATCCAAAACCGTCACTTTTCAGAAGAGTTATTATTGTAGAGCTCTGCATGTATGCAATATTTTACCATCGCATCTCAGAAACTGCAGCATTCCCATAAGCCATTTCAAGAAGGAACTTTATTCCTATTATATAAATTTGACCAGTCTCTATTTCGATATCGATCGGCCTCAAACGTTTAAATATGTAGGTGTCAAGTGCCATGCCTGTCGGCCTATTCCATCGCTTGCTCTTTCAACTTGCTGTTATTAGCTTTTTCTCTTTGTTTATATATTGTTGTAATTTTTAATTAGTTAAGTTAACGGAGATCTTTTGTTGGAGCTGTCGCTCTGTAAGATTTACCCGGCCAAATGGCGAAGCCTATAAATAAAATAAATAAATAAATGCTGCAGAAATTCTGCAGTTCCCTAAATGATGAGATGCCGCAGAAATTCTGCACCCCTATTAAAAAGACCAGATGCCGCAGAAATTCTGCGCCCCCTAAATGACGAGATGCCGCAGAAATTCTGCACCACCCTAAATGACGAGATGCCGCAGAAATTCTGCACCCCCTAAATGATGAGATGCCGCAGAAATTCTGCACCCCTATTAAAATGACCAGACGCCACAGAAAATCTGCACCCCTAAATGACCAGATGCCGCAGAAATTCTGCAGCCCCTATATGATCTAATGCCGCAGAAATTCTGCAGCACCCTCAATGATCAGATGCTGCAGAAATTCTGCAGCACCCTCAATGACCAGATGCCGCAGAAATTCTGCACCCCCCTAAATGACGAGATGCCGCAGAAATTCTCCACCCCCTAAATGATGAGATGCCGCAGAAATTCTGCACCCCCTATTAAAATGACCAGACGCCGCAGAAACTCTGCACCCCTAAATGACCAGATGCCGCAGAAATTCTGTATCCTCTAAATGATCAGATGCCGCAAAAATTCTGCACCCCGCTAAATGACCAGATGCCGCATAAATTCTGCAGCCCCTAAATGACCAGATGCCACAGAAATTCTGCAGCCCCTAAATGATCTAATGCCGCAGAAATTCTGCAGCACCCTCAATGATCAGATGCTGTAGAAATTCTGCAGATCCCTCAATGATCAGATGCTGCAGAAATTCTGCAGACCTTTACACCATGTAAATGATCGGAAATTTTCAGAAATAATGTTTGGTGTCCCACCCCTTACTTTCTGTTATCAAAAATGCACAAATTCTTGGATGACTTGAAGACATATAATTAATATCATCTAAGATTCCTTCCCACAGAAGTTCAAATTATTAATTATTAATATTTTTATAAAAGAACATTAATTTTACAAAATTACCAGTTCCATTCCTGTGTCTTTCAGTCCTCAGTCAATGACAATGTTTTGTTTGTAAATTACTCTGGGTTACATAAAATTATTTGAAAAAAGTTCAACTTAGTTTTACTGGGATCCAAAGAACTACACACTGCATGTTTTAGGAAGCCTTTCCATCCATGGCTGAGGCTCTGCTTTTCTTTGTGGAAGATGCTGAGGAGATCACTTGCCTAAGTATGTTCCCTTGCAATAATGCACTAAGAAGTGGTTCTCCTCTATTGAAAGGACTTTGCCAGTGATTGGTTCCTTGTCATAATTGTCAAAATTCAAGGCCACAAAGCTGCCAACTTCCAGAGTTGCAAGAAAATCATCTATCATCTTGAATGGTGCTTGCTTTCTCTGGGGTTTCTATACTGTCCAGTGTATATCTGAAATATTAATGAAAATCCCATAATTAAGCCCCTTGAGTATGTATTTCTTTCCAAGTTGTTTTCAGAGGCAGAGGTGAGGAGTAGGGGAGCATTACTAAGTGGAAAAGCTGATGTAAGTGCAGGATACAATTCAAAAATTGCTTGGGGATGCTCTGTTGTCAGGAGTACATGGTATTAATTCTACTTTCATAGATGAATGGAGAGTGGTAGACAGGGCTCGAGACTAATGTTAGCAAACTAGCCACAGACTAGTAAAAACTTCCAAGCACTAGAGGACCAGAGGGAAACCAAATGACAATTAATTTCAAATGTATCACAAAGGGAAATTGAGTTGTGCAAGTGAACAAACAATTAACATTTCCTCAATTTACTGCTGGTCATTGAGATTTGCCTCATTTTCCCTGTCCAAACAGACCGCTGTGAAAGAGGTAATTCTTGTCTTAACAGGATCTTGTGTGACTTCATGTTAACACTTGGTGTCTCCACTGTAGAAACACTTACAGTACAGCTAAAAAATAGGCAAACAACACAGATGCAGATGCTAAGCTAAGCAACCACTGACAAGTAGAAAAATTATAGTATTTTTTTAAATTTAGCACATGAAATTGCACAGTTGCAATAAAATGTCTGCAAAACGTTGCATGTCAGTAATTTGTCTTTGTTTTAGTGAGTTATTTTATTTGAAGCCCATTAAAACCCAGATCACATTTTGCATTTGTGACAGTACATGTATCTGTTTTCCGTATTTAAACTGCTGTGTTTAGAGACTGTTGCGTGCCTGATGTGAGAATTTTGGACTTAACTGGGGTAAAGAAACATTCTAACATCCAATTCAAAAGTTAGTTTGGTCCATACGCTGTAGCTATGTTCAATTTGTAAACATATGGTCTCTTCAAGGTATTTTAAAGAATTTAATTTATGAATGTAAAACATACTATTCTAATAAGTTGCACATCAGTACTCTTGTTGAAAAAAAAAAACCTAACTGAAGCTGCTTGACAGGATTAATTTCTGGTAAACAAGTCTGGCTAGTGAAAAACTTGTTTTGACTAGTGAATCAAACCTGTCACTAGCCACTGGGCTAGTAAGCTGAAAAGTTAGTTTCGCGTCCTGGGTGGAGATGTGGATATGTCCTCAATGTTTTTTTTTAGATATAACAGATACGACATTTCTTAACATGGCAAGTTAATTCTATGGGATTCTATTGTGTCAGTTCTATATTGTGTAACTTGATCGTTTGGGTTAAGGGTCCATTGTTTTGCTGTGATGTAACCTGGACATGACATTGACTTGGCTGATGCCCTTGACCCATAATTAATTATGCACGCAATCTTAATTGCTGCCCGCACAGGGTAGCTTTCTAATCTTGTCCTGAATCTCGATCTTGAAGTTATCCATTTTGCTGTGTCATTGTTTGTTAGCAGTTCCCAGGCCCCTAATATGTACAAAGTCTCCCTGGGTGACGAGACAAATAAATCTAGTAAATTGCCCACCAAGGCAAACAAACTGAATTATTATTTGCCCAACAAAGCTAATGAATCGAGTAAATTTCCCACCAAGGCAAACAAACTGAATGGACAATGTGAAGCGCCCACCAAGGCGAACTGCTTCAACGGTCGAGACAAATGAAGCAAGTAAATACTTCAGCAAGGCGACCAAACAGAATTTATTATACATGTAACTTGCCCAGCAAGAGGTTCTGCACTGATGAATACTGGTACTTTCAGTAATTCTGATCATGCTATTATGATATTGGATGGATATATGATGGCCTTGTTTAAACATAGCAAATGCAAAGTGAATAATTCAAATTGTAACAAAGTTCAAAATAAATTTGCATAACAGAGTTTATGGCAAGATCAATGCGAAGAGATGCCAGCCTGAGCAGATTTGTGGGGCTTGCACAGCTTGTATAAACGTGTAAGAAAAGATTGTACTATATGTTCTAAAATCATCGAAACTTCAACAAATTTTTCCAACAGCTATGAATCTTATCGAATGTGCAAATGTTTGTGGAACAAATTTTTTTCTGCCATACTTCATTAACACAATAAACCAACGCCAGTGTGTTAGAAAAACTTTGGCCTGTTGTGTTGCACACTGGACTTAAAGGAGTGCCCGGATGGGCAACAAATAATTTTAAGCAATCACCAGAGTTCACCCAAACATTAGCTTGTTGCCTTAGGGCGCCACCAGAGCACAGCCGTGGCTGGATATAGGCAAAGGCGACTGTACAGGGCAGCACTTCACTTCCTATTGGAACTCCTAAAACTGTGAAGCTTGTGGGATGTGGCTTGGAATGACAAGGATATCTCACAAATAGCTGCTAACTCTCAGGCTCAAACATGCCCGCTACTACAGGGTTTACCTAAAACACGGAATCCGGAATCCGGAATCCGGAATCCGGAATCCGGAATCCGGAATCCAGAATCCGGAATCCGGAATCTGGAATCCGGAATACGGAATCTAGAAACTGGAACTAGTAATTAATAAGAGGGTTAAAAGAACCGGAGAAGACGATAGATGTCTTACAGGAGGAGGTAGGTGACAGGAGTGAAGTCTTAGTCTGGGACTTGGTTTGTTCTGTCCAGTTGAGTCGATGTGGAGGGATATAGGGATAACTATTAAGAAAGACCGTATGCAGGATCATTAAATGCAACTTAAAGAGCTGATCCGCGAGATTTTACACTAGCCTCGTACAGGTTTAACCTTAAGAAACAAACAGGCCCAGCAGTGCAGCCCTCGCTGCAAAAACGGAGTGAGAAGCATTGCTATTGGGAAGAAAATCTTTCTTGGAGCAGATTAACCACATTTATCGCCCACTGTAAAAGTAGGCCTGACCGAGTCCTCAGTTGTTGTAGATATCCTTAACCAATCAGAAGTGGAGAGCAGCGGATTTTGCGTGCTTAAGGTTCCTATATAAAAGTTTCAAGGTATATTGGGCACCATACTGACTCAGGTTTTTTCGAAAAAAAGAGCAAGACAGAAGACGGTACAACTGTATGAGGGTGAAAATGTTGTAAGCAAACGAAAGCGCTAAAACAATCCTCACCCAGCCCCCATAGCTATCATTTCCAGGTGGGGCATTTATAAACGTCTTTTTTTTTTTGGAATAAATATTTTTTGTCTTCTATTTTTCTCCAATTAATCTCTCGGATTATATTTATTTCGTGTTAGTTTCTTTTTTTCTGTATATTAAAAATTTTTTTAAAGTGATCTTTCTTCGTCTTTTGGAGATGTTCCGGAATGTACCGGGATGTTCCGGAATGTCCCATGTTCCTCGTTTTATCGACGGCCACTCGACAACCTGAAATGTACGCGCCGATACAGTTCCCAAACATTCCAGCATGGAGCAACACACAATGACCAATCAGGCGTAAGCGTTCCCACGCGCAATTAAGTCAAGATATGCAAAGTGTTTTTCTCTGCTTTTTGGTCACGATGCGTTTAAAATAAAAAGCAAAAAATAGCTCTTGTTTTATAAAGATCTAGCTGAAATCAATAACAAAACATTGAAAACGGAAAAAAAAATTGCTCGAAATCAAAAAAGGTTGATCGAAAATCGAAAGTTGTTCAAAACGTTGCCGTCAACTTGTGGACAGGCCTAACACTCTTCATCGACAAAAAGAATAAGAAAAGGTGCTTTTAATTAAAATGATTTGAATTTAAACTGGTCAAACTGCGCAAAACATTAATTAGTATCGTTGTGGTGTGATTGAAAGCTGTGTGCTTTAAAGGAATCAGGCGGTTTATTAAAAGCAAAACCAAAGTATTAAAATGCTGCCCTAGAATAAACTTCATGGGCTTGATTGCTACAAAACTCAACCATATTATTACCCAAGCGACTTCAACCTTTGTCAAAATTTTCTACCAACCTTCTTTACATTCCGTATTCCGGATTTCATAATTCGTATTCCGTATTCCGGATTCCGGATTCCGAATCCCGAATTCCGGATTCCGGATTCCGAATTCATTGGAGGCCGCAGAATTTCTAGAGCGTGGGTCATTGGAGGCTGCAGAATTTCTGCAGCATGGGTCATTGGAGGCTGCAGAATTTCTGCAGCATGGGTCCTTGAGGCCGCAGAATTTCTGCAGCATGGGTCATTGGAGGCCGCAGTATTTCTGCAGCATGGGCCTTTGAGGCCGCAGAATTTCCGCAGCATGGGTCTTTGTGGGCCGCAGTATTTCTGCAGCATGGGTCCTTGAGGCCGCAGAATTTCTGCAGCATGGGTCATTGGAGGCTGCAGAATTTCTGC
Organism: Pachyseris speciosa; assembly: GCA_016490735.1. NCBI lineage: Eukaryota > Metazoa > Cnidaria > Anthozoa > Scleractinia > Pachyseridae > Pachyseris > Pachyseris speciosa. Next base: position 372,159 of record JAEMWC010000178.1, on the reverse strand, counting down.
AGCTTGGGTCATGAGAGGCCGCAGAATTTCCGCAGCATGGGTTCTAATTTTGAAATGCAGTGTCCAGATAGTGTCTGAGTTAAGTGGTGTAATCTCCTTTTGATCTGTTTTTGTTGTAACAGTGGCACACATGCCTCTGAAAGATTGGTTTTTCTGTGCATTGATGAATATTTCGAATAAAATCGAAGATTTCGGTGTTTATATGTCTGCCATTCGACAAATGTGTATACATAAACTGAACTTTTTTCTAAGGGCTGTGAAAATGGCATCCTTTTTGTTTATAAAATTCCAGAAAACTTAACAGTCCGCAAAGTACTTCATATTTTTGCGTTTTAATATAGGAGCAATTTATGTATCCGTGAGTTTTGCAATAAACTTGTGACCTAAAAAACTCATTGCTTCCGTGTTATTTCGCTAAATATTACGACTATGATGTCTCGATTGTAAGAGAATTAAAGAAAAAGGCGTTTTTTGCGGAATCCCGTTCGAATTTACCCATAATGAGCCCGTTTCTTGCGGAAAATGCTATTTTGGAAAGACACAAAATATTTTGGAAAGCGTTTGCCATCCACCATCTTGGAACATGTGGTTAATTGGTTATAAATCTGCTATTGGTACTTAGTCTATGAGCCAAGTTTGATCGAAATGTGAGATATGAGCTTCCTGCCTGGTCCTGCCTGGTTTTCTCATGGACGCTCTCTTAACTATCCTAACGACAAACTAACGGTTAAATTTAACACATCTATCGAAGTGGATTAACTCACTAAGGGATAACAACTTATTCCACAAATAATATGTGTTTTAAACTTTCACGACTGATAACTTTCAGTCTATTCAAAATTCAGGAGACTATAAATCGAATTTTCGAGAGAAAACAGTCCTCTACAGTGAGCGATGGCGAACCGAGGCGGGCAAAACACGCAAACCTTACTTTTTTTCTTACTCAATAGTTAAACAATCATAACAACACCGTCAATGAACTCTATTCAACGGTCAGAACTTTTTATTAAAGATGAATAGCTAATGTATTTTAACAGAGGCTTCACGAAGCAGAAAATAAGCTAAGCTTCAAACTTTTAGTTATGCAGCTGAGTTATGCAGCTGAGTTATGCAGTTATGCAGTTATGCAGCTGAGTTATGCTGAACTCGAGAGTAAAACAACGTGCAACATCGAAAACATTTTTTATTACTTGCGTTTCTGTTTATGTTTTCGTTTACCCTTCGACTAACTTTTTGAGGAATCCAAATTGTTTGATCAAAATTCTTGCAACAAACTGCATTAGAAAGTAAACAAAAGGAGGTAAAAGCACATTTTTTTAAAGTGAACATTACTTAATCGATCTTTCTCTGTTCGCATTCAACGGATTTAACAACGCTCTTTCAAAATTTACAGATTTAATATATAGATTCAACCAATACTTTCGTAGGTAAAATTTGATACTGAAAGAATCATGAAGAGCTTAACTCACCCATTCCAGCCTCTTCAGCTTACAAGTTAATTTCTCGCTTTGCTTTTAATAAATTAAACTTGAGAGTTCTTGAGGTTTTCCAGTGAACGCCGCCTTGCAAGGAATCCTTATTTCCATCCCATTTCCTTTTAACAATATCATGAGAGTTTTTTTTTTCCAAAATGTACATTTTATCTTAAACTATGACAAAAATAAAAAAAAGGTTTGATTAACAAAGTTTATGACGCCATGCAATCTTTCAGTCAGAGAAAAACTAAACGCTTGGAGTTCGTGCACATCTTCTGCTCTTCGCTTTGCATTTTCCGGCGCATCGTCATTTTCGTGCACGTTTGCTTGTGAATAACCGGTCTGGCTGGTTTATAAGGAGTTTAATCGAGGGATAGTTAATCGAAGGATAAATTTGTTTTCATATTCAGAAAATAATTTTATTCAGAAAATAAAAATTTTCTCAGCTTATTTCCATCCCAAAGCAAACACAGGCAAAATGGAATTTTGCTTTCTCAACATGAATCAAATTCGGCTATGGTAGGCATTTTGGACAATTCCGCTGTTAACAGTAGTGGTTTAATAAAATCAACCAATTTGGCACTATTGCAATCATTTGCATGAACTAAACCCTGAAATTTATTTTGAGGAAATATTTGAGTGGTTGTTCTCTTTTTTTCTGTTAAAAACCACTGACACGTTGTTTTCATGATACTAATGTAAAACTCGATGACTACGATTCATGCAAACAGAACGGTTTTTCTCAGTTCAGCACAAGTACAATTCAACTTTTATTGCAGTTTGCGTAAGGTTATCGCCAATGATAATAGCAAAATACCTGGGTCTAACAACCATTACCTTTATATGCTTTGATGCACGACAAAAACAATCATATCAGACCAAGTGAAGGTTAAGAATGTAAAGACAATTATTAGACACATGAAAGTTCCAACACTCGCTAGTCTAACCGGCTAACGCGACCGTCGAGAGGAGGTCTCAATTCGAGTTTCTTTGCCTTGAAAGTTGATGGTTATTGGACCATCTGACGGTTTACCTTTAATACTAAGAAAGACCCTCAGATTTTAAATGCATGTAATTAATGTTGGAATAACACAGGTTTTCATTATGGGAACTAATTTATGCAAAGAATTTTCTAGGGAAGAATGGCAAAAATGAACCTCTTTCTAGGAAATAGTAACTTAGTAAAATCGAACGAGTTACTGCAATTGGCAATTACGTAGCTAAGCCAGATATTACATTACAACCCCAACCCACCCCAACCATCCCTACCCCGCCCAACCCCAGATGGCGATCAACTGACATTAATAAATTGATTGATTGATTGATTGATTGCAAAATCATACTAATAGTTAACTGCCGCCCGGTTAGCTCAGTGGTAGAGCACCGAACTACTGTGCGGGAGGTCGAGGGTTCAAACCCCGGCCGGACCAACACTCAGGGTCTTTAAATAACTGAGGAGAAAGTTCTGCTTTTGTAATTACATCTGCAAACGGTTAGACTTTCTAGTCTTCTCGGATAAGGACAATAAACCGTAGATCCCGTCTCACAACACCTGTCCCTAATAATCTGTGCGACGTTAAAGAGCCCACACACTGTTCGAAAAGAGTAGGGGACGTAGTTCCCGGTGTGGTGGTCTACCTTTCATCTGTCTCGACATTCATGTGTGGGTTGGGTGGGTGGGTGAGATCAAATATGGATTGATAGCGGCTGCCAGAGGCGCCTTTACAGGCTGACGTCCGATCTCACCCTAGAGAAGAATTGTAAACCGCCATGAAACTATGTGATATGTGCGGTATATAAATCCATTACCATTAACTGCAGGAGATTTAAGCCCAATGAGGTGTGTGTCTTCCTTGCATTCAAGATGTCTGCCATCACTCAGACGTAAAAGAAAAAAGACGAACGAACGTTTTAGTCTCTCCAGAGGGTCTTAATGGGTTAACCGTCAAATGATCTCAAACTTTACCACAAACCGTTACGTCAGTTCTACCGTGAAACGTCAAACAAAGAAATGAATAGGAAATTCATAGGAAAAATCAGCAGCTCTTTTTCAAGAAGCGCAATTCAAAATCTATCGCAATCTTAACATCGCTTTTTTCGCGAAGACTGATTCTGATAGCATAATGATCTAATGTGAAGGTAACGTAAAAAATATTCCATGATTATGAATTCTAACGCGACATCCGTCAAATGAACTTGCTCCCACAATGGAAAATTGCGTAACCTGCCATTCATTTTACTCAAAGGAACATCTGTATCAATAAAGTCTGGAGGCTCAGAAAATAAAAAAATTCTTCTTACCTAATTTGCTTGCTAAAACAAACAGACAAAACAGAATTTCGTTTTCTCAACATTTGACATACTCGGCTAAATCAACCGCACAAAAGTTTTATTCGTAGTCGCTAATCCTACGCCATTAAAAGAGTTTACAATTATCTGTTTTTATGAAGTCCTTAGCATCAAGCTTTTAAGTTGCTCTTTTTGGGTATTATCACTTTGATACTAAATAAAGCGGTAATTTGAATAGCAAGAGAGACTTTGTCACTTTTTAAGTCCTTTTAACGGTAATCTATTTCTGTTGAGTGGCTCTACTAATAGCTGTGTAAATATGATCTTTACCTACCAAATAGCCTATTTTTTTCGAGCTTCGCCTATATTCTACGGAATCATTGATAGTTTTAGGCAATTAGTCAGCTAGTCAGAACAACCATTGCTCACTTGGTTCGCTTGTTTTCCAGTGTAACGTGGGGTTATTGCTCATTGACCATCAGTAACCGTTGCGACATAGAAACGTCATTTTCAAACTTATCAAACCTATTAAAAATAAATTGGACTCAAGTTCCAAGCGTTTTTCCTGCTCAATATATATCCGCATTTGGGTGAAGCTCAAAATTTCACCGAGCAATGTACGCGTTATGCTGATAAAGAAACTCCTTATCACGAGATAATTAATGCGTTTGACTGTAAGTTAAAAAGTTTGACAATTCCCCTTATGAGAGTATAACAACCCGTGCTTCAATGTTTAAACAGATATCTTGGAACCGATCGGCGTTGAATTAAGGTTTTTAGCCTTCCCTCTACTACGGCGCCTGAATCGAAAGAGTTTACGAGGTGTATGCTTAGGACGCGCGATAGAACATAGGTTAAAGATGAGAATAATTCGGGATTGCCACGTGAAGTACTTCCTTACGTTTGTTTGAAACCAAGGGGGAACTTAACAATGTTACTCAAAAAGCGGCATGACGTCGTTCCTAAAATTTTGTATCGAGACGTTGTACAGAAAAACCAGTTCTTAAGTAAAACTTATTTATGAGTAAGTCATTAACTGGCAAAGCACTTTTTCCTTTTTATTCTCGAACAGAAACTATAGATACCCAGATTAATAAAAAAGCCGATTTTAAATTGTTGCTTAATTAAATAAGTAACTCAATATTAACTTTTAACTTGGCTACACGTTTGTTTTAAGAATATTCCAACATGTTGACTCTGTCGTTTTACTTCTTCTGGTTGTTATTATCATTATCATTTTGTGTCACGGACTAAAGAAATCTTGTGTCTTTCACTTTTACAAAGAACAGACTCATTTTCTTCTTGAGGACATTTCAGACGATTTGTAATTGGGAGTGAAAACTTGGTTAGAAACCAAATGCACCAATCGGTATTTAATTATCACTAACCAACTGTATTTATTCCTGAAAATTTTAATTTGTTTTCAGAGAGGCTTAATTTACCGTTTTTAATTGACTATAAATTCCCTGTTTTATAGTTAGTGATCCACTAGCAGTTTGTGGCTCGCGCAAATCAGATCGCATCGAGCCTTTTGCTTCACAACTACCCTGAGGATGCTTTTAGTTGTGGTGAGTTCACGCTATTTTCGGTTCTTATTTTATAAACTGTTTTAATCTTCTATACTTACAAATTGATAAAAACTGCAATTAAACCTAGAAGCTAAAACTACAAAGATATTACCGATGGAGTTAAAAAACTTTAAATTGATAACAACTGATTACAACAAAAAGCTAAAACTAGAAAAATTCTTACCGATGGGGTTAATTAAAAAGTCTGGCAAACACGTTTCGCTTAAACGTAGCAATATTAGGTGCATTTCTGGTCTCTTCCTAATTTATTCTCTAATTTATTAAAATGTAAGTCATGAAGGTCACAAAGTGAATAAATTTGATTGTCTCGGCCGCTGTGTTCAGTAGCAAGACAGGCAACCCACCCATTTCGCCAAAACTACCTCCTCTTGACAGGTGGATATAGGTCTGCCGATGCTGTATGCTCTTGTCTTAGCTGATTGATGTCCTCTACGTATACCTTCAAATTACTGGATAAGTGTTTAATCCATAAAAAGGTTTGAAATAACGTTCATAGTGAGTTTTTTTAGGATTACACAGTTCCTAAATCCTGAAAAGGGTTCACAGGGAATAGCTGTGGATAAGGTAGCTTTGCATTTCCGTAGAACTTTTAGCTAAAACATTTCTCTTTTCACTCTTATTTCAGGCATTGTGTTTTCTGGGCGGCTATAGTGATCTGTGCAATGGGCAAGGTGGACAAGGTAAGTATCAACAGTGAAATAACTTAAGATTGAGTTAATTTTTGCTGACATGTTTGGGTATCTGTTCTCAAATGAAACAGTTCTATAGAGTCAAACCTAACCTTATAGTGTATTATGAAGAGAGCTAGATACTCAATGTCAGTCATTTGATTTCTTAAGACACAAGGTTGGGTTATTAGTTGCCACATAAAATAACTGGTCAACAAGGAATTGAAAACCGGAATTGGCTGATATCAGGTCCGTGTGTCATTCGTCCATTTCATTTTCAATTTGGAACAAAGATGAAATTTTGCCTTTTTTTTTATCAAGTCGTCTCGGTTTTTCTTTTAAATAAAATAACCATATTGTAGAAATACACTGATATTTAAATAAAAAAAATTACCTTATTAAACACTATTTGCCATTTTTAAGTTTTTATGAATGAAAAATAGATTATCGTTACAAGAAAGCAATCTTCCTTTAGAAACAAAAAACTGAAAAATCGATTCTATTTTCAATTTTGTTTGAAGTCGAAAATCGAAAATTCATTTGGCGAAATTGAAAAAATTGGAAAACTGATTTTAATTTTCAATTTTGTATTTCGAATACAAAATTGAAAATTGACCGCGCGGACCGAGAACAAAAGTTGACGCAGTAGGGGTAGGCTAAGTTGCTCTTTTTCTTACCCGTAATGGCCTGAACGTTTCGTTACTGTACCACCCTGACATAGAGGACATTATGGACGTGGCAAGGAGGGGAAGGGAGTGTATTCTACTTGCTAAAACCATGATTTGTTAAGATTTCTGGGGCCCGTGGTAGGTGGGAGTAAAGAGGATTTCAACAACAACAACAACCGCGCACAAGACAGAGAGATTGTGAATTCCACCCCTTCCCCTCCCCCTTACAGTTTTTAACCATCATTGCATTTTCGCGCCTTTGACAGGACTGTTGTCTTCGTTTCGCGAACTCTAGTTTAATACGGCAGCTATAAAGTCGTTCGATGTAAGTAGAGAGGGAAAAAACTTAGGAAAAAGAATACAGGCAGGAGACAATTGGTCAATTAATTCAGAATATTGGAAGGGTACTTTTGTATTGTTGGAATTATTTGTTACTTGCATAAAAACTGATTTGCAAACACTGAAAAGTGAATAGATTTTACCAGGTATTGGGCGCTGGTTCCAGCTGTCAAACACTTGTGTTATTCCAACTGCAGCCACCTGGGTTGTAAAGGTGGACACTGAAAACTTGACCAGGTCATCATCCATGTCTATCAGATCACCATTAACCATGGTATTTAATACATGTTTAACGGGATAATTTACACGAGCATTGAACTCCACCCATTTCCTTTCAGCTGGATGATTCTGTTGTAAGAGAGCAAGGGAACTCAAATTGAATTAAGCAATAAAACTGCAAAAGTGGTGGAATAACACTTACATTCTCTGTCAGGTGCATCAGGGACAAGCTGCTCTGGGAACATGATTTTACAGCCAATAATTTTAATTTGGATTTCCTTTGTCAAAATCTTCCAATCTTGTCTTCACGGCCACGTGCAGGCTTACCTCTTTGGACATTGTTTGAATAAATGGCACTCTTCCTGTGTTAGTTCTGTAATTAGCCATTTTCTCTTAGACATAAAGTAGTAGGTACAATTCATTTCCATGGTCAACTCTTATCTGGTCCCACATGCCGACCTCTAAAACTGCAGGTCTGTTAATGAGCGACATGCAACATGACAATGATGGACTTAATATATGCTCACCTGCATATATGATAATAGATTACGGAGTTGTTTTGCAAATGACACCAGTTTTCCACTGAACCCATCTCAAGCGCACACGCGCATGAGTTAGCCCATACATAAATAACGAGTTTTTCATTTTGATCGATGTGCAGTTTGTGTCCAAAGTAATCTGCCTTGTAAGGTAGCAGATTTATATTCCGTTGAACATTAGCACATCTTGCCGCATGACAGCGGAGAGACTACAGACAAAGCTTTCCCAATACGACTATCTCCAGCATCAATTCCCTTGCTTTTCAAGAATCCTTTTATCATTTTACGGCCCCAAGTTGGTCCAACTTGTAATAATGAAATAAATACACGGAAATAATTGTGAATCGAAATCTTTTTCAGTTTAATTCGGAAAATATTGCAAATATATGATCCATGTAAATAACGACGGAGCTTATAGTGCCCTTATAGCTACCTGTTTAACTGCAGCTCGAACGTGCCCTTCGAGTTCATCAGTGGTCATACGATTACGAACAATATTGTTATTGTAAATGGTTTGAACCCAGGAGTCACATCATAACACGGAACCTCCTAACAGTTCGTTCACTGAATCCCTTTTCACCAGGATACATCTGTTTTAATATGTTACTGATTTCTGCATGAGTTTTCTTTCGGTGAAGAAACAAATCTCTGACAAAGGCCACATCTGTGGCATCCATGTTTTAATTTACCGGGCACCACGTTACTAGTGCCCGGGACGCAGCAACTGCAACTAAAGTACGCTCCCTACCCTCGGTCCACAGTCACGAGAGGTGTAAGCAAACGACCAACTTAGCCTACCCTTCCGGCGTCAACTTTTGTTCTCGGACCGCGCGGTCAATTTTCAATTATTTATTACCTCGTTCCATTTTACTCTTCGGATGGGATTGGGTCTGCTCTCCTCGCGCTCGTTTGCTGAAGGGTGATTCAGGAGTCAAACGAATTCAACTTTCTGGCGTAAATATGGGCACTAGCGTGACGTTTATTTGGCCCAAATATATTTATCATAAAATTACAAGTATTTGATGGTATCTTCAGCAAAGGTGGGGCACGAAAAAACCGCCACATGGGAAATGAAAATTAGAAGATATTGGGCTGGAGCTGGGGAGGCGGAGGGAAACTTGAAAGTTAAAGTTGGGAGATGGCGTTGGCGCTGAATGGTAAGAAGGCCGAACTAAATAGTAACAGTGAGCCCGCCCACTTGGACCTCATTGGATACTCCTTGGTGATATGCCATTCCCTGCTCCAACCCAATCCTTGTTACTGATACACATAGTACATTAAGCAATGAAAATGGCTCGATATAAAATCACATTACATGGGTAGCATACAATGTTTGTTTTATTTAAATATCAGTGTATTTCTACAATATGGTTATTTTATTTAAAAGAAAAACCGAGTCGAATTGATAAATTAAAAAAAAGGAAAAAATTCATCCTTGTTCTAAATTGAAAATGAAATGGACGAATGACACACGGACCCTCACCAGCACAAGGTACACTCTAACTGATATAAATATATGCAGGTAGACGTGGACTTCACGTTTGGTTGATAAACTCAAAGAGCTTGAAATTGTATGGGAAGAAAAGTGAGCTGATACTACCTTTTTTACTTATTTTTCAGATCACCTGTTACAAAAATTGTAGCTCTTGAAATAATCGCCATTTTAGGTCGGCTTAACCAATAATTTCCGTGCACTAAAATAGAAGATAACGGGAAGTGACTGAAATTATTATAAATAACGTTGTACGAATGAAAGAGAGTGACTTTTTTCAAGAAAACTATTTTAATGTTCTATAAATAAAAATCTGTTGAGGTGCATCAAGGGGACTAGAGGTAATGGCGGACGGACGCATGTCTTTCGCTCTCTGATGTAAACGCTGGGGAAGCCTTGTTTCATGTCTAAAAGAAACATAAGAGAGGCTAGAACATCAAGCACATCTTCTCAACCCCAACCATCACCAAAGCGAAAAGGTGTCCGCTCCTATAGCAACGACATGGAAGCATGCAAGCGAAGGAAATTTGTCGCTCAAGCAAATTCTGGACAAGCTTGCCTACATGGAAGACAACATTGAAGAACACTTTGGAAGTTTGACATACGACTTATCTCGTCTTAGTGCTGAATTCAAAGAGGAGGTGGAGAGTATCAAAACCACTTTGAAAGAGGTAGAAAAAAAATTCCTTCAGTCTGCGTGGGACAACATAAATGATCTTCAGGCAGATGTCAAAACCCTCTGCGACTTTAAGAAGACAAGCCAACTAGCACTAGATTCTCACCTCCAAGAAATCAACTTACTGAAAAGAAATAGCGGGAACATTGCTTATCAAAGCCTGCAAGCAGAGATTCAAGGCTTGCAAGCAAGTTTGGCCAAGGAAAGAGAGAAAATAATCGCATTAGGAAACTCTTCACGAAGGGAAAATCTACGCTTTATGACCATTACAGAAAGAAAAGGCGAGAAGTGTGTTAATGTCGCCGTTATGATGTCATCGAGAAGGAGCTCTGCTTTAATCCTGAGTATATACCTTTGTATGCAGTTCACTGAATTGGAAAACCGAGGGAAGGTATCGACGCTAAGCCTGAACCGATAATCGCTCCATTTCTGTGAAGAGAGGACATGGACAGCATTTATAGGGTTAAAAACCAGCTAAGGAAATCAAGGAGGTTTCAGGACGCCTACATCACTTAAGATTACGCACAAGCCGTACAAGCGGAACGAAAAGTCCCTATACAAGCAATGGTTCTAGCCAGGGAGAAAGGAGTTGATGCAAAGGTTGTGGACAGCAAACTGATTATCGGCGATGATAATTTACCTAACGATAAGTGTGCATGGCCGGTCACTTTTGAACATTTATATTGTCCACTTTTTGCCTCTCAGTAAAAACTGCTTTTTTCTTTCTTTTTTATATAATGCTTGGCTTCCCCTTCTTCTCGAATTACTATGCATCTCCCAACCCGGTCGTTTTATTTTTGTTTCCCTTTGTTGTGCCTGTGTGTTTGTGTTTGTTAATGCGTTTTCCCTTGTTGTAAGGTTTGTTCCTTTAGCGGCAAATTCTAATTACCACTCGGCTTTACAAGGTGTTCATTTTATTTCTGCATATCCAATTCATTTGTGGACTGACAATACCTTCCAATTAGCAACATTACATTCAGCGATGACTTAGTAGTTTGTTCTCTGAATGTGAGGGGTCTCTTTGACATCATGAAAAGGCGTGAAACCTTTCCATGGTTGAAAATGAGGAATTCGAATTTATTCGACCAAAAACAAAGAAACTTTCTGGTCTTCAGAATGGCTATTTTTAGTAGTCTTCCTAGTTCCAGCGTTGGTGAAGGTATACTTTTTAGCAATAATTTTGCATTTGAAATATGAAACCTTCCTGAGGGAAGGCTTATCATCGTAGATATCTCTACAGAGAATAAGATCCTGACTAAAGCAAATATTTACGCACCAAACAACAACGACTCCAACTCTTTTGAAAAGGTCTTTAATCACCTTCTCACCTTTGATTGCGGAGAATTAATTATTGGTGGCGACTGTAACCTTGTTTTTCATGTGTAAAAGGACAAAAGTGGTGGCAACCTGGTAACTAATGAAAAGCGCTTAAAAATGTCAATTACATCATGGATTCTTTAGATCTTATAGGGCTTACGTCATCACCGCCATCTTGGTGTACCGTGAACAAAAGATTTCTCATTAGGTTTTTTTGTCATTGTCCACCAACATGGCCACCAACCCATTGTCATTCGAATCTGTGGAGACTGGTTGCATACCCTCTATAGACATATGGCGGCTTCTCATTCCAGACGCTAAACGTTTTACTCAGAGGAGAAGAAAACCAGACATTCAATGCCGTCTTTTTTTTTTTTTTAATCAGCTCCAGTTTAGGCACAGGTGTCACAAATGTTGACATTCTACCGGCTTTTAAGACTGACGATTCTCTCATAACAATTAATATTCTCAACAACAAAAATCCTCGAGGACCAGGTTTCTGGAAATTAAACACCTCCTTTTTGTTAGATCTCGAATATGCCATTTTGATAAAGAAGGCAATATTATTGAAGTAGCTAATGAGTACGTGGATAATGAGGAGGTGAACGCCGCGTGGGATACTATGAAAATGAAAATTCGTTCAAGCTCTCTAAACTATGCTAAGGAATATGCTAAGGAATATAAACGCAAGAAAAACTTAAGATTTGCATATATTGTCCTTACAAAAGCAATAGGAGGAAAACAGCCTATCGGAAATCCGTGCAGAGTTAGATGCCAAAAATTTAGAAAGGGGAGAAATTTCAAAATATAAAACTAGAATCGCGATGGTACAATGAAGGAGAGAAAAATATGAAATACTTCTTAAGTCTAGTGAAACGTCATCACAACCAAAAACTATTAAACACCTACCATTAGCAGATAACGGAATCGTCTTTACTGATAAAGCAATCCTGAAGGAAGCAAAATCATTTTATCAAAAAGTATACTCATCTACCGCCACACAGGCAAATGATCTACATGCATAAGACGATCTCTTCTTTCAAAAAGGCAATGGTCGAGTACTTGATGAATTAGACCAAAAGCTGTGCGAAGGCCCCTTGACAGAAGCTGAATACTTGGAAAGTCTGAAATAAATGGAATCTAACAAAAGCCCTGGCAGTGATTGTCTCCCTGCCGAATTTTACAAAGAGTTTTGGGACGATATCCAACAACACTTGTTGAAAGCTTTTAACTGTGCCTACACAAAAGGGCTTCTATCAGTTACCCAAAGGAGAGGCTTGATTACCTTGATACCGAAGAAGAACAAACCTACAAATGTCATAAAAGACTGGCGACAATTACCCTTTTAAATTGCTAATCGAATTAAGAAGGTACTGCCAAAGCTTATTAACAATGATCAAACCGGCTAGTATGTTAAACTACACAAATTCTGAACAGATCGAAAGCATATTATTGTTCATTGACTTCGAAAAAGCTTTTGACTGTATAGAGTGGTTGTTTTTTGAGATGGATCAAATAATTTTACTCCAGTATAAGTAGTTGCGTCCAGAACAATGATTGGTCCTCTGACGTTTTTACCCTAAGCCGAGGTTTAAGAAAAGGATATCCCATGTCGCCATACCTGTTTATATTAGGGGCTGAAATATTAGAAAATGCTGTAAGAAACGATACGGGGACACAGGGCATTGAAGTTCTCGACACTCAGTGTAAAATATCTCAGTATGCTGATGATATAACCCTTATCCTAGACGGCTCACAATCTACTTTTTCCAAGTCCTTATACTTGCTGGATATCTCCGCCTTTATGTCCGGGCTTAAAAATGATTAGGAAAAAACAGAGGCCCTTTGGATAGGTTCGCGCAAAGGTTCGCAAGTCATCCTTGCCTCAGGAAAACTTATAACATGGGCTGAAGAAAAGGTTTATACTTAGGAGTCTGTTTAAACGGCGGACGATAAAGCTACTTAATGACACCTTTACGGAAAAGATACGCAAAATACCCGGTGTCACAATTAATTGTTTATCTTTTATCGGCCCTTCCTACCCTTCAAGGAATACTACAAAAAATTGATTCTTTATTGTACGACTTTCTCTGGGATAGCAACAGTGGTAAAGTTAAAAGAACGGAAATGATCAACGAATATGACAAAGGCGGATTGAAAATGATCGATATTCAAAGCTTTGACACATCTCTGAAAATAAATAATAATAATAATCACTTTATTTAAGTCTCAAATGTATTTAGCCGAGCACAGATGCTCTACTAATTGGGGAGACTTAATCAAATCAACTCTAAATAAATCAAATGAGATCAAATGTTGGTTTTTGAGGAGAGGGGAAAACCGGCGTACCCGGAGATAAACCTCTCGGAGCAGAGTAGAGAACCAACAAACTCAGCCCACTTATGACGCCGAGTCCGGGAATCGAACCCGGGACACATTGGTGGAAGGCGAGCGCTCTCACCACTGCGCCAACTCTGCTCCCCTAAAATGGCTGCAAAGTTATTTAAACACAGATAATAACGGAAAATGGATGAGTGTATTTGACTACTATCTAAAACCGCGTGGGGGGAAACTGCTGTTTCAAAGCAATCTAAAACGGAAAGATTCACCTCAACTTGAGGAACCGTTTTAGGAGAAATCGTTGAGCTTTGGACCGTTATTTTTAATTCTTGGCTCATTTGGCATAATTCATCAATTTTCTATAAATCATGGCTTAGCGCAGGTGTTAAGTTAATAAGAGATTTACTGGATAAGGACAATAATTTACTCAGTTACAATACTTTTGTTAGCAAATTCAATATCAAAAGTAATTATCTCGAGTACCTCAAGGCAATATCCTCCATAAAACAAACAAACAAGTGCAAGTGCCCTCGCCAGCTCCGCTTAATGCTACTAAACATGATGATGTATTTAGCTTTCGCGGAGTTTAGACTCGGCGGAGCATTTAAAAATTGACTTAACTAAGCAATAAATGAAATATTCAAACAGCTAGTTAAATGAACTTTAATTTGATATAGTGGTTATTGTAGTTGGGCTGTAATCCGGAGCCGGTACAACCCTTAGAGTAGAGACACCCCTGAAGGTCCACGGCAACCTTTAAGTGCTGCTAAAGATGCTGATTTGAAATTTGTAAAAAAATGTATCAGCATCTTGTTGGAAAGAAGGCCTCTGTGCCATCAAAAAGTCAGAGAAAATGGCTAGCTGAAGATATAATTGCCGACAAGTTGAATGTCAACTGGAAAAATACGTACTCGCCAGCATTTCTCTGCACAAAAGAAATAAGGTTGAGAGAGTTTCAGTTCAAATTGCTCCACAGACGTGTTGCAACAAATGATTTCTTTTGCAAAATAGGGTGAAACAAAGTCATTCTTATACATTCTGTGGAGACAGTGTTCTGGAAATGCAAACACATTAGCTAACACTGGATAACTCGAAACCTCAAGAACCTTAATATCACTACTTTCTCTGTAGCATTGTGCCTTAGAAGTGTTTACGATATAGGAGACTTACTCCTTCACCACACACTGCTTATCGCTAGGTATTATATTCACACTTGCGGGCTTAGAAATACCCTACCTAAGTTATAAATATTCACCAAAATATTCTTGAATTCGATGGAAATTGAAATACAAATCGCACGCAGAGGATGGCAATATCTTAAACGCATTCCAAAAGAAATGGTCTAGATTGAAGAGCACCCATCAAGAAATCAAATCAATCTGTCAATACAATCTGAACCATATGTGGAAACGAATGCTGCACCTGTAGGCCTCTGTGTAGTGTCAGTGTTTGTTGTTTCTGTATCGTAAGTCGTAAATGTACGTTAATGTTGCGTCAAAACGTTGATTGTAGCAATTATTGTGTATAGTACGTACTTTAAATTGTCATCAAAAATAACCACAATCATTGTAATTGTACCTGGTACCTGATGTCATGTTATGTGTACACTGTCAATTAACAATAAAAACTATTAAAAAAATCTCTTGAGGTATAACTATAAGTCTGCATGTTTGATCTTACACAACCCTGGACCAGGTAAGACAGATTTAATAAATCGCTCCATCGCTCTTCTAATATTTATTACAGCTATCGCTAAGTGCTAATCAGCAAAGATTTTAGCTATAAGAGCGCGCTGTTTTATTTGAATATCAATTTCTATGAATTACCCTAATTTAAACTGAACGTAGGCTGTACGTTAGTCACGTTTCCGTCACTTACTCGGCGTCATGAAACGCACGGATGCATTATAGCTGGAACTTGGGGTTAATATGTATCGTAGGAAGCAGCCCAAGTTAAAATGGAGAGGAAAACGAACGTACAGGAGTCTTCATCATTAAGCTTTCATATAAAATTGAAAATCGGCAGAAACTCAAGATTAGCTTACCCTTGTTTAGAACAAAGCGGCCTTGGTTTAGTAAACTAGATGAATTCACATTTCAACATTTTATTCTTTATTATTGAGTCATTGTGTTAAAAATTTCAGTTCATAACCTGACAGAGAAACAATATTAATTCTGTAACATGGATTTTTTGCATTGCAAAAATGTTACATATAACTTATTGACAACAAGAACAAATGAATCTATTTGCTAGAAATGCACTACCTACAAAGCAGTGTAGGTTACAGTCAAATGAAACTATCATTACAAGGAAAGGATATTCTTCTGAACAAATATCTCCCCCTGACCCCCCTGATAATGACAGTAGCATTGATATGCATACCAACACGCCAAATTAGACGTGCTACCGTAGGTTGTATGATTGGGATACAACAGATGCTGCATGTGCGCTTTAATTTGAAAGTAGCTTTGGACTCCAATAAGCAGATTTTTGGTAGATACAGAAACTAATCTACGAGAGAGCTGTTTGGACCAAGACAAGCCAAACTTTTTTTCAAAGGTGTAGTGAAAGGAAACTTGAAGTCTGGAAATTGGAAAGAAACCACACAAGAAATCATCGTGGTGGAAAATCTGAAAGAGACACTACTTGGTCGACCAGCGATCGACGCTTATGACTTAGTACATAGGGTGGAGACTATCCAGTCCAATCAAGGCTGTGCCATATGCGATTTAAGTGGTCAATTCAGCATCAAGTTGAAGCCTTGTTCAACTCCATTCGCGCTCACTACGCCAAGAAGAGTAGCATTGCCCCTTATGAAGAAGGTTAAAGAGGAACTTGAGCGTATGGAAACATTAGGAGTGATCTCTAAAGGCGATCTCCCAACCGACAGGTGCGCGGGAATGATTGTTGTAACGAAACACGACGGGAGAAATCGTACATGTGTGGATCTGACGAAACTGAACGAACGTGTCCTACGGGAGATCTACCCTCTACCGAAGAACGACAACCTTTTGGCACAAGTCAGCGGTTCGAAATACTTCAAAAAGTTGTATTGCAATTCTGGATTTTGGCAAGAGAAGCTAGACCAAGACTCCCGCTTACTGACCACGTTCAAACTCCTTATGGCCGATTTTGCTTCAACCGAATTTATTTATTTAATTATTTGGCACACACAATGGACTTGAATGATTAATAAATAACAATGATTAATACACAAAAATTGCAATAGTTAAGATAGAAAAAAAAAAAGGACAAAAAAAAAAAAAAAGTGGCGAGGGAGCCTAATAAAAACCATGGGGCTTGTAGGACTTAGGTTCCCATCCAAGAAATAATAGATAACTAAACCTAGACAACATGGTAACAGAGATACAGACAAGTCATACTTGTACACACATAACAGATTTAATAATTACTGATAATAGATGTTTTCATTTTTTTTCTAAAAGATGCAAGAGATGAGGAGCCAGTAATCTCAGGAGAAAGAGAGTTAAAAAATTTTAGACCTTGATAGAAGACAGGGAATTGCCGGATATTTGTTCTACAGAATGGTAGACCAAAGGAATGTGCATACCTAGTATTGTAACTATGGATTTGGCTGTTTGTTGAAAGGAAGTTTTCAAATTTTTGAGGGAGAATAGAGTCTTTAAACGAGAACATAAACTGACCTAAATGTAACAAATGAATGTCTTCAAATTTGAGCAAGTAAGTTTCTTAAAAATATTTTCTGTATGAGCATTATAATAAGACTTGTCCGCTATTCCAACCACACGTATTTGCAAAATTACTATTCAATTACGAATGCCTTCCGAGATCAAATCCTCACCTGAGCATTACGAAAAGAAGATGAGCCAGATCTTGACAGGTCTAGAAGGCCACATCTCCTTTATCGATGACAAGCTGATTCATGGTAAATAAAAAGAGGAACACAACACGGGGCTAAGATCTATACACGCAAAGCTCACTAAAGCTGGAGCAACCCTTTATCTAGAGAAATGTGAATTCTCCAAGAGAGAGGTCAAGTTTGCAGGGTCTATCATTAATGAAGAAGGCATCAAGCCTGACCCAGCCAAAACAGAATCTGTACGAGACATGACCACCTCAAAGAATGACAGTGACGTCCTTTGCCGAGTGGTGAATCAATTAGAGAATCAATTAGGCAAGTCGGTATGGTGGCCAGGCATCAGCAAACTGATTGAAGACATTGTTACAACATGCCCCACCTGCTGCAAGCATAGGGAAAACTATGCTGAGCCTATGATGTGAAGTCCACTTCCAGAGCGACCATGGCAGCGAGTAGCAACAGACCTGTTCCACCACAATGGCAAGGAATAGATAATTGAGGTTGATTACTACTCAAGATTCTGCAAAATCGCCCCTATGTGGATTACCACCACAGAAGTCGCAATCAACCATTTGAAATCGTTCTTCTGTCATCATGGTATCCCAGAAGTCCTCGTATCTGATAACGGGCCACAGTTTGCAGCTGCTACGTTCTCCAAGTTTGCTGAAGAATGGGGATTGACATACCAGACAAGTAGTCCTCACTACCTTCAGAGCAAAGTGGAGGTGGAAAGTGTAGTCAAAACAGCCAAAAGCCAAAAGTCTCATGAATAAATCACAAGATCCATACTTTGCACTTCTATCCTACCGACCAACACCACTCCATTATGGATAGACCTCCGCAGAGATGTTGATGGGGTCACCTCGCAGCTATTACAAGGTCTCACCTTATTGGAGACCACCCTTAAGGTGAGACAAAAGAAAAAAAAAACACAAACAATGGATCCTAGCACTTAAACAATACGGCTGCGACACTATCCCCGCCACTGAAATTTAGAGCTTATAGGAGCTGCAAGGCTACCGTGTTGATGGGAAGAAAGCTACGCTCCACTCTTCCGTTAGCTCCAGAAAAACTGACCCAGAAGTGACCAGAAACTGAGTAACTACGGAAAACCGAATTAGCGTACAAGCAAAAGCAAGTCCAAGACTACAAGAGAAGGCATCGAACATCAGCTCTACCTGAGTTAAATCCTGGTGACAACGTGGGTGCCCGACAAGAGGTATCCAACTGTGATCGTAAGAAAATCGCCAGAACCAAGTTGCTATGTGATGAAAACTTCGCAGTCCCTTCTGCGGTGAAACAGGTGACATTACGTTCACAGCCCGAAAGAAGAGACCTTGAATGAAGACTTTGAAAGAAAAGAGACCAGAACACACAAAGCCAACTTCCCCACGGCAGATAAGAACGTGTCCCCGCCAAAATACCACACCTCCAACCTAGGAACTATGAACTCCACAGGCTGATCAAATTTAAGAAACTGAAAGAGACTTGATTTAGAGAAATTTAGAGACCTGACTTTGATTTTGAGACATTTTGATTGAGCATAAGTTGTATGATTTTAGTCTTAGAAAAACTTTCTTCTTATCCCGAAATGGGGATGTGAGGTTACTCTTTGTGACCGAACCTATGCAACACGATACAAAGGAATTGTTGAAGTCTTTGGAGAATAAACATGGCACGAAACTTTATATTGCTATCAGTCCCAGGGTTTTTGTTTCAAAAGAGCCCTAAACGCTTTACTACTTGGACTGAAGGTATAATAGGCGTTGGGTTTTGAGTATGTCGACATCGCGTAAAGTTTCACATGGTAAGACCTTTTTACACAGGCGCTAACATAGAATGATGGCCTGGGGCTGAACTTGTAGCAGTATCAAATTAACGAATGCTTAAAAAAAATGGTACCAAGTTCACTTATATTTCTTAACTTGATTTCTTCTCTTAAGGCTGTGGTGCAGTTTCCAACAACATCCTGACAAGTCCTGGATATCCTAGCAACTATCCAAACAACATGGACTGTGATTATTCGGTTTATATTCCACACGGCAGGGCTATGAAGATAACCTTCCACTATTTTAACTTGGAACACGCGTCGTCCTGCGGGTAAGATAAAATAGATTACTGCAAAAACGTCTAGTTGCATAACCTCGATCATATGACAATGAAACGTTATCATGTTGCCTGAGGCAAATTTGGCGGATTCGAGGCCAAGAAATTGTGTAAAAGTAGATTACTTTAAAATAAACATAACCTCAATCATGTGTCAATGAGACATTATCATGTTGCCTGTCGAAAGTAAGTTGACTTTCGCCTTCCAAAGAACTGATCATGAAGTGATCTACACCGTAAGTGTTTGGGCTTTGTTTTTACGTTAATTTGATTAATTTTAGGGTTGCTGTTCCCCTAAAAAACATGAAAGTTTTATATTCTCCTAGCAAGAGACTAAGACACAACGCGTTTGACGCATTGGCATACGAATTTTACGAAATTAGACACCGAGTGACCAGTTCATGAATTTAGCTCTTTTTAAGTATGCCTAGTTGATGGAAACAAGATAATGTTTTCTGTAATATTTCTAGAGACTTTGCTTTTTCGAGGGACATTTGTGTTTGATAATTCATAAAGTACCGCTTTGTCTATGGCGCATAAGCTATAAAAGCTTTTAAAGCTATCTTACCCAACATTTATAGGGTATGTTTAGGTAATTAATCCTCTGATAAATTACATTAGACAACAGTTATTGATAAAATAATAAGAAATTATTCATTAGACACAGTTTGTGGTATCTAGGGCCTACAATTAACAGCTGTAAAATGTATCAACCTAATTTTATCTTAGCATAGTTAAGAGTCATTTCTCATCTTATCCTATGATATGCAGAAGCATTTTTTCATTACAGGTATGATTACTTGAGCATTAAGAATGAGAATAACCAGGCCTTTGGTAAATATTGTGGTTCCCAGTCTGGCCGGACTGTTACTGTCACCGGACGCTTTGTGAACATATCCTTTCATTCAGATGGCAGTGTTAACTACAGGGGATATAACTTATCTTTCTCTGATGTTCCTCTTGGTAAGTGCAATGAACATAAAATTCTAGTCTACAGTAGCCTAGGTAAAGTACTGATTTTGCGCCTGTATGGAATTAAACTTTTGCGGCTATTGGGATATCTTAGGAAAATAACCCTAATCGACTGGCATGTGAAAATTATAACACGTCGAGAAAAGAACGAAATAATTTGGCTGAGGACAATGCAAACAATTATGGACGTTTTACTGTATGGAATGTTTTTTAAACGTTACCGTGTATGTTCTGGGTAGAAATAAACGTTTTACTGTGATCTTCCAGCAAAGAAAACGAATGAATAGGCGCCTAGAAATTGGAATACGACATATTTGCACCGGATGTAAACATTGACAGTATGTTAATGCGACTACAGGCAACCGGGGCGATTTAATGCGGGAAATATTGGATAGGAGTAGTGTCTCCGGACGCCATGAAATACCGGCACGCCACGCACTGCGTCGGTTCGGTCCTTGGAAGCAGGGCGGGGAGGAGGGGCGGGAAAGATAGGGGGAATAAGCAGATAAAAGCAAGAAAGCAGGGGCTAATGAGTTGGTACGAACGTGGCGGGACGGTCTATTAGAGAGAGGGGGATGTAGGGATGAGCGATGGAGGTAAGTACGGTTGTTATCGCTTTAATATGTAATTGTAGTTGGTACTTTTTGTTTTTTAAGTTTCTTTATTATTTTGTTAAAAATTTTATTAAGTCGGAAATGGGAAATTATTTTATTTCTTCACCACTCATAGTGAAGTGTTGTTATAACCAAAGGCGAGTAATGGGTCGGCCTATTAGAAAGAGGGGGATGAGTGGTTGAGCCATGGCGACCTGGGTTGGAGAAGAGCCAATGGAAGTGGAACGTTTGGCTGAGTCTTTGCAGCGGGAAAAGAATGACTTTTTCCGACCCGGCCTTTCAGACTCTGAAGAAAATGAGTGGTTCGAGCAGTTGGTTGAGGTATAGCCATCTCGGCAACTTGCTTTGAAATATCTTTTTGTTTCTGCGAGAGCTCTTTTGGTTCCTATCCCCGCAGATTTGTTTGTTGTTGAAAATCCAAGACCTGTTCCAGGCGTTTTGCGGGACGAGTTGATCAAGGGAAAGCAAATAAGGTTGGACAAACTCGAAGAAGTTGGAACAACCAAAAGAACCCTTGTGAGGTTCACTCAACACATTTTGCGACAAAATATGAACCCATTTTCCTGGATCAGAAATCTTCCAAACGTATGGCAAAAAATATTTGTTTCATTTCTTGTTTTGGCACATCTTTCTGTGCGAGAAAATTGGAAAGCTAACACCCTGTTCTTCTTGTTGCGCGAGGGGTTCGGTATTGCCTACGAGCTCTCAGAAAGAAACGTTTTGTTCAAGGAAGATTTTGAGGTAGACGAGACTGTGGCATCACGTTTGAGAACGCTGTGGCGGTATATTATAGAAAGGCATGCACACGGTAACCATGACCGCGGGGCCAGATGAAATAACATTGCTGACACTTCGTTCGGCGCTTGTGATGGAAATGCAGAGGTGGTTGAAACAGAAAAGAGAAGATTCAATTGATCGTAAACCAATGCAGCATGTGATAAAACTGTTGGTAGATGGTAAATCTCTCTGGGGATACATTAAATCAACAAGAGAGACCTATTTCTTTGACACTTGCGCTAACCTTACATATCTTACAAAGTTCTTAATTCCTGTTCGCCACCTTTCAGAGAAGCCATGAAAAAATTGCTGACCGATGAGGGGTATTATGACACGGTCTATTAAACAATTGCACTAACATAAGAATATGAATGTGGAGAAGCGTATCCAAAGTCTTCCACCAGAGTTGAGAAGAAAATGGGGTGGGGTTGGGTTCACGACGAACTTTTGGCCTCTTTGTTTTGTTTTATATTTCCCATTTTTTTCTCTTCACAAGAGGGTTGGACTAAAGGCTTCATGTACTACTGCCCAATAGAAGGTGCTCCAACAATAGTAACTTTATGTGGGTTTTGAATTTTAGTTGTCCAATGCAGGTTAGTTATGTTGGCAAAAAAATTCGTTTCACAAAATTTTAAAAACGAATATATTTTTAAGGCCTTTTCCATATCAGACTTGTGGCTTGTTGAAATATTTGATTGAAATTGTAAAAAAATAGCCCTGGAAAGATTTGAAATGCGAGAAAGAGAATCGTTTGAAAAGAATTTTGGGAAAAGGAAACCAAAAGCAGAAAAACAATTGCTTTTGATAAAAAAGAGAGCAAAAGAAACCCTTGATAGCCGGCTTTCAGAACGGTTGGCTAAAGAAAAACCAGAAAAATTTATAATCGCCAACAAATGACAAGCTGTTGAACAATTGCGCAAAAACAAGATAAATGAATCTGCTGGAAGGAGTCAACCAACTCCCCCCTGAGTTTAGGGAAAAAACTTCAGGACAAAAAAAGAGCGGGTTGGGACGAAGTACATCGTGAGTTATTCGTGTATTTCGACGACGCCCCATTTTGTGAAATTGAAAACTACTACACCCTGATCACCAGCTGTGGGAAATGTGTGTCATGTCGGCGAAACGGATGTTGTTGGGCTTGCTGGTTGAAAAACCGTCACCATGTGTTATGCCAGTGGTACGAAGTTGAGGATATTGAAGAAAAGTGGGTCATGGATTATCTGTATCCGTGGCTGCCGCACCAATGTCCGCACTGTGTTGGATCGTGGTGTCCCTTGCAGGTGAATTATGCGCCCCCCGAAAGACCTTGGAAGAAATTGTCAAAGAGGAGTTCCGACGGGTGGTGATTGAGCTCAAACACCCAGACCATTTTTTTCCTTGACGTTTATTACGTTTTGCGCCAAAGCGAAGATTTCTTAGTTCTAAGTTTACAGCATTCTCAACACCAGTCATTGTACTGGCAGAAAAGGTTATATTGGTATCATCGGCGAACATTCTTGGAGAGGCTGAAGTGAGGCAATTGGGAAGATCATTAATATAGACTAAGAATAGGAGTGGACCAAGATTGCGACCTTGTGGGACGCCACAAGAAACTGGGGCAGTATTTATTTGTAATTGTTGAAAATTATGCGCTTTTGCAATTCGTTGATGACACCAAGCCGGAGGAGCTTTTCGGCCAAAGAAGAAACCTCTTTGTGGAGTTTCGACGAAGTGTTGCCGGCTTTCAACGAACCAAGGGCCACATACAGTCGTTGGATCATGTCGTCAGCGGCCCCACCAAAGCCGCTGCCCTCGGTTTCCCACTCTTGCTCCTCAAATTCCTCTTCTTCTGGCCCACTGATCGAGGGCCGGCGGGACATAATGGCTTGTTCCCAATTTGAGGGCGGTCGGGCTCTTGTTTCTGGTGCGGGAGTCTGTTTCAAGCCCCATGTCGGTCGTGAGGGGCCAGAGGCAGCACCTTCTTCTTCCACCAACGGTGGGGGCGGAACAGGAACTCTTCTTCCTCGTCACCATCCTCCTCTTCAGGGGTCTTCAGGGGTTGGTGACGGCGGAGGCGTTTCAGCCTCCGGCCTGAAATCGTCCCAATCGAACGGGTTGATCCGGTCGAACTCGTCCATTTCGTAGTTGGGGCCGTCACTTCTTCCGCGGGAACATGATTCAGACTTTTGTCCAACCTCGTTGTGACTTGTTTGAAAAGCTTTTCAGCCTCGACCTTCGCGATTTTGTTTGTTTTAAATTTCCGGCGGATTTCTTGCTCTTGTCTCTCGACTTCAGCTTCGGCTTCAGCCTGTTGCCGCCACTTTTTCACTGACATGGCGCTTTTGCAGCCTGTATATACAGAGGAAAAAAAATGAAAATTCCAAATTATGATCCCGACGTCGCTGCCACAAACGGTTTCCGGCTGGGTCATCCCGCCATGCTCGCCGAGGTTTTTGGATGTTGATCTGCGGGCCAAGCAATTCAGGCAAGACGAACATCCTGCTGTACATGCTCTACGAGCTGTTGGAGTTCGACAAAGTCTTTCTCTTTTCGAAAAACCTCCACCAAAACAAGTACCAAGCACTCTTGCGGGACTTTGCCGAAAACAACGACCCCGAGGTGGGGTACCAGGTCATCGAGGCCCCCGGCGATGAAATCGTTCCGCTGGAAGAGTTATTCCCCCGCCCCGATGCGGGAATTTCCGATAACCAAAAATTCGTCGTGTTCGACGACTTGGTTTGTGAAAAGAACCAAACTGACATCATCAACTATTTTAGCAACCGCCGGCACAGAAACTGCAGCGTCATTTATCTCACCCAGACCTATTACAAGGTCCCCAAAAACATCGGGGACAACGGCAGCCATTTCTGCCTTTTCAGTTTCCTCCCGAGGGAAAACAAAGGAATCGCCAACGAGCTGGGAGTTGATCCCGACCTGCTGAACCGCGCCACCAACAAAACGTTTTCCTTCTTTTACTACGACGAACAGCAAAAACTGATAAGGAAAAATTTCGACGAACGAATATAACATGGGGTTGTTTGCCAAACGAACCGGAACTTTCAGAAGACACGGAGCGACGGCGGCGGCATCGACAGGGGCTTTTCTGAAAATGACAATGACAGGCCCTCTTGACGCGGGGGGCCACACGATTGAGAATCTGGGCCCGCCAGCCGGCCCGCTTGATGCGGTCAGCGAAAGTTATGTTAGGGCCACTTTTGCCCGACTTGATGGAAGCACGCCGATGACGGGCAACATGGACATGGGGGAGAATCTCATCACCAACATTGGTTACCCCAACGACATTCTCGACGCCACAAAAAAATCAGAAAAAAACAGAAATCGCGCAATGTTTGAAACGCGACGGAGCAAACCCAGCGTGGGACGATTTGAATATGAACGGAAATGCCATCATCAATTTGAAAGACGCCGATTCCAGCACGTCCTTGGCACCGCTCTCAACAAAAAATGTGTGGACGGAGGTTTGCAAACCAAATTTGACGCGATTGCGCAAAAAAACTTGAACATGAACAACAACGCGGTCGTGAATCTTGCGCCTCCCTTCGCCACAGCAGACGCGGCGAACAAACTGTATGTCAATGACAATTTCCTCCGAAGAGACGGCACATCGTCAATGTTTGGAGCCCTCAACATCGGCGCGCAAAGGATCATCTCTTTGCACGACCCAACCACCCTCGATGACGCGGTGTCAAAACATTACGTGGATAATTCCTTAAATAACTTCCTGAAAAAGGATGGCAGTCAAGCAATGACAGGCAATCTCGACATGGGGGCCCACAAAATCACCGCTCTCGAAAAGCCGGTCAACGAAACGGACGCGGCAACAAAGGATTATGTGGATCATTCGCACCTTCACAGTCCGGCGAGCAAAAAAATCAATTCGCCTACCTCATGGACGATGACGAAGAGTCCTCATCTGAAAACAACATAACGATCCTCGGGATAGTCAACTTCGCCGCCTCCCCACACGGGGCCAACAAAAACACCTATGAGTTCACTCTCACCAAAGACGTGGGCAGCGATGATTATCGCTCACAGATCGGTTTCAATCTCTCTCCACTGCCGAAAGGGTATTACACGTTCGTGGTTGAGTAGTTTCCACCGGAAATGAAAAACGTGTCTGTGAGGGCGAGCGCCACCGTCTTTTCGATCACAAGCCAAACCACGCGAACCTTCAGCAGCACCAACCCGCCATACACAAAAACCCTTATTCAGTTCCACCGGTGGAGCGACAGAACCCCAACTACATTTTCTTGGATCTGCACGGCTCAACTTCGGGCTCAATCACAGGTCACCTCGTTGTTTATGGGGTTTCTGGCTACGTTTCCAGCGTGGGCTCGGGTGTCTTTGACACGGTTTGGACTGTTAAGGGTGGAATAATGACCATGGAAATTCCTTTGAATATTAATGGTAAGCTTCTTTTACAACCAACATTGGGGACCGACTTGCCTTTGAATGGCAAATATGAAATCGATGAAAATGCGTCATTGTTTGGTGGAACAAACGGGCAGATGACAATGATGAATGACTTGAACATGAATAGTTATTTGATTCTTCAAACAAAATTGGGTGGAAATTTAAATTTGAATGACCACTGGGTTTACAACAATGACCGCCCATTGTCCAGCTCGCGCACCCACGGAATGACAATGCAAAACGCGTTGAATATGGATGGGCATGTAATCCATCAACCGAAGTTGGGCAGTAATTTGGACTTGAATGACAACGCGGTTTACAACAATAACGACAAGTTGTTAGAGTACCGAAATGGTGTCATTCACTTTTCAAAACCAACAGTGTGGCCGGGCATGGTTTACCGGTATAAAAAACATTTATCACAACCCAAATCCCTTCGACCCGAGGAAGGTCTTCTTTTTCACTTTCACCCCGTCGTCTTTTGGAATTCCCCTTACCACCTTTCAAAACATAACATATATCACTTTACTCCCCCCTCGACCTCTCCCTCACAACTTGTCGTTTGTTGTCAATTTCTGCGCTGGTTCCAAATATCTTGGCACGCCAGAAAGATTTTCAATGAACCAAGGTCAAAGCTCATTTGTCTCCAAGACGCCGTTGTCAGTCCCAAGAAATGCGACCTCAGTTCTTTTAAGTATGGGTGGTCTTGCCCAAAACCAACCAATACAGCTGAACGTTGATTTTACGGTGTAAAAATTCTTCTTTCTTTATACCATGACCGCCAAACCCAGGCTCTACGTTTTCGATTTCAACCACATTGCCCCTTCCCTTTCAAGTGACTCTGTAGACATGTTGAAAAAACGTAATGCTTTTTACCACAAGAAACATTGGGGATACGACAAGCTTTTTCGCTCTTTTCGAAGAAAAAACTTGTTTTGCAACGTTGTGGCTGGCAAGGCCATCGTTACTTCTGCGGTTGCGGGAGGCACTACCTTGAACCCAATAGTGGTTTCCACTCTGACTGGTTTTGGTCTTGTTGTCAAAGGTGTGGCAAGCTTAAAAAAATACGACAAAAAAGTTGAGAGGGCCAACTTCGCCCGGGTCGAGTACAAAAAAATCCTTGATGCGATTCGGTTTTATCTCAGGGGGGAGTCTTCCGATGAAAAAGCCTTTCTCGACAGGCTGAAAATGGTTGACGACTTCGTCAGCGACCACTGCATGTAGATCCCCGAAAAATTCAGGCGTAATACGCCAAACGTTTCGCCGCGGAGTCGTAATCACGTTGTTCGATTCAAGTCCCACCACCATTCATCGAACCTTTCTTTGGCCGGGCGACGCGTTGCTGGGTGAATTTTTTCGACGGCAGGAAAGAGGTGCGCGAAAATTTCTTTTTTACGTGGCCAACTCCTTCTAGAACCACTTGAAAGTAATGATGCAAAAAGCAGACGAAATTCACCGACCTGGGATAGATAAACTCTCTGAAATCGTGGATGAGACTTCTAAAAAACTTTCCCCGAGACGGGTGGCAGAGTTTTTGCCCGGCATCCGAAATGGTGTTGGCAGCGTCGAATATTCTGTGTTTCTCGAGAATTTTGCGAAGGTGGGTGTATGAAACAGGGTTGGCTGTCCACCCCACCTCCTCCATGGTTTTGGTCGGGGCGCCGAGCTCCTCAACCCTTTGGCAACTTTGACAAACAAGTTCGAAATTCTCATGGTCCTCAACCATCGTTTTCTCGCAGCACACCCTTCCGTTTGCGTTCGCCATCTTTGAGAGTATAAAAGCAAGGGCCGATACAACGTAGAATGGTTTTAAGTTTTGTGTACTATATTTCGGCTGGCCAAACCAGCCTTCTTCAGGTACAATTAATTGCATGTCATTAGCAGTGTGGTTAGGAGAGGAGAGGAAATGTTCCAATGCAACCGCTGTAATTTACAATACATAGGAGAGACTAAACGACGTTTAAAAGACCGATTTAATGAACACCGCCGTACCATAGATAACCCTAACACCAAATCTAAACCTACCACAGTCGCGGAACATTTCCTCTCCTCTCCTAACCACACTGCTAATGACATGCAATTAATCCCCATTGAGAAAATATTTTCTAACAGAGACTCAATCCGTAAGGCCAGGGAAGCTTTTTTAATTTCAAAAGGCAGAACAATTGATCCTGAAGGTCTTAACATCCGCGAAGAAACATATTAGTTAATTTTTTCTTATAAGTTTATCTTTTTTTAAACCTTTTTTCTAGTATTTTATTTTACACTGTCAATCATTTTAGTTTTACGTGTTTCCGGTATATAACTACATAAACACCCCTTCCAATGTAAATTCTCATTGTACCTGAAGAAGGCTGGTTTGGCCAGCCGAAATATAGTACACAAAACTTAAAACCATTCTACGTTGTATCGGCCCTTGCTTTTATACTCTCTGTTGATTTTATTACGCCGATCAGATCACCAGTTTGATCCAACGTATACCAGCAGGATTATTGTCCACGGTTGCTTGCTTGAACATTTGCCATCTTTGACACTGTTTTATAGGTTAAATGGAAATTCCTGCCTTAAAGCAGGAAAGGCGCCTTTCAAAAATTTACTACAGCCCCGAAAGGCTACTGGAAAGGGCTGGCCATAGTGAAAAAATTGGCTCAAGCCGCAAAGGTTTCGGAAAATGTGGCCAAACAGTGGTTGCAAAAGCAGGCTCTTTGGCAGATCTTTCTTCCCGCGCCGCGGCGCATTCCTCGGCCGAAGTTTGACGTGCCAACACCCAGCGCGGTGCACCAAGCCGACCTGCTCTTCATGCCGCATGACTATGGCGCGTTTTTAGGGTCAAAATTAATATTAAAAACTTTTTTCAAGATGACTTTCGAATTGCAACTCTTGTGGAATGATTAATTGCTAATGTAGTTTCTTTTGACATTTTTTGCGAAAACTTGTTTCTTTCTGCACGTTCCATGGGGTACAAGTGTTTTTCTTTACCATTACTTTCCAGTTGTTGCAACTCTTGTTACATCGTTAATTGCCAATTAAGTTTTTCTTCACATTTTCTGCGAAAACTTACTTCTTTCTGTACGCTTCTTGGCTTGAGACATAAACATACGCAGGCTATTTTCCGAACATAAGAATGACTTTACACGCAAGAATATTTCCGAAATATCAAAACTCTTACCACAAAAATTCTTTATAAAGCTCTGTTTCTAATACATCAACGTAAGACACCCGCAAGCGATAAAAAATACCAGCATCGAATTACTATTGAATTACATGTCTTTCCCCAAATTTTCTGCGAGTTAACTCACCACGCAAATTTTCTGCAAAAAATCAA
>JAEMWC010000178.1:320000-337500 GCA_016490735.1 Pachyseris speciosa | reverse complement strand
CGCTCCACGGCTTCAATCATTTTTCAGTAAGCGCTGTTTCCCAGCAGCATGAAAACCTCGGCGAGCAGGGCTTTGCTTTTTTGGACGTCTCCGGTGCGGCGCGCTTCAGTCACTTACTCAACGAACCATGTGATGATTTTCTTGGTTGATAGTCGATTGTTCTCCGTGACCGCCCCGTGTGACAAGTACCACCGCAGAAGCGGAGCATACACCAGTATCTTTTCTGCGGAGAGGGCTCCCAACAGTTTTGTTTTCAACTCCAAAGATTCTGCCGGTCTTTTTCAAGTAGTCCAACATGTGCTGCGGCCCGGTTTCTGTGGAAACCTGTTTGTTGATAAAGAAGGGGCACATTTCTTTAAACTTTTGATGAAGGGGTTGGGGTATCTCGATGTCGACCTCAGCAAAACCAAACCAGGAACCATCTTTGACCCTTTGTGTGAAGGTTGGCGCTGCACTGACGGCATCCTCAAAATGCACGAGTTGCCCTTTCCCACAAGGCATGTCCTGAAGCATTGTTGACAGATAGAGAGCGTTGGCGAGGATTTTTTGACATGTTTTTGGTTTGGTGATTTGGTGTGAACGAATTTTGGTAACACCCACGTCGTGGTACCGTGTGAACACATGGCTTAGGCCTCCGACAACCGCCCCTTTCAGCATCGAGTACCCTTCTTCGCAAGGGGTCCGAAGCTGTGCTCCCCGCTCCACCGAACCCCGAAGAAGGTAATGTAAGGACACCCCAGGAATACTGACGGCGTCTTTGAGAATGTCAATGCCTTTTGCGGGGTAAAAGCCCCGCAGTTTTTCCAAGGCTTCCAACCCTGGCACCACATCAAGGTTGTTGTAATAACGCAACCAGTCCGCAAAGGTTCGTATTCCCTTTTCTTTGAAAAGGCGCTTGCATCCTTTCCATTCAGCCAGTGAAAGCACAAATTTCTCTTTCAGAGTGGAATACTAATCGGGGTAATCAGGCAGCCCAGGAAATCAAGCTTTTCGGGGGAACCACGATTTCTCGGCTGCGCAGTCATAAGCTTTGAACCACTTGTCATAGCTGGTTCCCAGCCCCAAATAGTTTATGATGTCCAAAAAGCGGAAGCCTTTCGTCAGAAGAAAGATGATTTTGTTGGCGTTCTTCGCCACTTTGGTGTTGCCCTCAGTCTCGGCGATCCGCTCCACGAAATACTCTTTGATCAGGTTGAGGTCGTAGCGGCCTAAGTTGAACCCAAGAGCTGGCACCTGGTCGCACCATTCTTCGATCTTGGCCCGGCGTCTCGGGGGGAGAAAGTGAAGGTCATCAGGTACAAACTCAGCTCGCACACTTTCCCGGATGTTTTTTCCGCGGCGTTCCAGCTCTTCAACAAACTTGCGGAAAAGTTATTTGGGGTCTTTCTTCGCAGATATGTGTGGGTGCACGTTCGAGGGTGTCACCACCTGAGACAGAGATTGGCACATGAATGCTTTCCAACGTCAATATGGTGGTTGGTTCTTTGCGCAAATTCTTGTCCCCAAAGGATTCAAAATCATACAGAATTACGTGTGGAAAAGTGTTCGTGAAAGTTTTCGGTTTGCGCCCGTAGCGCCCGACTTCGCAGGCCCATACTTCAACAACAATGTAACCAGCTTCTCGAAGTGTTCTTGTCCTGTTTTCTGTGGCCTTGCAAGGCTCTTAGCGGGTTTTTCTGACTTGTTGTCGAGTTTTCTTGTTCACCCTAGCGAGAATAGTTGTGTGGCGGTCAGGAAACAATTCGGGCACCCATGAAAATAACAACCATGATACTGAAACACTGTTTTGGATATGAAATGGAAACCATGCACAGGCGCTCCAGCAACCCACCTTTCTTCCCCGTGCCCACACATGGCGTGATGGATGTGAATATTTCGGCGGCGCGCTTCTCTTTCAATCCAGTTGGTGAGGGCAGTGTAAACTGTTTTATCGGGGAAGAAAGCTTGCTCAAATACTGTTTGTTGGGTTTCAATGTTTTCGTTTGGGCAAATAATTCGCGTTTCTCCCTGGGAACACCTTTGCGCGTGCCGTTGAAGGTTGTCTGGGCGCGAGGATCTTGCTTGGCAATGGATACAAACATACATTTTCGCCAACTTCTTGATCTCTTTGATAAGGAATGCGTGCCCGTCGAAAACACCAATCATGAGGATATTTTTCACCTTTGCCGGCGAGTTTCGTTTGAGATGCCAAATAACTTCTCCTGTTTCTGTCCGCTCTGGCTCGTAAACGCGGATATCCAACCATTCGTTAAAAACTTTTCCTGTGATGAGGTGCTGCTCTACCTTGTCCAATTCATCCAGTGATGTCTTGGGACAATCTTGAAGCTGGGGCATGTTGAAAAACCCCGCCGCAGGCTGGCGGGCAGCAGCTGTGGAGCGATCTTTTCTTGCTCCTTGGAAAACCGCGATACAGCGCCACAGACAGAGATTGTCCTGAAAGGTATCCAAAGCGGCCATTGCGCGATCCCGGGCGGTGTGCGCAAGATTTCGCAGCTAGTCAGGAAGGGGGCCTGTTCCCAACAATAATTGGCGGTCAAACACCGTTTTCACATCATCAGTGGTGAAACCTATGAACTTCCATTTTGTGGACGGTCTTTTGATGTTATCAAGGCTGAGGCGATCTTCCTCTTTCCTAAGCAGCCATTGCTCTGGTTCTGCCAAAGAGTTGAACCAAGGAGAACCCAGGTTCTTGAAATGCTCAATAGCATCCCCATTTTCAGTATTTCGCAGGTCATAACCAAAGATATGTCTAAGGTAAAAGGACGAGCGAGCTCTTTCCAATATCTTTGCCATGAAATATAGGGTTTCATCTTGGTTAAGGTGTTGTTTCAACCGTCATACAACGAAACGACGCCCTCTCTTTCCAACCTCCATCCCCTCGTGATCGCCCTCTTCCTTTCCTTTTGTCGCCGTTCGACCTGGGCAAGCAGGGCGCCGTTGTGGGCGCGAAGGAGAGGGGGCGGGGCGTATCGCCTGCGCATTTTGAAATGCCGCACGAACCCTTGCCACCGCATCATCAAGGTTCAGATTCTCCGCGACCATTCCCTGAATCAACGCATCCAACGCTTGCTTGTCTTCTCTTCCCGCGGCCATATATAGAGACAATAAAGTTTTGTCTCGATTTTAATTAGGGTTGTGTTTATTAATACCACCGATCCTGCTCACCCCGCCAGCACCCTCTCTCTAATAGGCCGAACCACCACCTTGGCCCCTGCTTTCTTGGTTTTACCCGCTTATTCCTCCTCTCTTCCCCGCCCCTCCTCCCAACCCCTCCTCCCCGCCTCTCGTTCCCGCCCCTCCTCCCCGTCCCTCCTCCCAGCCCTGCTTATCCTGAGAAGTACCACTCAAATACCAGCACGCCGCGCACAAGGAGCAAAGCGACGCAGTGCGCGAAGTGCCGCTATTTGGTGTGCTTTCTAAAGGTTGTGAGTCTTTGGTGTTTTGGCCATGACGATTGGTCAAGTACAAAGCTAAAGAATATGCAACACAATGATAATCCGGTGAACTGTCTGGAGCACGAGTGTTAGCGTGGAGATAACATTACGCGGAGAATCTCCACAATAGGTGACCTGAAGAAACGTGCAAGTAAATTGATTGGCGGATCGTTAATAGAGGTGTTTGGGGGTGGTGTTTGGTTGTGTAGGAAAGATTTATGTCACTCGCTGCTTTCGCAAATTTTATTTCTGTCTTGAAGGAGACACTTTCAAGAGTTGCAATTAAAAGGCTATTTGTTCGATTTCGATCAAATTTGGACAGTTGGTAGATTAAGTTATCTTCAACAAAAAGATACTGGGGAATAACATAATTCAGAAACATTTTTTGCTTAAAGCGATTTAATCCGTGCGGTCACTCCGCAGTGTTTTCCAGCGAATTTTGAAATGCTCTGTAAGTTTTGAACGGAATCTAGTAAAGGAAATCCAGAGCACTTTTTTTAGCTTCTGCGTTCCAGACTTTCAGAAAAATATCTAATTCCTGAAATCCAAAAATCGTATTTAGCTTATTGTAGTTAGCTTTCGAGTTTAGACTCGGCGGAGCATTTAAAAATTCACTTAACTAAAGAATAAATGAAATATTCGAACTAGTTAAATGAACTTTAATTTGATATAGTGGTTATTGTAGTTGGGCTGTAATCCGGAGCCGGTACAACCCTTAGAGTAGAGACACCCCTGAAGTTACACGGTAACCTTTAAGTGCTACTAAAGATGATGATGAAAACCTTCCCTCTCTCTCGAAAATTTGTAAAAAGATGTATTAGCATTTTGGTGGAAAGAAGGCCTCTGTGCCATCAAAAAGTCAGAGAAAATGGCTAGCTGAAGATATAATTGGCGACAAGTTGAATGTCAACTGGAAAGTAACGTACTCGTCAGCATTTCTTTGCACAAAACAAATAAGATTGAGAGAGTTTCAGTTCAAATTGCTCCACAGACGTGTTGCAACAAATGATTTCTTTTACAAAATAGTATGAAACAAAGTCATTCTTATACATTCTGTGGAGACAGTGTTCTGGAAATGCAAACACACTAGCTAACACTGGATAACTCAAAACCTGAAGGACCTGAATATCACTACTTTCTCTGTAGCATTGTGCCTTGGAAGTGTTTACGATATAGGAGACTTACTCCTTCACCACACACTGCTTATCGCTAGGTATTATATTCACACCTGCGGGATTAGAAATACCCTACCTAAGTTACAAATACTCACCAAAATATTCTTGAATTCGATGGAAATTGAAATACAAATCGCAGAGGATGGCAATATCTTAAACGCATTCCAAAAGAAATGGTCTAGATTGAAGAGCATCCCTCAAGAAATCACTTACCCGGCACTTACCCGGCGTCATGAAACGCACGGATGCATTGTAGCTGGAACTTAAGGTTAATATGTATCGTAGGAAGCAGCCCAAGTTAAAATGGAGACGAAAACGAACGTACAGGAGCCTTCTTCATCATTAAGCTTTAAAATAAAATTGAAAATCGGCAGAAACACAAGATTAGCTTACCCTTGTTTAAAACAAAGCGACCTAGGTTTAGTAAACGAGATGAATTCACATTTCAACACCTTATTCTTTATTATTGAGTCATTAGAGGTGTTAAAAATTTCAGTGCATAACCTAACACAGAAACAACATAAATTCTGTAACATGGATTCTTTGCATTGCAAAAAAGTTACATATAACTTATTGACAACAAGAACAAATGAATCTATTTGCTAGAAATGCACTACCTACAAAGCAGTGTAGGTTACAAATGAAACTACCATTACAAGGACAGGATATTCTCCTGAACAAATATTTCCCCATGATCCCCCGATGATGACAGTAACATTGATATGCATACGAACACGCCAAATTAGACGTGCTACCGTAGGTTGTATGATTGGCATACAACAGATGCTGCATGTGCGCTTTAGTTTGAAAGTAACTTTGGACTCCAATAAGCAGATTTTTGGTAGATATAGAAACTAATCTGAGAGAGCTGGTTGGACTCGGACAAGCGAAACTTTTTTTTTCAAAGGTGTAGTGAAAGGAAACTTGAAGTCTGGAAATTGGAAAGAAACCACACAAGAAATCTACGTGGTGGAAAATCTGAAAGAGCCACTACTTGGTGGACCAGCGATCGACGCTCATGACTTAGTACGTAGCATCAAGAAATCCATTCGCGCTCACTACGCCAAGAAGAGTAGCATTGCCCCTTATGAAAAGGGTTAAAGAGGAACTTGAGCGTATGAAAACATTAGGAGTGATCTCTAAAGTTCATCTCCCTACCGACTGGTGCGCGGGAATGGTTTTTGGAACGAAACCCGACGGGAGAAATGGTATATGTGTGGATCTGACGAAATTGAACGAACGTGTTCTACGGAAGACCTACCCTCTACTGAAGATCGACAACCGTTGGCACAAGTCAGCGGTTCGAAATTCTTCAGAAAGTTGGATTGCAATTCTGGATTTTGTTAAGAGAAGCTAGACCAAGACTCCCGGTTACTGACCACGTTGAA
This sequence comes from Pachyseris speciosa, assembly GCA_016490735.1. Lineage (NCBI taxonomy): Eukaryota > Metazoa > Cnidaria > Anthozoa > Scleractinia > Pachyseridae > Pachyseris > Pachyseris speciosa. The sequence continues at coordinate 331,503 of JAEMWC010000178.1, read as the reverse complement.
ACTCCCTATGGTCGATTTTGCTTCAACCGAATTTATTTATTTAATTATTTGGCACGCACAATGGACTTGAATGATTAATAAATAACAATGATTAATACACAGAAACTGCAATAGTTAAGATAGAAAAAAGAAATAGGACAAAAAGAAAAAAAATGGTGAGGAAACCTAATAAAAACCATGGGGCTGGTAGGACTCCCAAGAAATAATATATAACTAAACCCAGACAACATGGTAACAGAAGTACAGACAAGTCATACTTGTACACACATAACAGATTTAATAATTACTGATAATAGATGTTTTCATTTTTTTTTTCTATAAGATGCAAGAGATGAGGAGCCGGTAATCTCAGGAGAAAGAGAGTTAAAAAATTTTAAACCTTGATAGAAGACAGAGAATTGCCGGATATTGGTTGTAAAAAATGGTAGACGAAAGGAATGTGCATACCTAGTATTGTAACTATGGATTTGGCTGTTTATTGAAAGAAAGTTTTCAAAGTTTTGAAGAGAATAGAGTCTTTAAACGAGAACATAAACTGAGCTAAATGTAACAAATGAATGTCTTGAACTTTGAGCAAGTTAAGTTTCTTAAAAATATTTTCTGTATGAGCATTATAATACTATTCCAACCACGCGTATTTGCAATTACAATTCAATTGCGAATGCCTTTCGGGATCAAATCCCCACCTGAGCATTACCAAAGAGAGATGACCCAGATCTTGGCAGGTCTAGAAGGCCACATCTCCTTTATCGATGACAAGCTGATTCATGGTAAATAAAAAGAGGAACACAACACGAGGCCAAGAGATGTACTCGCAAAGCTCAGTAAAGCTGGAGCAACCCTTAGTCTAGAGAAATGTGAATTCTCCAAGAGAGAGGTCAAGTTTGCAGGGTTTATCATTAATGAAGAAGACATCAAGTCTGACCCAGCAAAGACAGAGTCTGTACGAGACATGACCACCCCAAAGAATGTCAGTGACGTCCTCTGCCGAATGGTGAATCAATTAGGGGATCAATTAGGCAAGTCGGTATGGTGGCCAGGCATCAGCAAACAGATTGAAGACATTGTTACAACATGACACACCTGCTGCAAACATAGGGAAAACTATGCTGAGCCTATGATGCGAACTCCACTTCCAGAGCGACCATGGCAAACGAGTAGCAACAGACCTGTTCCATTACAATGGCAAGGAGTACATAATTGCGGTTGATTACTACTCAAGATTCTGCGAGAACGCTGCTATGTGGAGTACCACCACAGATGCCGCAATCAAGCATTTAAAATCGTTCTTCTGTCATCATGGTATCCCAGAAGTCCTCGTAGCTCGCAGCTGCTACGTTCTCCAAGTTTGCTGAAGAATGGGGATTCACATACCAGACAAGTAGTCCTCACTACCTTCAGAGCAAAGGGGAGGTGGAAAGAGCAGTCAAAACAGCCAAAAGCCAAACGTCTCATGAATAAATAACAAGATCCATACTTTGCACTTCTATCCTACCGATCAACATCACTTCATTATGGATAGACCCCCGCAGAGATGTTGATGGGGTCACCTCGCAGCTGTTACAAGGTCTCACCTTATTAGAGACCGCCCTTAAGGTGAGACAAAAGAACAAAAAACACAAACAATGGATCCTAGCCCTAAAACAATACGGCTGCGACACTATCCCCGCCACTGAAATTTAGAGCTTATTGGAGCTGCGAGGCTACCCTCTTGATGGGAAGAAAACTTCGCTTCACTCTTCCGTTAGCTCCAGAAAAACTGACCCAGAAGTGGCCATAAACTAAGGAACTACGGAGAACCGAATTAGCGTACAAGCAAAAACAAGTCCAAGACTACAAGAGAAGGCATCGAACATCAGCTGTACTTGAGTTAAATCCTGGTGACAAAGGTTGGGTGCCCGACAAGAGGCACCCAGCTGTGATCGTACGAAAATCGCCAGAACCAAGGTGCTATGTGATCAAAACTTCGCAGTCTCTTCTGCGGTGAAGTAGGTGACATTACGTTTACAGCCCGAAAGAAGAGACGTTGAATGAAGACTTTGAAAGAATAATAATTTAGAACTTATATAGGGCATTTTCCATGTGTATATTATCAAATGCGCTTTACAACCAGATGAAATTGGAATTTGGAAATGTTGGTTTTTGTGGAGAGGGAAAAACCGGAGTACCCGGAGAAAAACCTCTCGGAGCAGAGAAGAGAACCAACAACAAAAGAAAAAGACCAGAACACACAAATCCAACTTCCTTACCAGCAGACAAGAACGTGTCCCCGCCAAAATACCACACCTCCAACCTAGGAACTTTAAACTTCACAGGCTGATAAAATTTAAGAAACTGAAAGAGACTTGATTCAGAGAAATTTAGAGACCTGACTTTGATTTTGAGACATTTTGATTGAGCATAAGTTGCATGATTTTACTCTTAGAAAACCTTTGTTCTTATCCCGAACGAGGGATGTTAAGTTACTGTTTGTGACCTAACCCATGCAACACGATACAAAGCAATTGTAGAAGTGTTTGGAGAATAAACGTGGCACGAAACTTTATATTGCTATCAGTCCCAGGGTTTTTGTTTCAAAATATCCCTTACATAGCGCATTTTCCATGTGTATATTATCAAATGCGCTTTACAACCAGATGAAATTGGAATTTGGAAATGTTGGTTTTTGTGGAGAGGGGAAAACCGGAGTACCCGGAGAAAAACCTCTCGGAGCAGAGAAGAGAACCAACAACAAAAGAAAAGAGACCAGAACACACAAATCCAAATTCCTTACCGGCAGACAAGAACGTGTCCCCGCCAAAATACCACACCTCCAACCTAGGAACTTTAAACTTCACAGGCTGATAAAATTTAAGAAACTGAAAGAGACTTGATTCAGAGAAATTTAGAGACCTGACTTTGATTTTGAGACATTTTGATTGAGCATAAGTTGCATGATTTTACTCTTAGAAAACCTTTGTTCTTATCCCGAACGAGGGATGTTAAGTTACTCTTTGTGACCTAACCTATGCAACACGATACAAAGCAATTGTAGAAGTGTTTGGAAAATAAACGTGGCACGAAACTTTATATTGCTATCAGTCCCAGGGTTTTTGTTTCAAAATATCCCTAAACGCCCTACTCCTTGGACTGAAGGTATAATAGGCGTTGGATTTTGAGTATGTCGCCATCGCGTAAAGTTTCAGATGGGAAGGCCTTTTTACACAGGCGCTAACATAGAATGATGGCCTGGGGCTGAACTTGTAGCAGTATAAAATTAACGAATGCTTAAAAAATAATGGTACCAAGTTCACTTATATTTCTTAACTTGATTTCTTCTCTTAAGGCTGTGGTGCAGTTTCCAACAACATCCTGACAAGTCCTGGATATCCTAGCAACTATCCAAACAACATGGACTGTGGTTATTCGGTTTATATTTCACAAGGCAGTGCTATGAAGATAACTTTCCACTATTTTAACTTGGAATACGCGTCGTCCTGCGGGTAAGATAAACATAGATTACTGCAAAAAAATCTAGTTGCATAACCTGGATTATATGACAATGAAACGTTATCATGTTGCCTGAGGCAAATTTGGCGGATTCGAGGCCAAGAAATTGTGTAAAAGTAGATTACTTTAGAATAAACATAACCTCAATCATGTGTCAATGAGACATTATCATGTTGCCTGTCGAAAGTAAGTTGACTTTTGCCTTCCAAAGAACTGATCATGAAGTGATCTATACCGTAAGTGTTTGGGCTTTGTTTTTACCTTAATTCGATTAATTTTAAGGTTGCTGTTCCCCTGAAAAACATGAAAGTTTTATATTCTCCTAGCAAGAGACTAAGACACAACGCGTTTGGCGCATTGGCATACGAATTTTACGAAATTAGACACCGAGTGACCAGTTCATGCATTTAGCTCTTTCCTAGTATGCCTAGTTGATGGAAACAAGATAATGTTTTCTGTAATATTTCTAGAGACGTTGTTTTTTCTAGAGACATTTGTGTTTGATAATTCATAAAGTACCGCTTTGCCTATGGCGCATAAGCTATAAAAGCTTTAAAAGCTATCTTACCCAGCATTTATAGCGTATGTTGAGGTAATTAATCCTCTGATAATCTACATTAGACAACAGTTATTGATAAAATAATAAGAAATTATTCATTAGTCACAGTTTGTGGTAACTAGGACCTACAATTAACAGCTGTAAAATATATGAACCTAATTTTATCTTAACATAGTTAAGAGTCATTTCTCATGTTATCCTATAATATGCAGATACATTTTTTCATTACAGGTATGATTACTTGAGCATTAAGAATGAGAATAACCAGGCCTTTGGTAAATATTGTGGTTCCCAGTCTGGCCGGACTGTTACTGTCACCGGACGCTTTGTGAGCATGTCCTTTCATTCAGATGGCAGTGTTAACTACAGGGGATATAACTTATCTTTCTCTGATGTTCCTCTTGGTAAGTGCAATGAACATAAAATTCTAGTCTACAGTAGCTTAACTAAAGTACTGATTTTGCGTCTGTAGACAATTAAACCTTTGCGGCTATTGGGATATCGTAGGAAAATAACCCTAATCGACTGGCATGTGAAAATTATAACACACGTATAAAATGGCGGTTGTGGCGCAAAAATTAAATCAAGATACGTAAACAAGCCTCCTTTTGCAATTTTAAACTGCTGAGGGACAACTTCCCCCACCCCCACCACCCAAGTTGTCCCTCAGCGGTTTAAAATTGGAAAAGGAGGCTTGTTTACGCATCTTGATTTAATTTTTGCACCAGAGACCGCCATTTTACACGTGTGTGTAACATCATAGCGCAAGAGCGGAAGCCCCAATTGCGCACATTGAGAACTTGTGAGTTTATAGCGGGGTGGTGGGGGGCAGGGGGGAAGCGGGGCCAGCGGTCAGGCGACCATTTTAAACCGGGTTCAAACCGGTTTGAACCAAGCCACCAAACTTTTGCGCTAGGTTATACACCCTATTGAACAAAGGGGTCTTTGGCAAAAGTATGACAGCAGCACGCATGCAGGAAGAGGTGTTGAACGAGTTTTATGCCCCGGTCGCGAAAGAGGGGCTAGACTTGGAAGAGCAAGTCTTTGATCACTTCGTCGTTACAAGGGACGATTTTCAGGGTTGGAACAACGTTTGGAAAATGGTCGTTTCTCCAGAAAACGAATACAAAAGTAATATTGAAGGGTTTTTTTGCAAACGTTATGAGAGAAGAAGCTTTTGATGCCATTCAAGAAGGAATTCAAAAATTTGGAAGCATCAAAGCAAGTTTTGGCATGGAAGTCCTTTTCTAACGCGAAGTTCGCAACGAAGAAAACGAAATGGAAACAATAACGCAGAAACACTATTTCAAAGGAGAAACAAACATTATTACTCCAGAAAACAATGAAGTTGAATTTCGAAACCAGTTTGATCAGTTTGTTGGAAGGACTCGGGAGGAAATAGACGGATGGGAGGAACTTAAATTCCTTGCCCCACAAAACTGGCAAGCAAAAAAGCAATCATAAACGTCAATAACAGAAACAACGAATGTTTGAAATGGGCCCTGAAATCTGCTTTGTTTCCTGTCTCCAAAGACCCACAAAGACCAAGCAAATACAGAAACGTTGCCGATGGAATTAACTGGGATGGAATAAGTTTTCCAACACCCGTGAAAGACATTGACAAACTTGAAAAACAAAATCCACATCTTGCGATAAATGTTCATGGGTGGGATGAGAAAAAGGAAAGTCTTAATGCTCACAGAATCTCCAGAAAAGACAAAATAATCGAAAGAATAAACTTGATGATTTTGCAAGAGAACGAAAAAACTAACTACTGTTAGACAAAGAAAATGTCGGCTCTGATTTACAACAACTCGAAACATCAACACAAAAACTTCTTTTGCGAAATGTGCTTGTCTATATTTTCGAAACAAGATGTTCTTGACAATCACCAAAAATACTGCAACGGTGTGAAAGGCGCTCCAACAAGAATATAAATGCCCGAAGGAGGTAAAGACATTTTGAAGTTCGAAATTTCAAAAAACAAATGAAACACCTTTTGTTATCTACGCCGACTTTGAAGCAGTAATCACAAAAATTCCGGAAGACAAACGAGAGAAAACGAAATGCAAAGAAATGAAAACCAATGTGCACGAGGCTTGTGGATTTGCTTTCAAAGTTGTAAGAAGCGATGGAAGAGTCGTGCGCCCCGTTTACACTTAAGACAAAAACTAGACTCGAAACAGAAAACAGCAGAAGTATTTCTGAACATGTTGTTGGAAGTTGGAAAAGAGTTGCGAGAAAGTTTGGAATCCCCAGAAAAAGTTAAAATGAGTCGGAACGATTGGCAATATTTCAACCATGCAGAAAATTGCCACATTTGCGACGAACCTTTGGTCAGAGAACAATTCCTTGATTCGAGACAAAGTTTCGACATATATGGACACGTAAATACGCCCGGCAAAGCCACAAAAGATGTTTCTTCAAAGGGCAACAAACAACCATACTGGTAGTAAATGAGTTCGGCGAATACGAAGACAAAGTTGTATTTGACTTTTGGGCCTTTTTGAATGGAGATAACAAACAACCCCTTGATTCGATTGACAAATGGATTCCAAAAAATCAGCAAGACTGCTTGTTTTGTGGCGAACCCCTGCTGTAAAAAGATTCTAGAGACGCAGTAATCGACCATTGCCACATCTCAGGAAAATTTCGAGGCCCCGCACACAACAGTTGCAACAAGAAGTTGCGAATCAACCCCAAAACAACCCCAATACCTGTCGTTTTCCACAATCTGAAAGGCTATGATTCACACCACTTGATGCAAGCAATGGCCGATGTCAAAAAAGACAAACCTTTGAACTGCATTGCAAACAACACAGAGAAATACATTTCATTCAATCTTGGCAATCTCGTCTTTATTGAAAGCTTCGCGTTTCTCTTGAAAAGTTTGGACGCTGTTGTGAAAGCCACCCGAAAACAAACTCAAGATCACGAAAAGCCTTTTCCCAAAGAACCCTGAAATCGATCTTCTCTTCAAAAAAGGGCATTTATCCATATAAATACATTGATTCCCTCGAAGTTTTTAATGATAGAGACCTCCCCGCGAAAGAACGTTTCTTCAGCACTCTTTCTGGTCAGGGAATTTCTGACGAGGATTACAAACATGCGGGCAAATTTTGGGATACGTTTGGCTGCGAAACGCTGGGGGATTACCACGACCTTTATGTTAAAGCCGACGTTGCGCTTCTTGCAGACGTTTTGGAAAATTTCAGAGATGTTTGCATGGAAAAGTACAATCTCGACCCCGGGCACTACTATACCTCGCCGGGCCTTTCGTGGGACGCTTTGCTCAAAAAGACTAAAATCGAACTCGAGCTCTTGACCGATATCGACATACACCTTTTCGTCGAAAGTGGAATGCGCGGAGGTATCCCGATGGTGAGCAACAGGTACGCGGAAGCAAACAATATGCTTGTAGAAGGGTTCGATCAAGCCAAACCCATCAAGCATATCCTCTATCTCGACGCCAACAATCCGTACGGCTGGGCGATGAGTAAACACCTCCCTGTGTCGGGTTTCAAGTGGAAATACGACAACTGCGGGGAAGAAATCCTCGCTAAGAAGGAAAACGTAAAGAAAGGTTGGATTTTGGAGGTGGATCTTGAGTACCCCCGCGAGCTCCACAAAGAGCACAACAGTTATCCGCTGGCGCCAGAAAGAAAGGCTGCGAAGATGGAATGGCTCTCGGGCTACCAGAAAAGAATGACAGAAGAACTCAACCTTCCATTCCTCGAGTGTGAAAAGCTTCTGCTGACACTTCAAGACAAAAACAACTACGTGGTCCACTACAGAAACCTGCAGTTCTACCTGTCACAAGGGATGAAGTTGAAAAAGATTCACAAAGCGCTGGAGTTCAACCAAAAACCATGGATGAAATCCTACATCCGCATGAACACAGATTTCCGCAAAGAAGCAAAGAACGATTTCGAGAAAGACTTCTACAAGCTGATGAAGAACTCTATATGCGGCAAAACAATGGAAAACCTGTGGAACAGAATCGACGTAAAACTTGTGCGCCCCCACGAACACAAAAAGATTCGCAAACTTATTGCGAAGCCCGAAATCAAAAGTTTTCATGCATTTGCGAACGATCTTGCCGGAAGTCATATGCAAAGAACTTCGATGTTTCTGAACAAACCGGTTTACACGGGATGTCGATTCTTGACAACAGCAAAATCTTTATGTACGACTTCTTCTACAGCACTCTCAAAAAGCGCTACGGCGACAAATGCGAGGTCATCTACACGGACACAGACAGTCTTCTGCTGGAAATAGAAACCGAAGACATCTACAGAGACATGCAATGTATGAAAGACAAAGACCAACGAGATCTCTTCGACACGAGCGACTGCCCGAAAGAGCACCCACTTCACTCAGATGCCAACAAAAAGGTTCTGGGCAAAATGAAAGATGAATGCGCAGGAACACCAATAGGAGAATGGGTGGGTTTGCACCCAAAGATGTACTCGATCTTGAGAGCGGACGAAAAAAATTTGAAAAAAGCCAAAGGTGTGAAAAAGAATGTCGTCAAAACCATCCGACACGAAGAGTACAAAGAAGCACTCCTTGGAAGAAAAGAAACAACGCAAGGAATGAACATTCTGCGGAGCGAAGGGCACAACATCTTCGGCATGACTGTGCAAAAAAAGATCCCTGTCAGCATTCGATTCCAAAAGATCGCCTTTGTAGTAAATTCCTATGAACGAGACAAGAATACTTCCAACCATGAGCCATTGGGTTGTGCTTAATCCAGAGAATGATGAACTTTGAACGTGATTTTTATCTTCAGGGGGTTTATTTCCTGCCTGGGCGATTCTCTTTTCTTGGCCTTTTCCGCTTTGTTATTAGCTATAATGACAGCATCCTCGGCCGCAGCTTTTTTTTGTACTTCGCGGGGCTTGTCGGGTTTTTTAGGCGACCAATTTGCCTGCAGCCTCCCGCTTGGGGTTTTTAACGCCAGGTTTTTCTGGTGGGGTTTGCGTTTGTCGCCTGTTCCGTAATATCTTTTTTTTTTAATCTTCGTCCATAGGACAGGGGCCTGTTTGGTTTTCTTTGTCCGAAGGACTAGATGATTTGTCTGCCATCCTACTTACTTACAAATATATTTTTATTGAAATGAAAATTTTTCTTAGTTTCAAAGCATTACTAAGAAATTGGTGACTACTGCTCAGCAACTGGTTACTTTTGCTCAGCATTAGTTACTTTCTCAGCAATTGGTAACTGCTCCTATAAAGCAGCTGGTTTTCCGCCCATAGGCGGAGATGAAATATCAATGTGCTTAGGGGTTATCAGCGCTGCATTGGCAACCGCAAGTAATTGCCCGCACCTTAATGAAAGGTAGCCAGCAAGGCTAGAGAGCTCTTTGTTAAGAATGTAATCTTTTTTTTATCTCTTCCTGCAAAAAGCTGCAAAAACTTGAAAACGATCTTTCAAAAATAAAGTCTCAACGTAAACAATTGGAAGATGACGAAGGTTCAGCAATGGAAAACCTAACCGAAATCGAAAGGAAAAAAGTTTTGGAAAATAACCTTAAAAAGGACATTGACGAAGAGAAACAAAGAATTGCGGAAATACGAAAACAAAACAAAACAAAAGAAAGAGTGGAAACAACTATTGAAGAAAAAGGAGCAAAACTCCCCAAAATGAGGGAAGAACCCGCCGAAATGGAAAATCGTCTAAACAGCACAAAACCGCTCGATTACCTGGAGGAACAAGAAGCTGACATTCAGAAGAAAATTAACGAGGATCAAGCAATAATTGATGATCCCGACGCCTCTCCTTCTAAAAAAGAGGGTGCACGAGAAAGGATAGATGAAAACCAACAAGAGCTCGCACGTTTGCAAACGCAGATTGCGGAAAGAGAAAGGGAGCTCCCACTTCGCAAAAGGATCAAAGCCATCTTTAAAAAATACGGCGTAACCTTGACAGCGATTGTTCTCGCCGCTGGAGTCACAATCGGGGCCGTTATTGGCGCGATCACCAACTCCTTGAAAGCACTCGGCAAGGGGGTTGGAAACGGGCTGAAAGAGATAGGGAAAAAAACGGCTTCTTTTCTGCCAGGCCTGATCGGCTCGATTGTTTCTTTCCTTTTCAAAACCGCCGGTGAGGCAGTTACTCTTCTGGCCGAGCACACGTGGTTAATTATTCTGGCTGTGGTCGCCTTTCTGGTTGAAAGGTACGTAAAGAAAAACAGATAAGTTTATTTATCCTTTTTCCTTAAGTGAATCGAAACAAATACAATCCCAGCTATCAAAATGGCTCCCACCCCAATTATAATCTTGTTTATCATGATTTCGTGGCTCTCATCAGCAACCGGTCTTGGAATTGCGGTTTCCCGCCCCAAGGTGGGAGTGTCAACGTTTTTGGACTTTTCCCAAGAACTAAGAAATTCTTTCGGCTTGTCTGAAAGACGTGACGCTTTTGGGATGTCTTTCAGACAGGTGCTTTTTCTGGTTCTTTGGGCTGTCTTTCCGACAGAGTGCCTTGCCCTTGTGTTGCTGCTTTGTGGATGGGGCTGGAGGGATGGCTGTTGGCGACTTTCACCTTTGAAGGGCCTCCTGCCATAAGGTGGAGTGCCGCTTTTTTGTGCCCTGATTTACATCGTTGTTCACCCCGAGTTTCATTCCCGAGCTGGCTTGCTTGAGCTTGTTGTTGTAACCAACCACGCTTCCTGCGTTCAGAACCATCCGCGAAGGCATCAGCCAGGTCCTCGGTGCCACTGCCATGTCCAAACAAACCTTTGCTTCATCCACCGCCAGCTGATAGGTGTTCTGATTGCGTCCTCCAGAAGAACAAGAAATCCTCTTTGCGCCTCCATGGCTCTGCCTCCATTTCCAAAAATGCTACTTCTGACGTTTACCTGCGCTCCAAGAATGCAGTACACAAAAGCCTCGATTGACTGGTTCAGACGCGCCAACCCGAACTGGGTGAGACCATGCGCGACATCAGGCACAAAATACTCAAACTTTTTGTCCGCGCCTTGGTCGTTTCTGATGAAATGAAGCTTGTTGCCAGCGTCCTCCGCGCCGCCCTCGTCCGCAAACCTTTGGTTGGATGGGTTGGAAAGGGGTGTCGAGTACTGCCAGAGCTTTTGTGCAAAGTCTCCGTTGTCGTAGAGAATGAATACGTATCCAAGGCCGTGGTTTTGGCCGTGGGTGAAACGAATGTCTGAGCTCGGATTAACGCCGAATTCTGCGCAAATCCTTCTGAATGAAGCCTCGTCGTATTTGTTGTCTTTTTGGTTGAAATTGGGCCCATCTGGCAGAGAGCTTATGCTCTGAATTCCGCCCATTTCGAAAAGAATTCTCCTTGTCGTGAAATAAACATGAAACATATAAAAAGAGCGAAGCTGGTTTGATCCTGTAGCATTTCCCAAAACGTCGCCGGTCAAAATATCCCTGGAAACACCGCAACCTGTTGTTGCACACCCAAGTGCAAAGTTAAGCTGTTGTG
>JAEMWC010000178.1:292500-315000 GCA_016490735.1 Pachyseris speciosa | reverse complement strand
CTGCAGATAATAATGAACTTTTCGTAAAGACACAAGCTACATTTCTTCGTGATATTATCATAAGGTTTACATGTTCTTAGTACTTTCCACTTTATGTGAAAGGGTTTGTTGCCGTCTTTCAGGGTCCATATGTGTTTGGATAATTCAGTTTCGTTCCTTCGCTTGATGTGTCGGAATGATGTCATGTGGTTCCTGTACCGTTCCTTGAAGTTTGATGCTAATCCTACGTAGGATTCGGTTGTAGATTCTGTTGTCACTGTTGCTTGGTAGACAACGTTGGTCTGGAGGCATTTACCTTCAAGGGGGCATTCGGGTTTCTTTCTGCAGTTGCATTCCTTTTCTTGTTGATGTTCAGGCACCGTTGGTGTTTTTGGGATGATCTTTTTGTTGTGTGACGCGATCATGGATTTTATGTTCGGCATGCACGAGTAGCTGAGTTTAAGTGTGTGTCTGTTGAAAATCTGATGTAATATGTGGTTCTTTGGGAAGCATATATCCACGATGTTCAAAAACTTTTTACCGATGTTGGTTCTGACGTTACAATCCCATGGGGGGTTGCACCAGGTGATGTTCCTTTTTCGATTCTTCCTTCGTCCATTTGCTTGGTTTGTTGGCGGGTTGTATGTAAGTCTGTGGCTGTATCCGCTTTCATCGAGGGCTTTTTGGTAGGGTGCAATGGCTTCGTCGAAGATTTCTCGGCTGAATGATATGTTGCTGAGTCTTTGATTGATGTTTTTGGGGATGTTCTTCAGTAACGCCGGCGGGTGGTTGCTCTGTTGATGGACGTATATTAATCTATTGTTCGGCTTTGTGTATGGTTTGTAGCTCCCGTTTCTTAGATCAAAGGTCACATCCAAGAAGTTCACTATTTTCTTATTCGCGTCAATTGTGATTTTCAGGCCATTTGATTGAAACACTCTACAGACTTCTTGTTTTGTTTTTTCGATTTCTTTTGGAGTAGCTTTGCAGACTGCAATGCCATCGTCGCGGTAGAGGCCTACTTCATCCTTGAATTTGGGCGCAATGAGTGACAGCATGTACAAACCAATCAATTCACACGTTTCTGCTCGGTCGTATGAGCCCATTGTCACGTCGAACAGGTTGTTGGTGTTCTTTTTGGATGTGACCTTTGATCATATATATATATATATATATATATATATATATATATATATATATATATATATATATATATATATTCTTGTGTAAAGATTTCCAGACTTCAGAAGTGATTCATAATCGCTTTATTGCAACAGCTCTGTTTCGTATAGCCAAATATTGACTACACTCCAAATATATATTATATATATATATATAATATATATATATATTATATATATATATATATATATATATATATATATACATATTTTGAAGGCTCTCCCAAGAATTTCATAAAGTATCCTTCATAGTATTGGAGTTTAAACCAAGGTGGTTTGGTATAATGTTTTTTCCCCCCATTTATTGGACATAAGTCACAAAACCCATTTAAATTACAAGGATTATATTTCATATGGACATTCACATTCAAAAGTTCTTAAATTACAATCTGGGCACAGTGGTTCGCTAAGATATAACATATCATCCATTTCTCTTTCAGCTTCATGCTCAAGATAATCCATAAAATGTTCTTCAGCTTCTTCAAATGTGTCTGAATTCGGAAACATCCCCCAAGTAATAATATCCATGTTAATTGCTCGCAACCCCATTCGTCTTCTTTTTTAATGTTCAGAGGATTTGTCATTGGTGTGAAAAGATTTTCGTTCCACCCAATTTGACGTCTTTCCTTAATTTTTAATAAAATAAAACCTTTCAAAATCTTGTTTTTAAATTCTTGTGGCAAATATGCCAATAAGTCAAAGACTTGCTCTCCAATGGCTGTCCCATCCGGGACATAAAACTCCTTCAACACCTCTTCCTGCATGCGTGCTGCTGCCATACTTTTGCCAAAAACCCCTTTGTTCAATAGGGTGTATAACCTGGCGATCCTCTTGTTCAATAGGGTGTATAACCTGGCGCAAAATTTTGGTGGCTTGGTTCAAACCGGTTTAAAATGGTTGCCTGGCCGCTGCCCCCGCTACCCCCCTGCTCCCCACCACCCCGCTGTAAAACCACAAGTTCCCAGTGTGCGCAATTGGGGCTTCCGCTCTTGCGCTATGATGTTACACACACGTGTAAAATGGCGGTCTCTGGTGCAAAATTAAATCAAGATGCGTAAACAAGCCTCCTTTTCCAATTTTAAACCACTGAGGGAAAACGTGGGTGGTGGGGATGGGGGAAGTTGTCCCTCAGCGGTTTAAAATTGGAAAAGGAGGCTTGTTTACGCATCTTGATTTAATTTTTGAGCCGCAACCGCCATTTTACACGTGTTTTTATAACACGTCGACAAAAGAACGAATAATTTAGCTAAGGACAATGCAAAGAATCATAAGAGTTTGACTCTTTGGAATGTCTTTAAACGTTACCATGTACGTTCTGGGTATAAATAAACGTTTTACTGTGATCTTCCAAGCAAATAAAACGAATGAATAATCGCCCAGAGATTGGAATACGACATATTTGCACCGGATATAAATACTGACAGTATGTTAATGCGACTACAGCCAACTGGGGGGATTTTTGCGGAAAATATTGGATGCGAAAAATTTGGTGTGCATTCTGAAGGTAGTGCGTCTTTGGTGGTTTGGCTTTGACTGTTGGTCAAGTACAAAGCTAAAGAATATGCAACACAATGATAATCCGGTGAACTGTCTGGAGCACGAGTGTTAGCGTGGAGATAAAATTACGCGGAGAATCTCCACAGTAGGTGACCTGAAGAAACGTGCACGTAAATTGATTAGCGGATCGTTGATAGAGGTGTTTGGCGGCGGTGTTTGGTTGTGTAGGAAAGATTTTTGTCAGGCGCTGCTTTCGTAAATTTTATTTCTGTCTTGAAGGAGACACTTTCAAGAGTTGCAATTAAAAGGCTATTTGTTCGATTTCGATCAAATTTGGACAGTTGGTAGATTAAGTTATCTTCAACAAAAAAATATTGGGGAATAAGATAATTCAGAAACATTTTTCGCCTAGAACGATTTCAGCCGTGCGGTCACTCCGTAGTATTTTCCAGCGAATTTTGAAATGCTCTATAAGTTTTGAACGGAATCTAGTTAAGGAAATCCAGAGCACTTTTTTTAGCTTCTGCGTTCCAGACTTTCAGAAAAATATCTAATTCCTGAAATCCAAAAATCGTATTTAGCTTATTGTAGTTAGCTTTCGAGTTTAGACTCGGCGGAGCATTTAAAAATTCACTTAACTAAACAAGAAATGAAATATTTGAACAGCTAGTTAAATGAACTTTAATTTGATATAGTGGTTATTGTAGTTGGGCTGTAATCCGGAGCCGGTACAACCCTTAGAGTAAAGACACCCCTGAAGGTACACGGTAACCCGTAAGTGAAATGGAGGCCAACGTAATTTCCCCTTAAATTAACGCTGAGAACCCAAAAGACTGAAAATGTTCAACTCTGTGAATTACTACTACCCTTATCACAAGAAACGTTTTGCTCGATGTCCTGTGAAGAAAGTAACACCAGCAAAGCTCGGTCTGCAATTCTGCAACATAATTAAAAGTAAAACATTTATTAGTTGTTACAACAATGTTCTTTCCCGTATCTTTTAATAACATGTTGATATTTTTGATAACTCTCTGGCCTCACTATTCCGACTGTATTAATGCTTCTTTGTAAAAAACAAATGAATGACTCGTAAGTTAATGTTATTATGGGTCTATACATACATCTCCAAAGGAACCCTCCGTCCGTCGACCAACCCACCAACAACATATCAGCCACCATTTACAATTGCGACACCAACACAAGGTGAGTGATATTAATAAAACCAATTTGGCTTTGTTTCTCTCGTATTTGTGTTTTACTATCTTATGGCCTCGTCGGGCAAAAGCTTTTTATCGCTATCTAAATTCTACAATACAACACAAGCTAAATTTATTCTTTTGAGACGAGTCATGACTTAAGTCATTGAACACCTTGAGACTATCAACTTTCAGTAAGCCAGGATTCCTTCATAACGAATTAAATAATGAGTGACTGTTTTTTGATTAATTGATGAATATTTACCACATTAAAAATATAATGGTTTTTGTCTCCCTGAAACTGATATATTTTGCTGGCGTTCAGAAATATTCAATTCTGAACGATGGGCTATAAACTATACAACTGTACTCAACTTATGTCTGAATTCCAGAATTTCACGTACGAGTATCTAAGAGGAAACTATCATTTGTAGGCGCAGCTTTTTTAAAACGCTGTTATTAAAGTGGCGAGAGCTACTGTGTTGTTGAGATTTGCGGGTCGAAAAGTCTGAATTACAGTATTTCATGTACGAGTATCTCAAAGGAAACTATCATTTGTAGGCGCCGCTTTTTTAAAACGCTGTTATTAACGTGACGAGAGCTACTGTGTTATTGAGATTTGCCTCGAAATAAACGTAAATACTGGCTATGATCTAAAAGTGTTAGTAAAGAAAGTCGTAGTACAATAGAATCAAAGTCCATGCTTGCGCTCCCGATAGACTTGCACTCAGGTAGAGAGCGAGAGCTCTAAGTCCACTCGTTTCTGAAGGAACGTTCTCTTAAATTGCTCACTATATAGGACGCCATACCAGGCTTTGTGCATCAACTGAAAGTTGCAGTGCTTGAAAATTTAAAAGTGGCTCTAAAATCGTGCTTAAACGATTAACCATTTCACACACAGAAGTACGTTGTTGTGATCTGTTTAGTCTGAATGCACAATAGATGTTGGCTTCTGAATATGTTGCCACCTCAGTAAACAATGCATAAAGTTTTACACGGTGAGAGCTTTTTTGCACTGGAGTTAAGATAGAATGATCTCGCGGGCTGAATCTGTAGCACTGTAAAATTAAGGCGTAAGCTAAAGCGCTATGAAATTAGGGAATACTTAAAAATTAATGGTACCAGGTTCACTTATTTTTCTTAACTTAATTTCTTTCCTTAAGGCTGTGGTGCAGTTTCCAACAACATCCTGACAAGCCCTGGATATCCTAGCAACTACCCAAACAACATGGACTGTCCTTATTCGGTTTATATTCCACACGGCAGGGCTATGAAGATAACCTTCCACTATTTTAACTTGGAATACGCGTCGTCCTGCACGTAAGATAAAATAGATTACTGCAAAAACATCTAGTTGCATAACCTTGATCATATCACAATGAAACGTTATCATGTTGCCTGAGGCAAAGTCAAGATTCGAGGCCAAGAAATTGTATAAAAGTAGATTACTTTAAAATAAACATAACCTCAATCATGTGTCAATAAAACATTATCATGTTGCCTGTCGAAAGTAAGTTGACTTTTGCCTTCCAAAGAACTGATCATGAAGTGATCTATACCGTAAGTGTTTGGGCTTTGTTTTTACCTTAATTTGATTAATTTTAAGGTTGCTGTTCCCCTAAAAAACATCAAAGTTTTATATTCTCCTAGCAAGAGACTAAGACACAACGCGTTTCACGCATTGGCATACTAATTTTACGAAATTAGACACCAAATGACCAATTCATGCATTTAGCTCTTTCCTAGTATGCCTAGTTGATGGCAACAAGATAATGTTTTCTGTAATATTTCTAGAGACGTTGTTTTTTCTAGAGACATTTGTGTTTGATAATTGATAAAGTACCGCTTTGTCTATGGCGCATAAACTATAAAAGCTTTAAAAGCTATCTTACCCAGCATTTATAGCGTATGTTGAGGTAATTAATCCTCTGATAAATTACATTAGACGACAGTTATTGATAAAATAATAAGAAATTATTCATTAGTCACAGTTTGTGGTATCTAGGGTCTACAATTAACAACTGTAAAATATATGAACCTTATTTTATCTTAACATAGTTAAGAGTCATTTCTCATCTTATCCTATAATATGCAGAAACATTTTTTTATTACAGGTATGATTACTTGAGCATTAAGAATGAGAATAACCAGGCCTTTGGTAAATATTGTGGTTCCCAGTCTGGCCGGACTGTCACTGTCACCGGACGCTTTGTGAACATATCCTTTCATTCAGATGGCAGTGTTAACTACAGGGGATATAACTTATCTTTCTCTGATGTTCCTCTTGGTAAGTGCAATGAACATAAAATTCTAGTCTACAGTAGCCTAACTAAAGTACTGATTTTGCGCCTGTAGAGAATTAAACTTTTGCGACTATTGGGAAATCGTAGGAAAATAACCCTAATCGACTGGCATGTGAAAATTATAACACGTCGACAAAAGAACGAAATAATTTGGCTGAGGACAATACAAACAATCCTTGAGGTTTGACTCTTTGGAATGTTTTTAAAGCGTTACCTTGTACGTTCTGGGTATAAATAAACGTTTTACTGTGATCTTCTCAGCAAATAAAACGAATAAATAGGCGCCTAGAAATTGGAATACAACATATTTGCACCGGATGCAAACATTGACAGTATGTTAATGTGACTACAGCCAACTGGGGAGATTTTTGCCGAAAATATTGGATGCGAAAAATTTGGTCTGCTTTCTGAAGGTAGTGCGTCTTTGGTGTTTTGGCTATGACGATTGGTCAAGTACAAAACTAAAGAATATGCAACACAATGATAATCCGGTGAACTGTCTGGAGCACGAGTGTTAGCGTGGAGATAAAATTACGCGGAGAATCTCCACAGTAGGTGACCTGAAGAAACGTGCACGTAAATTGATTAGCGGATCGTTGATAGAGGTGTTTGGCGGCGGTGTTTGGTTGTGTAAGAAAGATTTTTGTCAGTCGCTGCTTTCGTAAATTTTATTTCTGTCTTGAAGGAGACACTTTCAAGAGTTGCAATTAAAAGGCTATTTGTTCGATTTCGATCAAATTTGGACAGTTGGTAGATTAAGTTATCTTCAACAAAAAAATATTGGGGAATAAGATAATTCAGAAACATTTTTCGCCTAGAACGATTTCAGCCGTGCGGTCACTCCGTAGTATTTTCCAGCGAATTTTGAAATGCTCTATAAGTTTTGAACGGAATCTAGTTAAGGAAATCCAGAGCACTTTTTTTAGCTTCTGCGTTCCAGACTTTCAGAAAAATATCTAATTCCTGAAATCCAAAAATCGTATTTAGCTTATTGTAGTTAGCTTTCGAGTTTAGACTCGGCGGAGCATTTAAAAATTCACTTAACTAAACAAGAAATGAAATATTTGAACAGCTAGTTAAATGAACTTTAATTTGATATAGTGGTTATTGTAGTTGGGCTGTAATCCGGAGCCGGTACAACCCTTAGAGTAGAGACACCCCTGAAGGTACACGGTAACCCGTAAGTGAAATGGAGGCCAACGTAATTTCCCCTTAAATTAACGCTGAGAACCCAAAAGACTGAAAATGTTCAACTCTGTGAATTACTACTACCCTTATCACAAGAAACGTTTTGCTCGATGTCCTGTGAAGAAAGTAACACCAGCAAAGCTCGGTCTGCAATTCTGCAACATAATTAAAAGTAAAACATTTATTAGTTGTTACAACAATGTTCTTTCCCGTATCTTTTAATAACATGTTGATATTTTTGATAACTCTCTGGCCTCACTATTCCGACTGTATTAATGCTTCTTTGTAAAAAAACAAATGAATGACTCGTAAGTTAATGTTATTATGGGTCTATACATACATCTCCAAAGGAACCCTCCGTCCGTCGACCAACCCACCAACAACATATCAGCCACCATTTACAATTGCGACACCAACACAAGGTGAGTGATATTAATAAAACCAATTTGACTTTGTTTCTCTCGTATTTGTGTTTTACTATCTTATGGCCTCGTCGGGCAAAAGCTTTTTATCGCTATCTAAATTCTACAATACAACACAAGCTAAATTTATTCTTTTGAGACGAGTCATGACTAAAATCATTGAACACCTTGAGACTATCAACTTTCAGTAAGCCAGGATTCCTTCATAACGAATTAAATAATGAGTGACTGTTTTTTGATTAATTGATGAATATTTACCACATTAAAAATATAATGGTTTTTGTCTCCCTGAAACTGATATATTTTGCTGGCGTTCAGAAATATTCAATTCTGAACGATGGGCTATAAACTATACAACTGTACTCAACTTATGTCTGAATTCCAGAATTTCACGTACGAGTATCTAAGAGGAAACTATCATTTGTAGGCGCAGCTTTTTTAAAACGCTGTTATTAAAGTGGCGAGAGCTACTGTGTTATTGAGATTTGCCTCGAAATAAACGTAAATACTGGCTATGATCTAAAAGTGTTAGTAAAGAAAGTCGTAGTACAATAGAATCAAAGTCCATGCTTGCGCTCCCGATAGACTTGCACTCAGGTAGAGAGCGAGAGCTCTAAGTCCACTCGTTTCTGGAGGACCGTTCTCTTAAATTGCTCACTATATAGGACGCCATACCAGGCTTTGTGCATCAACTGAAAGTTGCAGTGCTTGAAAATTTAAAAGTGGCTCTAAAATCGTGCTTAAACGATTAACCATTTCACACACAGAAGTACGTTGTTGTGATCTGTTTAGTCTGAATGCACAATAGATGTTGGCTTCTGAATATGTTGCCACCTCAGTAAACAATGCATAAAGTTTTACACGGTGAGAGCTTTTTTGCACTGGAGTTAAGATAGAATGATCTCGCGGGCTGAATCTGTAGCACTGTAAAATTAAGGCGTAAGCTAAAGCGCTATGAAATTAGGGAATACTTAAAAATTAATGGTACCAGGTTCACTTATTTTTCTTAACTTAATTTCTTTCCTTAAGGCTGTGGTGCAGTTTCCAACAACATCCTGACAAGCCCTGGATATCCTAGCAACTACCCAAACAACATGGACTGTCCTTATTCGGTTTATATTCCACACGGCAGGGCTATGAAGATAACCTTCCACTATTTTAACTTGGAATACGCGTCGTCCTGCAGGTAAGATAAAATAGATTACTGCAAAAACATCTAGTTTCATAACCTTGATCATATCACAATGAAACGTTATCATGTTGCCTGAGGCAAAGTCAAGATTCGAGGCCAAGAAATTGTATAAAAGTAGATTACTTTAAAATAAACATAACCTCAATCATGTGTCAATAAAACATTATCATGTTGCCTGTCGAAAGTAAGTTGACTTTTGCCTTCCAAAGAACTGATCATGAAGTGATCTATACCGTAAGTGTTTGGGCTTTGTTTTTACCTTAATTTGATTAATTTTAAGGTTGCTGTTCCCCTAAAAAACATCAAAGTTTTATATTCTCCTAGCAAGAGACTAAGACACAACGCGTTTCACGCATTGGCATACTAATTTTACGAAATTAGACACCAAGTGACCAATTCATGCATTTAGCTCTTTCCTAGTATGCCTAGTTGATGGCAACAAGATAATGTTTTCTGTAATATTTCTAGAGACGTTGTTTTTTCTAGAGACATTTGTGTTTGATAATTGATAAAGTACCGCTTTGTCTATGGCGCATAAACTATAAAAGCTTTAAAAGCTATCTTACCCAGCATTTATAGCGTATGTTGAGGTAATTAATCCTCTGATAAATTACATTAGACGACAGTTATTGATAAAATAATAAGAAATTATTCATTAGTCACAGTTTGTGGTATCTAGGGTCTACAATTAACAACTGTAAAATATATGAACCTTATTTTATCTTAACATAGTTAAGAGTCATTTCTCATCTTATCCTATAATATGCAGAAACATTTTTTTATTACAGGTATGATTACTTGAGCATTAAGAATGAGAATAACCAGGCCTTTGGTAAATATTGTGGTTCCCAGTCTGGCCGGACTGTCACTGTCACCGGACGCTTTGTGAACATATCCTTTCATTCAGATGGCAGTGTTAACTACAGGGGATATAACTTATCTTTCTCTGATGTTCCTCTTGGTAAGTGCAATGAACATAAAATTCTAGTCTACAGTAATCTAACTAAAGTACTGATTTTGCGCCTGTAGAGAATTAAACTTTTGCGACTATTGGGAAATCGTAGGAAAATAACCCTAATCGACTGGCATGTGAAAATTATAACACGTCGACAAAAGAACGAAATAATTTGGCTGAGGACAATACAAACAATCCTTGAGGTTTGACTCTTTGGAATGTTTTTAAAGCGTTACCTTGTACGTTCTGGGTATAAATAAACGTTTTACTGTGATCTTCTCAGCAAATAAAACGAATAAATAGGCGCCTAGAAATTGGAATACAACATATTTGCACCGGATGCAAACATTGACAGTATGTTAATGTGACTACAGCCAACTGGGGAGATTTTTGCCGAAAATATTGGATGCGAAAAATTTGGTCTGCTTTCTGAAGGTAGTGCGTCTTTGGTGTTTTGGCTATGACGATTGGTCAAGTACAAAACTAAAGAATATGCAACACAATGATAATCCGGTGAACTGTCTGGAGCACGAGTGTTAGCGTGGAGATAAAATTACGCGGAGAATCTCCACAGTAGGTGACCTGAAGAAACGTGCACGTAAATTGATTAGCGGATCGTTGATAGAGGTGTTTGGCGGCGGTGTTTGGTTGTGTAGGAAAGATTTTTGTCAGTCGCTGCTTTCGTAAATTTTATTTCTGTCTTGAAGGAGACACTTTCAAGAGTTGCAATTAAAAGGCTATTTGTTCGATTTCGATCAAATTTGGACAGTTGGTAGATTAAGTTATCTTCAACAAAAAAATATTGGGGAATAAGATAATTCAGAAACATTTTTCGCCTAGAACGATTTCAGCCGTGCGGTCACTCCGTAGTATTTTCCAGCGAATTTTGAAATGCTCTATAAGTTTTGAACGGAATCTAGTTAAGGAAATCCAGAGCACTTTTTTTAGCTTCTGCGTTCCAGACTTTCAGAAAAATATCTAATTCCTGAAATCCAAAAATCGTATTTAGCTTATTGTAGTTAGCTTTCGAGTTTAGACTCGGCGGAGCATTTAAAAATTCACTTAACTAAACAAGAAATGAAATATTTGAACAGCTAGTTAAATGAACTTTAATTTGATATAGTGGTTATTGTAGTTGGGCTGTAATCCGGAGCCGGTACAACCCTTAGAGTAGAGACACCCCTGAAGGTACACGGTAACCTTTAAGTGCTACTAAAGATGATGATGAAAATCTTCGCTCTCAGCATGCTCTCAGCATCTTGTTGGAAAGAAGGCCTCTGTGTCATCAAAATGGCAGAGAAAATGGCTAGCTAAAGATATAATTGCCGACAAGTTGAATGTCAACTGGAAAAATACGTACTCGACAGCATTTCTTTGCACAAAAGAAATAAGGTTGAGAGAGTTTCAGTTCAAATTGCTCCACAGACGTGTTGCAACAAATGATTTCTTTTGCAAAATAGGGTGAGACAAAGTCATTCTTATACATTCTGTGGAGAAAGTGTTCTGGAAATGCAAACACACTAGCTGGCACTGGAGAACTCGAAACCACAAGGACCTGAATATCACTAGTTTCTCTGTAGCATTGTGCCTTGGAAGTGTTTACGATATAGGAGACTTACTCCTTCACCACACACTGCTTATCGCTAGGTATTATATTCACACCTGCGGGCTTAGAAATACCGTATCTAAGTTATAAATATTTACCAAAATATTCTTGAATTCAATGGAAATTGAAATACAAATCGCAGAGGATGGCAATGTCAAAACGGATTCGAAAAGAATTGGTCTAGATTGAAGAGCATCTTTCAAGAAATCAAATCAATCTGTCAATACAATCTGAACGATATGTGGAAATGAATGCTGCAGCTGTAGGCCTCTGTGTAGTGTAAGTGTTCGTTGGTTCTGTATCGTAAGTCGTAAATGTACGTAAATGTTACGTCAAAACGTTGATTGTAGCAATTATTGTGTATAGTATGCTCTGGAAATTGTCATCAACAATAACCAGTACCGTTGTAATTGTACCTGGTACCTGATGTCATGTAATGGGCACATTGTCAGTTAACAATAAAAACTATTAAAAAAACCTCTTGAGGTATAACTATAAGTCCGCATGTTTGATTTTACACAACGCTGGACCAGGTAAGACAGATTTGATCAATCGCTTAATCGCTTTACTAATATTTGTTACAGCTATCGCTAATAATAATAATAATAATAACAATAATAATAATAATAATAATAATAATAATAATGAGCTTTATTTAACCAGGGAACACCTTCAGCAGTCTGTTCTTCTAGGTGCCCCTGACATAAATAAATACAATACTAAAATAATGTACAATATACACTAATAAGTATCAATATAAATTATGAATACATCCAAAACTATAGAATAAAATAAGACGAGTAAATGATTACAATAACATTGAGCTAACTTGTCTTTTAAAACTTGACACAAATAATGATAAAATAAAATGATTACAATTATATTTTGCTAATTTGTCTTTTAAAGCTTGATACAGAGTCAGAGTTTTCGATATTCTTAGATAATGTGTGCCCTAAAGTTATACTAATGTTCTTAAAAGTACGTTTCATGTATTCAGTTCTTCGTTTAGGTAAAACAAACTTATCTTTGTTTCTAGTATTATAACTGTGTATTTCTGAATGACGTAAGTTGTTCGTATCAAGCCCTTCTAGTTGATTATTTAAGCATTTGTAAGTAAGAATGTAAGTAATTGTTGTACTTCTCTGCTGTAATGTCGACCAGTTGAGCTTAGCTCGTACTGAGGCAGACGGATTGCGATTGTCAGTCAAGAGTCGAGGATAACTCTTCCAGCACGATTTTGCAGTCTCTGTAGTCCTAGAGATGATGTCTCGCTGCATGTGTCCCAGACTACTCCGCAGACTACAAGGACAGGATATTCTCCTGAATAAATATCTCCCCTTGATCCCCGCAGACACTTCCAGACTACTCCGCTAACAAGCAAAGATTTTAGCTATAAGCGCGAGCTGTTTTATTTGAATATCAATTTCTATGAATTACCCTAATTTAAACAGAACGTAGGCTGCACGCTAGTCACGTCTCCGTCACTTACCCGGCGACATAAAACGCACGGATGCATGTAGCTGGAACTTGGGGTTAATATGTATCGTAGGAAGCAGCCCAAGTTAAAATGGAGATAAACACGAACGTACAGGAGTCTTCGTCATTAAGCTTTAAAATAAAATTGAAAATCGGCAGAATCCCAAGATTAGCCTATCCTTGTTTAGAACAAAGCGGCCTAGGTCTAGTAAACGAGATGAATTCACATTTCAACACTTTATTCTTTATTATTGAGTCATTAATGGTGTTAAAAATTTTTAGTGCATAACCTGACAGACAGACAATATTAATTCTGTAACATGGATTCTTTGCATTGCAAAAAAGTTCATATTACTTATTGACAACAAGAACAAATGAATCTATTTGCTAGAAATGTACTACCTACAAAGCAGTGTAGGTTACAAATAAAACTACCATTACAAGGACAGGATATTCTCCTGAACAAATATCTCTCCCTGATCCCCTCTGATGATGACAGTAACATTGATATGCATACGAACACGCCAAATTAGACGTGCTACCGTAGGTTGTATTATTGGCATACAACAGAAGCTGCATGTGCGCTTTAATTTGAAAGTAACTTTGGACTCCAATAACCAGATAGAACTGTTTGGACCCGGACAAGCGAAACCTTTTTTTTCAAATGTGTAATGAAAGGAAACTTGAAGTCTGGAAATTGGAAAGAAACCACACAAGAAATCTACGTGGTGGAAAATCTGAAAGAGCGACTACGTCGTCTACGAGTGGTCGACGCTCATGACTTAGTACATAGGGTGGAGGCTATCCAGTCCAATCAAGGCTGTGCGATATGCGATTGAAGCGGTCAATTCAGCATCAAGTTGAAGCCTGGTTCAACTCCATTCGCGCTCACTACGCCAAGAAGAGTAGCATTGCCCCTTATGAAAAAGGTTAAAGAGGAACTTGAGCGTATGGAAACATTAGGAGTGATCTCTAAAGTCCATCTCCCAACCGACTGGTGCGCGGGAATGGTTGTTGTAACGAAACCCGACGGGAGAAATCGTATATGTGTGGATCTGACGTAATTGAACGAACGTGTTCTACGGGAGGCCCCTCCTTTACCGAAGATCGACAACCCGTTGGCACAAGTCAGCGGTTCGAAATTCTTCACAAAGTTGGATTGCACTTCTGGATTTTGGCAAGAGAAGCCAGACCAAGACTCCCGCTTACTGACCACGTTCAAACCCCCTATGGTCGATTTTGGCACACACAATGGACTTAAATGATTAATAAATAACAATGATTAATACACAAAAATTGCGAGAGTTAAGATAGAACAGAAAGAAAAAAATTGCGAGGGAACCTAATAAAAACCATGGGGCTGGTAGGACTCCCAAGAAATAATAGATAACTAAACCTAGACAACATGGTAACAGAGGTACAGACAAGTCATACTTGTACACACATAACAGATTTAATAATTACTGATAATAAATGTTTTCATTTTTTTCTAAAAGATGCAAGAGATGAGGAGCCAGTAATCTCAGGAGAAAGAGAGTTAAAAAATATTAGACCTTGATAGAAGACAGGGAATTGCCGGATATTTGTTCTAAAGAATGGTAGACGAAAGGAATGTGCATACCTATTATTGTGACTATGGATTTGGCTGTTTGTTGAAACCAAGTTTCCAAAGTTTTGAGAGAGAATAGAGTCTTTAAACGAGAACATAAACTGAGCTAAATGTAACAAATGAATGTCTTGAACTTTGAGCAAGTTAAGTTTCTCAAAAATATTTTCTGTATGAGCATTTTACTGAGACTTGTCCACTATTCCAACCACACGTATTTGCAAAATTACAATTCAATTACGCATGCCTTTCGGGATGAAATCCACACCTGAACATTAACAAAGGAAGATGAGCCAGATCTTGGCAGGTCTAGAAGGGCACATCTCCTTTATCGATGACAAGCTGATTCATGGTAAATAAAAAGAGGAACACAACACGAGGCTAAGAGCTGTACTCACAAAGCTCAGTAAAGCTGGAACAACCCTTAATCGAGAGAAATGTGAATTCTCCAAGAGAGAGGTCAATCTTGCAGGGTCTATCATTAATGAAGAAGACATCAAGTCTGACCCATCCAAGACAGAGTCTGTACGAGACATGACCACCCCAAAGAATGTCAGTGACGTCCTCGCCCGAATGGTAAATCAATTAGGGAATCAATTAGGCAAGTCGGTATGGTGGCCAGGAATCAGCAAACAGATTGAAGACATTGTTACAACATGCACCACCTGCTGCAAGCATAGGGAAAACTATGCTGAGCCTATGATGCGAACTCCACTTCCAGAGCGACCATGGCAAACGAGTAGTAACAGACCTGTTCCACCACAATGGCAAGGAGTACATAATTGCAGTTGATTACTACTCAAGATTCTGCGAAAACGCCCCTATGTGGAGTACCACCACAGATGCCGCAATCAAGCATTTGAAATCGTTCTTCTGTCATCATGGTATCCCAGAAGTCCTCGTATCTGATAACGGGCCACAGTTTGCAGCTGCTACGTTCTCCAAGTTTGCTAAAGAATGGGGATTCACACACCTGACAAGTAGTCCTCACTACCTTTAGAGGAACGGGGAGGTGGAAAGAGCAGATAAAACAACCAAAAGCCAGGTCTCATGAATATATCAAAAGATCCATACTTTGCACTTCTATCCTACCGATCAACATCACTTCATTATGGGTAGACCCCCGCAGAGATGTTGATGGCGTTACCTCGAAACTCTTCCAAAGTCTCACGTTATTGGAGACCACCCTTAAGGTGAGAGAAAACAACAAAAAACACAAACAATGGATCCTAGCCCTAAAACAATACGGCTGCGACACTATCCCCGCAACTGAAATTTAGAGCTTATAGGAGCTGCGAGGCTACCGTGTTGATGGCAAGAAAACTACGCTCCACTCTTCCGTTAGCTCCAGAAAAACTGACCCAGAAGTGGCCAGAAACTGAGCAACTACGGAAAACCGAATTAGCGTACAAGCAACAACAAGTCCAAGACTACAAGAGAAGGCATCGAACATTAGCTCTACCTGAGTTAAATCCCGGTGACAAAGGTTGGGTGTCCGACAAGGGGTCCCGAGCTGTGATCGTAACAAAATCGCCAGAACCAAGGTGCTATGTGATCAAAACTTCGCAGTCCCTTCTGCGGTGAAACAGGTGACATTACGTTCACAGCCCGAAAGAAGAGACCTTGAATGGAGACTTTGAAAGAAAAGAGACCAGAACACACAAACCCAACTTCCCCAGCGTCAGACAAGAACGTGTCCCCGGCAAAATAGCACACCTCCAACCTAGGAACTTTGAAATCCACAGGCTGATCAAATTTAACCGAAAGAGACTTAATATTATGAAAGGTGTTCGTCATCGTGGTTTCAAATGATAGCTGAGTTAATCTTTTGTCTCACGATTGCGTCACAAAGATGTGGATCGCGACGTTTCGACCGTTATACTGCTTGTCTTCATCAGGCGATGGTGTCGACTGGCTGCCTGTGAGTTTATGAAGCACCATGGCTGGTGGTGATTGGTTCGTTTTGATCCTCGCTTAGGCTGGAAAGAGACTTGATTTAGAGAAATTTAGGGACCTGACTTTGATTTTGAGACATTTTGATTGAGCATAAGTTGCATGATTTTAGTCCTAGAAAACCTTTGTTCTTATCCCGAAAGGGGGATGTGAGGTTACTCTTTGTGACCTAACCTATGCAATACGATACAAAGCAATTGTAGAAGTCTTTGCAGAATAAACGTGGGACGAAACTTTATATTGCTATCAGTCCCAGGGTTTTTGTTTCAAAATAGCCCTAAACGCCCTACTACTTGGACTGGAGGTGTAATAGGCGTTGGGTTTTAAGGATGTCGCCACCGCGTAAAGTTTCACATGGTAAAAGGCTAAGATAGAATGATCGCCTGGGGCTGAACTTGTAGCAGTATAAAATTAACGAATGCTTAAACACTAATGGTACCAAGTTCACTTATATTTCTTAACTTGATTTCTGCTCTTAAGGCTGTGGTGCAGTTTCCAACAACATCCTGACAAGTCCTGGATATCCTAGGAACTATCCAAACAACATGGACTGTGATTATTCGGTTTATATTCCACACGGCAGGGCTATGAAGATAACCTTCCACTATTTTAACTTGGAATACGCGTCGTCCTGCGGGTAAGATAAACATAGATTACTCCAAAACCATCTAGTTGCATAACCTCAATCATATCACAATGAAACGTTATCATGTTGCCTGAGGCAAATTCGGCAGATTCGAGGCCAAGAAATTGTGTAAAAGTAGATTACTTTAGAATAAACATAACCTCAATCATGTGTCAATAAAACATTATCATGTTGCCTGTCGAAAGTAAGTTGACTTTTGCCTTCCAAAGAACTGATCATGAAGTGATCTATACCGTAAGTGTTTGGGCTTTGTTTTTACCTTAATTTGATTAATTTTAAGGTTGCTGTTCCCCTAAAAAACATCAAAGTTTTATATTCTCCTAGCAAGAGACTAAGACACAACGCGTTTCACGCACATGCATACTTATTTTACAAAATTAGACACCGAGTGACCAGTTCATGCATTTAGCTCTTTCCTAGTATGCCTAGTTGATGGAAACAAGATAATGTTTTCTGTAATATTTCTAGAGACGTTGTTTTTTCTAGAGACATTTGTGTTTAATAATTCATAAAGTACCGCTTTGCCTATGGCGAATAAGCTATAAAAGCTTTAAAAGCTATCTTACCCAGCATTTATAGCGTATGTTGAGGTAATTAATGCTCTGATAAATTACATTAGACAACAGTTATTGATAAAATAATAAGAAATTATTTATTAGTGACAATTTGTGGTATCTAGGGCCTACAATTAACAACTGTAAAATATATGAACCTAATTTTTTCTTAACATAGTTAAGAGTCATTTCTCATCTTATCCTATAATATGCAGAAACATTTTTTTATTACAGGTATGATTACTTGAGCATTAAGAATGAGAATAACCAGGCCTTTGGTAAATATTGTGGTTCCCAGTCTGGGCGGACTGTTACTGTCACCGGACGCTTAGTGAATATATCCTTTCATTCAGATGGTAGTGTTAACTACAGGGGATATAACTTATCTTTCTCGGATGTTCCTTTTGGTAAGTGCAATGAACATAAAATTCTAGTCTACAGTAGCCTAACTAAAGTACTGATTTTGCGCCTGTAGAGAATTAAACCTTTGCGGTTATTGGGAAATCGTAGGAAAATAACCCTAATCGACTGGCATGTGAAAATTATAACACGTCGAAAAAAGAACGAAATAATTTGGCTGAGGACAATGCAAACAATCCTTGAGGTTTGACTCTTTGGAATGTTTTTAAAACGTTACCTTGTACGTTGTGGGTATTGATAAAGGTTTTACTGTGATCTTCCCAGCAAATAAAACGAATGAATAGGCGCCTAGAAATTGGAATACGACATATTTGCACCGGGTGTAAACCGGGAGAAAAGGCGACTCGAGAGATAATATGTGAATATCAACCTGACAGTTCACAAAGAAATGTATCAAATGATATGTACAGAATACGCCAAACACATTGAAGCTGAAAGTTGAAGATGCAAGTTACGATCAACTGTTCAAGTTTGTTGACAAATTTCTTAATGTAAAAAAGGCTCCAATCTTGCCCAAACACGAATGAAGCAAAGAACTTGCTGAGAGATTTAGTGAACATTTTCAGATGAAGATCGCCGGTATTCGGCGTGAATTATCTGCTAGTTCGTTATCAACATTAACCATTGAAGATCATGAAACTTGTCCCGCGCCTCCACTGTCGTGCTTCCAGCCCGTGTCGTGAAGCGAGATAAAACGTTTCGGAAAATTCTTTGTAAAGCAGTTTAGAAGTAGCATCAAGAAGATCAATTGTCGCGCCATTAACAGACAAATAAAAAACATTTTCTTTTAGAATAGATGGCTTAGAGAAAACATTCTCCCTTACCATAGAACGCCACTTCATAGGAATTGCATTTGTCACTCCCATCAAAGCAAAAAGTTGACTTGGTACATTTATCCCCAAAACTATATCACTCTTGAGAAAACAGCGATCCTTAGAAACCAAGTCACCAACCTTAACAATTCCCCATTTATGCAGAAAAGAATTATAAAGAGATTTCCCTTCGCTAAGAATATTCCTATGATTCCAAATTACCTGATTCATTATATCCTGATAGGTAATAACATCTCGCTTATTTAGAGAGGACCATGCGTCAAGACACTCCTTGTAAAAAACAGGGAGAGCTAAAGGTAACTTACTAAGATCAAACTGGCACTGCAGAATAAATCTTCCACCTATTTTATGTAAATAACTGTCCAGAAATAATTTCCAGGAGCTGGGATAATCCTCAATATATTTCTTCGAGCACATAACTCTCTGAGTCTTTAACATACTTTCTATGTCAAGCATCTTCAACCCACCGAACTCAATCTCATTAATTAAGGATACACGCTTGACCTTGTCCTTACCCCTCCAAATAAAATTATAAAGTTCCTTATTCACTTCCTGTATCAGGTCTTTAGAAACATGTACCAGAGATGCCTTGGCCATAAATTTGGGGATCGCAAAAGATTTCACAATTTGAATTCTGCCTATCAGTGTGAGCCCCCTCCACCTCCACAAATTTAACGTTCTTTTGATAGATTTCAAGATCTCATCAAAATTTTGTCTTTTCCTCGCCGTCTCATTGTAGCAAAAATAAATGCCAAGAATCTTTAATGAAGTCTTGAAATCATGAAGGAAACCCCCAATTCGTTTTTGACATCCTAGGCTAAAAAATTCTGTCTTTTCTGCATTAACTCGCAAGCCCGAGACACAAGAGAAATAATCAATACACTTTACTAAGTGTTCGTACGACCCTCTGCCTGTCAGAAAACAAGACATATCGTCCGCAAACAGAACAAGTTTGACTTCGTCGTCTCCAACGGTTATACCTTGAATATTATTATTCTGCCGAATACAGCATGCAAGAACTTCTAGACACATAATAAATAGAAGCGGAGACAAAGGATCACCTTGTCTCACCCCTCTGCCCACATTGAAATGGTCTGTAGCGAATCCGTTATTAAGGACACAACTCGAAACGTTAGAGTAAAAAGTACGAATCCACTGAACAAATAAGGGTCCAAAATTAAAAGCTTCAAGAACTTTAAATAAGTATTTATGGTTAATAGAGTCAAAGGCTTTTTCAAAATCTATAGTTAACAAAGTACCTGCCATGTCAAATCGACTGCAGTATTCCAAGACATCGTCGATCGTCCTAACGGCATCGAAAATCGATCTACCTTTGACATATGCACTCTGATTATGATGGATTAAGTCAGGTAAGATAGGTTCTAGTCGCTTAGCCAAGGCTTTAGATCCGATTTTTGTATCTACATTTATTAAAGATATGGGCCTCCAATTTTTTATCAACCTTTTGTCTTTATCCTTTTTCTCCAATAAAGTAATCACAGCCTGTTTCTGAGAATTGGACAATTCTCCATGCTCGTGGGCATGGTTGAGACTAGCCACTAAATGTTTTGCAAGAATTGGCCAAAACATCAAATAAAATTCTGCGGTAAGGCCATCATTACCGGGAGATTTGTTTTTTTCAAACGTTTTTAGGCTATTGTAACATTCGTTGATCGTTAACATTTTCTCGCAAGTTTGTTTTTGCTTATCAGTGAGACTTGGTAGAGAAACTTTACTCAAGAAAGAATCTAATTGCGCATTATTCAAACTTGAATTATCAGTATACAGGTTAGAGTAGAATTTCCTCAGTTCGGCAGTAATAACAGAGGGGTCTGTCAAGAGAGATTCATCTTCCGTGAAAATTTTCCTAATGGAACTCTTTTTTCCTCTTGAGCTTTCCAAATTTAAAAAATATTTATTGCTCTTTTCCCCATATTCATACCACCTTGCTCTTGAGCGAATTATCGCTCCCCTAGCAATATATTCATATTGGCGATCGTACTCCGATTTCAAAATTTCCAACCTATTCAAATTTTCTATTGTTGGATTTTGATCACACAATTCTTGGCCTAACTTTAAATTTTCCTCCAGCTTAGATATTATGGCCCTTCTTTCTTTTGCTTTACATTTACTATACGAGATTGTGTCTTGTCTAATCTTGTATTTCAAAAGATCCCAGAACAGCCTAGGGTCCTGAACGTCCTTAAATTCTTCAATCCAAGTCTGGTATCTATCGTTAATTAGGGCTACGTAGTCTTTGTCATCAAGTAGGCTAGCATTAAATTTCCAGAATGAAGGCCCCCGCGTATAATTCTCGAGACTATTAATAGATAATACGATCGCCGAATGATCCGATTTAATGGAAGGTATAATAAGAACGTCGTCTATCTCTTCTTGAAATGAATCCTGTATCAACCAGAAATCGAGTCTTCTCTGCACCAGAGGTTTTTTTTGCCGCCAAGTAAAACGTTTTGTTTCCGGATTTCTAACTCTCCAAATATCTACTAAATCATGAGCCAGGCAAATATTTTCAATACGTTTTACGGATTCTCGCAATTTAGGATTACCCCCATGACCATCTAGATCAGGGTCAAGCATTACGTTGAAATCGCCGCCGATTATGATTTTACAGTTATCATCTGTGAGAATAATATCCAGCTCATCATTAATTTGATCAAAAAATACAATTTGTTCTTCAGTCTTATTTGGAGCGTAAATATTAGTTAGGATGAATCTCTGACCTTGTACTATCGCATCTAACACAATAAACCGCCCCTGGCTGTCTTGACGTACATGATTTAGTTTAAATTCTAACTCATTTTTGACTAGTATTAACACCCCTCTACTGTGCACGGTGCCATGCGAAAAAAACATATCCCCTTGCCATTGAGTTTTCCAAACTTTTTCCACCTCCTTAGTACTATAAGTCTCTTGCAAAAAACAAATATCAACACCTTGCCTTATTAGCCATCCAAACACTGCTTTACGTTTTTCCAAAGATCTCATCCCTCGAGCATTTACCGAAAGCATCTTAAATGTTACATTCATTTAGATAATAAAACTGATTGAAACGAAAATTGTCATCCGCACGGAAACAAAAGAAAACAGCGACCTTGTGATACGCATTAATTATTACGAACATTGACATTTCATACATCCGATGATGCAATGCCTCCCTTAACAATAAGACATAACAGCAGAGATTTGGAACCACCACAAACAAAAAACGATCAAACACACTTTGGTATTCGACAGCCAGAAAAAACTGTTGTGCTATCGTTGAACGACTCGGGGGAATATATACACCAAACAATAAACACATAAATCCAGAAATACATTTAGGTACGTAGCGGAGATAAACAATCTTTCCCAAGAAAAACACAAGCTCTCTGAAATAATTCTCAATTACATTAACACAAAATTTCATTGACTTAAAAACAGAAATGTCCTTTAAAGTTTATTCAGATTGGATCAACGGCCGTCAAAAACATTT
>JAEMWC010000178.1:227500-280000 GCA_016490735.1 Pachyseris speciosa | reverse complement strand
GGTAGATATAGAAACCAATCTAAGATAGAGCTGTTTGGACCCGGACAAGCGAAACCTTTTTTTTTTTTTTAATGTGTAATGAAAGGAAACTTGAAGTCTGGAAATTGGAAAGAAACCACACAAGAAATCTACGTGGTGGAAAATCTAAAGGAGCGACTACTTGGTCGACGAGCGATCGACGCTCATGACTTAGTACATACGGTGGAGGCTATCCTGTCTAATCAAGGCTGTGCGATATGCGATTTAGGCGGTCAATTCAGCATCAAATTGAAGCCTGGTTCAACTCCATTCGCGCTCACTACGCCAAGAAGAGTAGCATTAACCCTTATGAAAAAGGTTAAAGAGGAACTTGAGCGTATGGAAACATTAGGAGTGATCTCTAAAGTCCATCTCCCAACCGACTGGTGCGCGGGAATGGTTGTTGTAACGAAACCCGACGGAAGAAATCGTATATGTGTGGATCTGACGTAATTGAACGAACGTGTTCTACGGGAGACCTACCCTTTACCGAAGATTGACAACCCGTTGGCACAAGTCAGCGGTTCGAAATTCTTCACAAAGTTGGATTGCACTTCTGGATTTTGGCAAGAGAAGCTATACCAAGACTCCCGCTTATTGACCACGTTCGAACCCCCTATGGTCGATTTTGCATTAACCAAATTTATTTATTCAATTATTTGGCACACACAATGGACTTAAATGATTAATAAATAACTATAATTAATACACAGAAATTGCAATAGTTAAGATAGAAAAAACAAATAGGACGAAAAAAAAAATGGCGAGGGAACCTAATAAAAACCAAGGGGCTGGTAGGACTCTAACTGTCTAACTAAACCTAGAAAACATGGTAACAGAAGTACAGACAAGTCATACTTGTAAACACATAACAGATTTAATAATTACTGATAATAAATGTTTTCATTTTTTTCTAAAAGATGCAAGACATGAGGAGCCAGTAATCTCAGGAGAAAGAGAGTTAAAAAATTTTAGACCTCGATAGAAGACAGGGAATTGCTGGATATTTGTTCTAAAGAATGGTAGACGAAAGGAATGTGCATACCTATTATTGTAACTATGGATTTGGCTGTTTGTTGAAAGAAAGTTTTCAAAGTTTTGAGAGACAATAGAGTCTTTAAACGAGAACATAAACTGAGCTAAATGTAACAAATGAATGTCTTGAACTTTGAGCAAGTTAAGTTTCTCAGAAATATTTTCTGTATGAGCATTATAATAAGACTTGTCCACTATTCCAGCCACACGTATTTGCAAAATTACAATTCAATTACGAATGCCTTTCGGGATGAAATCCTCACCTGAGCATTAACAAAGGAAGATGAGCCAGATCTTGGCAGGTCTAGAAGGCCCCATCTCCTTTACCGATGACAAGCTGATTCATGGCAAATAAAACGAGGAACACAACACGAGGCCAAGAGCTGTACTCGCAAAGCTCAGTAAAGCTGGAGCAACCCTTAAACTAGAGAAATGTGAATTCTCCAAGAGAGAGGTCAAGTTTGCAGGAGTACATAATTGCAGTTGATTACTACTCAAGATTCTGCGAAAACGCCCCTATGTGGAGTACCACCACAGATGCCGCAATCAAGCATTTGAAATCGTTCTTCTGTCATCATGGTATCCCAGAAGTCCTCGTATCTGATAACGGGCCACAGTTTGCAGCTGCTACGTTCTCCAAGTTTGCTAAAGAATGGGGATTCACACACCTGACAAGTAGTCCTCACTACCTTTAGAGGAACGGGGAGGTGGAAAGAGCAGATAAAACAACCAAAAGCCAGGTCTCATGAATATATCACAAGATCCATACTTTGAACTTCTATCCTACCGATCGACACCACTTCATTATGGGTAGACCCCCGCAGAGATGTTGATAGGGTCACCTCGCAGCTGTTACAAGGTCTCACGTTATTGGAGACCACCCTTAAGGTGAGAGAAAACAACAAAAAACACAAACAATGGATCCTAACCCTAAAACAATACGGCTGCGACACTATCCCCGCAACTGAAATTTAGAGCTTATAGGAGCTGCGAGGCTACCGTGTTGATGGCAAGAAAACTACGCTCCACTCTTCCGTTAGCTCCAGAAAAACTGACCCAGAAGTGGCCAGAAACTGAGCAACTACGGAAAACCGAATTAGCGTACAAGCAACAACAAGTCCAAGACTACATGAGAAGGTATCGAACATCAGCTCTACCTGACAATCCCGGTGACAAAGGTTGGGTGTCCGACAAGAGGTACCCAGCTGTGATCGTAATAAAATCGCCAGAACCAAGGTGCTATGTGATCAAAACTTCGCAGTCCCTTCTGCGGTGAAACAGGTGACATTACGTTCACAGCCCGAAAGAAGAGACCTTGAATGGAGACTTTGAAAGAAAAGAGACCAGAACACACAAAGCCAACTTCCCCAGCGTCAGACAAGAAATCTTAGGATCTTTGAACTCCACAGGCTGATCAAATTTAAGAAACTGAAAGAGACTTGATTTAGAGAAATTTAGAGACCTAACTTTGATTTTGAGACATTTTGATTGAGCATAAGTTGCATGATTTTAGTCTTAGAAACCTTTGTTCTTACCCCGAAAGGGGGATATGAGGTTACTCTTTGTGACCTAACCTATGGAACACGATACAAAGCAATTGTAGAAGTCTTAAGAGAATAAACGTGGCACGAAACTTTGTATTGCTATCAGTCCCAGGGTTTTTGTTTCGAAATAGCCGTAAACGCCCTACCACTTGGACTGAAGGTGTAATAGGCGTTGGGTTTTGAGTATGTCGCCATCGCGTAAAGTTTCACAGGGGAAGACCTTTTCACACAGGCGCTAAGATAAAATGATGGTCTGGGGCTGAACTTGTAGCAGTATAAAATTAACTAATGCTTAAAAACTAATGGTACCAAGTTCACTTATATTTCTTAACTTGATTTCTTCTCTAAAGGCTGTGGTGCAGTTTCCAACAACATCCTGACAAGTCCGGGATATCCTAGCAACTATCCAAACAACATGGACTGCGATTATTCGGTTTATATTCCACACGGCAGGGCTATGAAGATAACTTTCCACTATTTTAACTTGGAATACGCGTCGTCCTGCGGGTAAGATTAAAATAGATTACTCCTAAAACATCTAGATGCATAACCTCAATCATATCACAATGAAACGTTGCCATGTTGCAAATTCGGCAGATTGGAGGCCAAGAAATTGTGTAAAAGTAGATTACTTTAAAATAAACATAACCTCGATCATGTGTCAATGAGACATTATCATGTTGCCTGTCGAAAGTAAGTTGACTTTTGCCTTCCAAAGAACTGATCATGAAGTGATCTATACCGT
The DNA here is from genome assembly GCA_016490735.1 of Pachyseris speciosa. NCBI lineage: Eukaryota > Metazoa > Cnidaria > Anthozoa > Scleractinia > Pachyseridae > Pachyseris > Pachyseris speciosa. The sequence continues at coordinate 276,658 of JAEMWC010000178.1, read as the reverse complement.
AAGTGTTTGGGCTTTGTTTTTACCTTAATTTGATTAATTTTAAGGTTGCTGTTCCCCTAAAAAACATCAAAGTTTTATATTCTCCTAGCAGGAGCCTAAGACACAACGCGTTTCACGCACTGGCACACTAATTTTACAAAATTAGACACCGAGTGACCAGTTCATGCATTTAGCTCTTTCCTAGTATGCCTAGTTGATGGCAACAAGATGTTTTCTGTGATATTTCTAGAGACGTTGTTTTTTCTAGAGACATTTGTGTTTAATAATTCATAAAGTACCGCTTTGTCTATTGCGCATAAGCTATAAAAGCTTTAAAAGCTATCTTACCCAGCATTTATAGCGTATGTTGAGGTAATTAATCCTCTGATAAATTACATTAGACGACAGTTATTGATAAAATAATAAGAAATTATTCATTAGTCACAGTTTGTGGTATCTAGGGTCTACAATTAACAACTGTAAAATATATGAACCTAATTTTATCTTAACATAGTTAAGAGTCATTTCTCATCTTATCCTATAATATGCAGAAACATTTTTTCATTACAGGTATGATTACTTGAGCATTAAGAATGAGAATAACCAGGCCTTTGGTAAATATTGTGGTTCCCAGTCTGGCCGTACTGTTAATGTCACCGGACGCTTAGTGAACATGACCTTTCATTCAGATGGCAGTGTTAACTACAGGGGATATAACTTATCTTTCTCTGATGTTCCTCTTGGTAAGTGCAATGAATATAAAATTCTAGTTTACAATAGCTCAACTAAAGTACTGATTTTGCGCCTGTAGAGAATTAAACCTTTGCGGTTATTGGGATATGGTAGGAAAATAACCCTTATCGACTGGCTTGTAAAAATTATAACACACGTGTAAAATGGCGGGTGTGGCGCAAAAATTAAATCAACATGCGTAAACAGTCTCCTTTTCCAATTTTGAACCACTGAGGGACAACTCCCCCCCCCCCCGCCACCCCTCCCAAGTTGTCCCTCAGCGGTTTAAAATTGGAAAAGGAGGCTTGTTTACGTATCTTGATTTAATTTTTGCGCCAGAGACTGCCATTTTACTCGTGTGTGTAACATCATAGCGCAAGAGTGGAAGCCCCAATTGCGCACATTGAGAACTTGGGGTTTTACAGCGGGGTGGTGGTGGGGGGCAGGGGGGCAGCGGTGGCAGCGGCCAGCCAACCATTTTAAACCGGTTAAACCGGGTTCAAACCGGTTTGAACCAAGCCACCAAAATTTTGCGCCGGTTATACACCCTATTGAACAAGAGGTGCGCCAGGTTATAAACCCTATTAAACAATAGGTGCGCCAGGTTATACACCCTATTGAACAAAAAGGTCTTTGGCAAAAGGATGGCAGCAGCACGTATGCAGGAAGAGGTGTTGAACGAGCTTTATGCCCCGGTCGCGCAAGAGGAGTCAAACTTGGAAGAGCAAGTCTTTGATCACTTCGTTGTTGCAAGGGACGATTTTCAGGGTTGGAGCAACGTTTGGAAAATGGTCATTTCTCCAGAAAACGAATACAAAAGTAATATTGAAGGGTTTTTTGCAAACGTTATGAGAGAAGAAGCTTTTGATGCCATTCAAGAAGGAATTCACAAATTTGGAAGCATCAAAGCAAGTTTTGGCATGGAAGTCCTTTTCTAACGCGAAGTTCGCAACGAAGAAAACGAAATGGGAACAATAACGCAGAAACACTATTTCAAAGGAGAAACAAACATTATTACTCCAGAAAACAATGAAGTTGAATTTCGAAACCAGTTTGATCAGTTTGTTGGAAGGATTCAGGGGGAAATAGACGGATGGTCTGCTAGGGGTTCAGGATGGGCGGTTGATAATATATCTCGTTGCTACGTTAATATCGCAAATTACGAATTTTTTGCCGCAGGAACTTATATTCCTTGCCCCCCAAAACTGGGAAGCAAAAAAGCAAAATTGATGATTTTGCAAGAAGACGAAAAAACTAACTACTGTTAGACAAAGAAAATGTCGGCTCTGATTTACAACAACTCGAAACACCAACACAAAAACATCTTTTGCGAAATGTGCTTGTCTATATCTTCGAAACAAGATGTTCTTGACAATCACCAAAAATACTGCAACGGTGTGAAAGGCGCTCCAACAAGAATATAAATGCCCGAAGGAGGTAAAGACATTTTGAAGTTCGAAAATTTCAAAAAACAAATGAAACACCTTTTGTTATCTACGCCGCCTTTGAAGCAGTAATCACAAAAATTCCGGAAGACAAACGAGAGAAAACGAAATGCAAAGAAATGAAAACCAATGTGCACGAAGCTTGTGGATTTGCTTTCACAGTTGTCAGAAGCCATGGAAGAGTCGTGCGCCCCGTTTACACTTACAGACAAAAACCAGACTCGAAACAGAAAACAGCAGAAGTATTTCTGAACATGTTGTTGGAAGTTGGAAAAGAGTTGCGAGAAAGTTTGGAATCCCCAGAAAAAGTTAAAATGAGTCAGAACGATTGGCAATATTTCAACCAAGCAGAAAATTGCCATATTTGCGAGAACAATTCCTTGATTCGAGACAAACTCTCGACATATGGACAGGTAAATACGCGGGGCAAAGCCACAAAAGATTTTTCTTTAAAGAGCAACAAACAAGCATACCTGTAGTAAATGAGTTCGGCGAATACGAAGATAAAATTGTATTTGACTTTTGGGCCTTTTTGAATGGAGATGACAAACAACCCCTTGATTCGATTGACAAATGGATGAAAAAAAATCAGCAAGACTGCTTGCTTTGTGGCGAACCCCTGCTGCAAAAAAGATTTTAGAGACGCAGTAATCGACCATTGCCACATCTTAGGAAAATTTCAAGGCCTCGCACACGACAGTTGTTGCGAATCAACCCCAAAACAACCCCAATACCTGTCGTTTTCCACAATCTGAAAGGCTATGATTCACACCACTTGATGCAAGCAATGGCCGATGTCAAAAAAGACAAACCTTTGAACTGCATTGCAAACAACACAGAGAAATACATTTCATTCAATCTTGGCAATCTCGTCTTTATTGAAAGCTTCGCGTTTCTCTTGAAAAGTTTGGACGATGTTGTGAAAGCCACCTCGAAAACAAACTCAAGATCACGAAAAGCCTTTTCCCAAAGAACCCTGAAATCGATCTTCTCTTCAAAAAAGGGCATTTATCCATATAAATACATTGATTCCCTCGAAGTTTTTAATGATAGAGACCTCCCCGCGAAAGAACGTTTCTTCAGCACTCTTTCTGGTCAGGGAATTTCTGACGAGGATTACAAACATGCGGGCAAGTTTTGGGATACGTTTGGCTGCGAAACGCTGGGGGATTACCACGACCTTTATGTTAAAACCGACGTTGCGCTTCTTGCAGACGTTTTGGAAAATTTCAGAGATGTTTGCATGGAAAAGTACAATCTCGACCCCGGGCACTACTATACCTCACCGGGCCTTTCGTGGGACGCTTTGCTCAAAAAGACTAAAATCGAACTCGAGCTCTTGACCGATATCGACATACACCTTTTCGTCGAAAGTGGAATGCGCGGAGGTATCCCGATGGTGAGCAACAGGTACGCGGAAGCAAACAATATGCTTGTAGAAGGGTTCGATCAAGCCAAACCCATCAAGCATATCCTCTATCTCGACGCCAACAATCCGTACGGCTGGGCGATGAGTAAGCACCTCCCTGTGTCGGGTTTCAAGTGGAAATACGACATCTGCGGGGAAGAAATTCTCGCTAAGAAGGAAAACGCAAAGAAAGGTTGGATTTTGGAGGTGGATCTTGAGTACCCCCGCGAGCTCCACAAAGAGCACAACAGTTATCCGCTGGCGCCAGAAAGAAAGGCTGCGAAGATGGAATGGCTCTCGGGCTACCAGGAAAGAATGATAGAAGACCTCAACCTTCCATTCCTCGAGTGTGAGAAGCTTCTGCTGACACTTCAAGACAAAAACAACTACGTGGTCCACTACAGAAACCTGTAGTTCTACCTGTCACAAGGGATGAAGTTGAAAAAGATTCACAAAGCGCTGGAGTTCAACCAAAAACCATGGATGGAGCCCTACATCCGCATGAACACAGATTTCCGCAAAAAAGCAAAGAACGATTTTGAGAAAGACAAACTGATGAATAACTCTAGATAGGTAGATAGATAGATAGATAGATAGATAGTTTATTAATAATCGATTTGCAACTAATAGTTGAATTATACGATTATTTACAAAAAATTGAATATTGATAATTACGTTAAAAAGACTACAAGTAATTTAAAACAAGTTGTATAAATAGATGTATAAGGAACAGCAAATAAGGACGCTATATATGTTCTAAAATAAAGTACATCGAAGAAATTTAAAAATCTACTAAAATCGTTAAAGCCTTAAGGGTATTAAAGGTAATAAAACTGTTACGAAACCTCTTCGTCTTAAAAACTAGCTTAAACTGCCGGATATTTCTTATAGGTTATAGGTACATGTGTTGCGAACAGGAAGAAGGTCATGGAGCTTGTTCTGTTCGTTCTGTATAACTTCCTTAAATAGTTTATCAACTAATTCCTGGCGGCGGTCTGAAAGTTTAGTTAGGCCTGATTCAACCAAGGCCTCATTATATGAGCAAAGAGGAAAACTGATGCGCATAGCCCGCTTTTGTACTCCTTTAAACTCGTTGGAGAGGTACGCGGGGAGACCGTCATGAAAGACAGGACACGCATACTCCGTGATCGCACGAATACAAGTGCAGAAAAACTGGACTAACTCACGGGTACCAAGACCAGAGCGTTTAAGCTGAGATAAACTATACAAACGCTTCTTAGCTTCCTTGATAATGGAGTCCATGTGACAATTCCATTTCATATCATTGGAAATGTTAAGGCCTAGTATTTTGGCACTAGTAACTAAATCAATAGGCATGCCATTAACAACAACTGGATCAAATGAAGTAGGGTTGTTATTGTTAAGGTTTATAAGCAGTTCTTTGCATTTCGTCTCGTTTAATTGAAACTTATCCACGGTCGCACGGCTTGCTAGGGTGTCAACAGCAGCTTGGATGTGATTGTCTTGGTTCTTGCTTATCGTCTCCGAAATAGTGGTATCGTCAACATACTTCCAGAGATCGGTACCAGGAACATCGAGCTCGTTGATCATGATTATAAACAGCCACGGCCCTAGTTTTGTACCTTGAGGAAACCCCCCCCCCCCCCGGTACCGCGCCCTATTCCGAAAAGCAGTCGTGGCCGAGTTTAACACGCTGTTTGCGTGAGGTGAGAAAGTCGGTAATCCAAGAGATGACATCATCAGGGATGTTATATGTACCCAGCTTCCTGACCAAAATCCGGTGGTCGATGAGGTCAAAAGCTTTTTTAAAGTCAAAGAGAATCACCCTCACAGACGCCCCGTTACCGTCAGTAGCACTTTACCCGGCATGAGTCATGCTGACTAAGGCTTCGGTGGTACTTGAACCGGGAACAGTGCCATACTGCCTCGGGTCTACCTTAGCGAGTACAGCAGGTTTAACATAACGATCAACCACAAAGTCCTCAGCCAACTTGGAAAGGACAGGTGTAAGTGAAATTGGTCTCAAGTGTTTGTTAAAGTCATAAATAGGGGTCTGCTTAGGAATAGGGGCAACGTTGGCGTGCTTCCACGATTGGGGCAGACGAGCCTCCAGGTATGAGCAACAAAGAATATCAGTAACCACTGGAGCCAGTAAGTCCGCGTTCTCTTTCAAAGCCAGGCGGGCACGTCGTCTGGTCCAGAAGCTTTAGCAGGATTAGGGGCGATGAGTTTCTTTAGGACACAGAACTCAGTAACCGTTGGCGTGTCGGTGTATTGAACGGCAGCCGAAATTCCAGGATCCAATGGAGTAAAATGTTCAATGGGTCAAGAAAAGCATTGTTAATGACGTTAGAAAGGGTCGTACGACTAGAATCAGGCCCTGAGTCAATATGCTGCAAGACAGAAGTCGGATCTGTTCGCGTAGCTGATTGGTTCCTGCCAAGTGACTTAACTTCTTTCCACCACCTACGCGGTTCACAATCCCTCAGATGCTCGACTTTGGACTCATAGTATTTAGCACGACAAGACTTCCGTAAGCGGTTAACACGGTTCCGAAGGCGGCGAAAGCAATCTTTATCGCCACGAGCAAGGGCTGTTTGGCGCTCGTGAATCCATGGTGGTTCATTGGGAAGAATCGTCTTGTATTTAAGGGGAAGTACAAAATCCAAGCCCGTCTTGATTATGGTTTCAAGCGCGCGTGTTTTCTCTTCACATGACTCTTTGCATCCTACCAGACGACCAAGGTCGACTTCGTCGAGAGAAGTTCGCATGGCCAGATGATTTGTTGTCCGCAAGTCTCTGGATTTCAGCAGGATTTTATTCCTCGGACCATCCTGTCTAGCCAGGGGCTGTACTTCCACAGTATCGTGACTGGAGAGCCCAAAAGGAGGCAACTTCTTGGGAACATCGTAAAAGGCGCTGAGATTGGTGAAGACTAGATCTAGTTTACTAAGTCCACGAGTTGGAAAAGGGACAATTTAATACAGACCAAAAGCGTTCCTTAAACGAGAGCAGTTTAACTTGTTGAAATCCCCCAAAAGAAAGAGGCCACAGTCAGGAAAAATGGCTTCCATTTTTGATAGTGACTCGTACAGGTAGTTTAAAATCAAGGAGTTGGTTGCGCTCGGCGGATGGTAAACAGTTCCAACAATAATAGATGGTATGCCCCTACGGAGCCTCTTGTGGCGGATTTTAACCCATAAGACTTCAAATTTCTCGTCCATAAGGTCGGATAGAACATCATATCGGATAGAATCGCGAACGTACATGCAGATGCCTCCGTGATCGCTAGTTTTCCTGTCTCTACGGATGATATTGTAGCCCGAAACCGACACGAAATTATCATCCATGTGGTTTTTGAGCCATGATTCCGTGATGCAAATGAAGACCAGATTTGCATTGCAAATGGCCACTGGAACTTCGTCGATCTTTGGTGAAAGAGACATCATATTCGAGAGCATAAACGCCGGCACAAACGAATAAACAGAACTCTGTATGCGGCAAAACAATGGAAAACCTGCGGAACAGAATCGACGTAAAACTTGTGCGCCCTCTGAAAGACAAAAAGATTCGCAAACTTATTGCGAAGCCCGAATTCAAAAGTTTTAATGCATTTGCGAACGATCTTGCCGGAAGTCACATGCAAAGAACTTCGATGTTTCTGAACAAACCGGTTTACACGGCGTTATCGATTCTTGACAACAGCAAAATGTTGATGTACGACTTCTTCTACAACACTCTCAAAAAGCGCTACGGCGACAAATGCGAGGTCATCTACACGGACACAGAAAGTCTTCTGCTGGAAATAGAAACCGAAGACATCTAAAAAGACTTGCAATGTATGAAAGACAAAGACCATGGAGATCTCTTCGACACGAGCGACTGCCCGAAAGAGCACCCACTTCACTCAGATGCCAACAAAAAGGTTCTGGGCAAAATAAAAGATGAATGCGCAGGAACACCAATGGCAGAATGCGTCTGTTTGCGCCCAAAGATGTACTCGATCTTGAGAGCGGACGAAAAAAATTTGAAAAAAGCCAAAGGTGTGAAAAAGAATGTCGTCAAAACCATCCAACACGAATAGTACAAAGAAAGACTCCTTGGAAGAAAAGAAACAACGCACGGAATGAACATTCTGCGGAGCGAAGGGCACAACATCTTCGGCATGACTGTGCAAAAAACATCCCTGTCAGCATTCGATTCCAAAAGATGGATATGCGAAGACGGGATAAACACAAACTCATTCGGATACAATCCGCCACTGACTGAAGCCTAGTAAAAGGCAGTAGATGAGTTGTTAAAAAGGATTTGCACCCCCCCGTCCGAAGGATGATGAAAATCCACCACTGACTGAAGCCCCAAAAAAGGCAGTAGATGAGTTGTTAAAGGGGACTTTCAACCCCCGCCTTAGGGCGGGAAACCCCCATCCGAAGGACGATGAAAATCCGCAATTTGCAATTGAGGGTGGGAAGTCGAAGAAAATGAATTTGATGATGAGTGGCTAGACGAGATTTTTGGGGGGTAACTCCGTATTTGGGGAAATAACCAACAACTCTTCACGAACGAAACTGCGTTTTGGTCCGTCGTGCAAATAGTACAAAAACTGGCGTGTCGGGTTTCACGACTGTTTTTTTCAATCTTGAGGACTTCCAGAGACTAAACAGGGTCTGTGGCTCTTTTTTTGCCGCCCTCCAACTCGCCGGGTTGGTAAAGATAACGGACATTGACAAGAGAGGGCAGCTGTTTTTCGTTTTTCCCTACAGGTCTTCGATATGTTGAGGAAGGTTTGGAAGAAACAATTTTTTCCTTTATCGCTTCTGCTGGTTTTTTGCCGGTGAGGCCGGTTTCTTCATTGTTCAAAGCCGCAACAACATCGGGCAGCCGCTTCACCCACGCAGTGGATCTCTTCCCTTCAGGCAGACGCATTTCCACAGCATACCGGTGGCCAAACAGGCGTTCCGCCAGGAATTGATTGAAACGTTCGACAATAGCCTGGTCGCGGTGAATCTCTGGGTTTCCGCGCCTGATAAAGGTTTTGTGTTTTTCCATCTCTTTGGAAACGGCACCCATGAAGTCGCGCCCAGGATCCACCTGCAACATTTCAGGCCATTTCAGCGGCCCGCGCTTGTAAACAACCTAGTCTCTTCTTCATCAGTTTCTTTTTCTTCAATCTCTTCTTCATCATATTCGAAAGGGGCGTTCCCAATATTATAAAGTACCTCAAGCCCCTTTTTGTTAATATGAAATAGTGAATAAGCTGCTAAAATTTTAAAAGCAATTAAAGCTTTAGCAGTCCCAAGAAACTCAAAAAATGAAAATACACCTTTGGTAACACTAAAGTTAACCATTTTGATATAAATAATCTAACAAAAGTTTAATTAATCCATTTTTCTTAAACCAGACTTTTTTTAATATCCTGACTCGGGGTTTCCCGCCTTAAGGCGAGGGTTGCAGAACTTGTAAAATGTTTGACAGGAGGGGCAACAAAATTGACTTTTACCATTTGACCAGATTCCCGCCCATAGGCGGGAGTTTGCTCATTTGAGGTGAAAGTGTTTTTAGCCGCAAAGAATCCGGTCCGCTGCAAAGTAGCAAGGAGTTCTTTGCGTTTATAGTAAATTCCTATGAACGAGACAAGAATATTTCCATCCATGAGCCACTGGGTTGTGCTTAATCCAGAGATTGATGAACTTTGAACGTGATTTTCATCTTCAGGGGGGTTTATTTCCTGCCTGAGGGATTCTCTTTTCTTGGCCTTTTCCGCTTTGTTATTAGCTATAATAACAGCAGCCTCGGCCGCAGCTTTTTTTGTGCTTCGCGGGCTTGTCGGGTTTTTTCGGCGACCAATTTGCCTGCAGCCACCCGCTTGGGGTTTTTAACGCGATGTTTTTCTGGTGGGGTTGCGTTTGTCGCCTGTTCCGTAATATCTTTTTTTCTTCGTCCAAAGGACTGGGGCCTGTTTGGTTTTCTTTGTCCGAAGGACTAGATGATTTGTCTGCCATTTTACTTACTTACAAATATTTTTTTATTCAAATGAAGATTTTTCTTAGTTTCAAAGCATTACTAAGAAATTGGTGACTACTGCTCAGCAATTGGTTACTATTGCTCAGCATTAGTTACTTTCTCAGCAATTGGTAACTGCTCCTGTAAAGCAGCTGGTTTTCCGCCCATAGGCGGAGATGAAATATCAATGTGCTTAGGGGTTATCAGTGCCGCATTGGCAACCGCAAGTAATCGCCCGCACTTTAATGAAAGGTAGCCAGCAAGGCTAGAGAGCTCTTTGTTAAGAATGTAATCTTGTTTGATCTCTTTCTGGTAAGCTTCACCGTCTTTAATGTTAAGGAACGTTCCGACAGCTTTGGTGGCCAAATAAATAAAGCTGTCGATTAGGCAATCTGTTGTTTTGGCGCCCACGAAAGCCTCGTACCTTTTGCTGTACTTCTCGACTTCTTTGTCGGTGAGGCGCTTCACCTGCTCATGCGTCAACGCAACCCCGATGACCTCCTTGCACTTTCCAGTCGAGACCAATACAGCCAGCTGCTCACGCAGAGCGGGGATGTTTTCCGCCCCAAGGCGGATTGAGCCAACGGCGTCCCCTTCAATGGGCTCTTTTTCTAGTTGATTAAAACGTCTGCAACCGCTTGCTCTTCTTCTGCCAATTGGGTTCCACATGCTCAACTGTGAAAGAGTGCCGCAGGGAAGAGACAACGTATGAGTACTTCATCTTTTTCAGCTGCGCAATTAGGGTTCTGTACTGTATCTCGTTGGCAATTTCCTCAAAAATAGTTTTCATTGTTTTGGCTGAGGGCGTGTAAAAAAGAACGACCTCCTCAATGTTTTCCCGGAATGACGCCTTGATGCTAGTGTACTTTTGGGTCAGTATACACACGCTGATTGACGTGTGGCGACCTGAGAAAGCGAGGTTGACCAGCTTGCCTTTCGCCCCTTCGCATCCTTCGAAGCCGCGCAGTCGTCAAGAATCAAGAGGGTCTTGGTCCCCGCGAACACAAATTTCACGATCTTCAACCAAATCTCCACCTCGTGTTGCTTGCAGATAACAACAAACATTCTCGGATCCCTTTCGCCGATTCGGTGGTAGGTCTTGTTGTAAGCGAAAGTCGGGCAGATGAGCACGATGAATTCGAACTTCCCGCGGAAAGGCCCATAGAGCTGGTTGACAATGAGCTGGGTTTTACCCGAAGTTGTCGGGCCGACCACCAAGGCGTTGAAACGGATGTTGTCTGGGTTCATTCAATTCCGCCAAGCGAATTTGAGACAAATTATGAATACTGGACAGAATCTAATTGCTGATTCTGAATGTTCATCTGCGAGTCGCTGATTCTGAAAACATGGCAATTGACGTTTCCAGATCCGCTGGCGGTCCGCTCGATCTCAAGCTGTACCCCGTCCCTCGTGTTGACAAGCCTCACCCCTCTCCCGTGCATTTCCTGGGCCTCCATTGACCGCAAGTCAATAAGAAGCCCGAAGCGGTCACCTGTGTAAAACTTCGTCATATTCATGTGTTGGGTTTTGTTCGTCTTTTTAATGAAAAAACGACTTGCCTCCTCCCAAATGTTCTTGCCATCGAGGCCGTTGTTGTACAGCCGATTGGGCGAGCCGTTAACCGTGACGCTTTCTTTTTTTATGTCGGAGTTGAAAAACTTTTCCGAGTCCCTGGCACCCGCGGTGTAAGGTTCAATGAAAATAAGACGAATTCCCTTTAAGGACCTTCTTTGCGGATTGACCCGGAGGTTTAGACGCGTTGCAGATCCTTTTGCAAATGTAACAACCTCTTCCCAATGCACATGGTCATACAGGAACTCTGCCCCGGAGGCATAAACACTCTGCGCCTCGGAAGCCAAAGTTTCGCTTCGGATCATTTGGTACTCGATCTGGATGTTTGTCAGCTTGTATTTCAGTTTTGTGGTGTCTGAGCCTTTCACGACATTGTCAGCATTTGCGAGGGTAAGTTCGAACACAAGGTTGTTGTAAAGAGCTTGGGGGTAAGAAATTCCGTGGTCAGACAGGATCTGGTGGTCGAGCCGGATCCGGTACTTTTTCTTGAAAATGGTTTCCAACTTGTTTTCAGCAGCGACACCTGAGGTGGGCTTGTCGCCGGCATTTGAGCGAATGTTGTTAAGGTTATCGCTCTGGATACCCTCGAGCACCATGTTGTCTCTCTCCTCCTGGGAAAGGAAAAGGTCCTCCCAGATTTTGAAAATGTCGTAGCCGACCGTGTCTTACAAAATTGTTCCCCCGTACTTTACGACCAGCTTTTCGACCAACGCCTGCGAAACATTTTGCACTAGATGGTTGTTGGCGTGGCCGCTGGTCAAATCGATGTCGAAAAGCAGAGCGAGCAAGCCGGGGACGAGGACCTCGTTTTCGTTCAGTTTGGGGACCGACACATATAGAGTTTCTCCGGGGCTGGCTTCACTCTTATCAAATGTTATTCGATTAAACTTGCGCTCGGCTTTCATCGCGCCGAGCGCTTTTTCTTTGTGCGTTGGAAGAAGGTTTGCCTGAACAGACATATTACCTTCAAGTGACTGTTCACGAACAATTATGCTCTGCAAATTTTTTTTCTTCAATTAAAAATTAATTGTGGTGAATAAAGTGCGTTGTCTGAAAGACTTTGTCTGAAAGACAATGGCAGAAGGCGGCTATGACCTGGAAATGGAGCACCTCCCGGGGCATTTAGACAATAATAGAGACGATGACGAGCAAGAAGTAAATACAACCTTTCGTTTTGGTGATCCTGGCGCTACATCCACACCTTACAGAGGGGAAGGTGCAGGCGGTATTGAAATGCAAACTATGCAGATTGAACAAACCGGCCTGCCACAAACGTCTTATGATGAAACTTCTCATTTATGAGAAGGTTTTGGTGAATCAGGGGATAAGCTCAACGGATTAAGGGGATCAATTTTTGGTTTCGTGAGAGAAACAGAGCCGACAACCCCATCAGCTGTAATGAATTTAATTAAAAAACGTTACCCATTGGTTAGCAACGATTTGCTTAAACGGATTGTCACCAGGGATGTGGATAATAGCGGGGGCGATGCAAACGAAGTCATAGTTGTTGGCCCAAGTGGCGGAGAATCGGGCCCCAAAATTATTGTCAAAAAGGGGTATGGTTTCGAATTGTCGTCAAGCTTTTTGAAAAACGACAAATTTCTCGGCCCAAAAGCCGAGGATTTGATAGAGGAAAGCAAACAAAATAGCCCGGCAAGCGCAGCAGGATCTGACCGCAGAAAGGCAGCAGTTAAGAGCGTTACAAAAAATTGATGCAGACCTTGAGAGACGAAACCAAAAGCTGCAAAACCTTGAAAACGATATTTCAAAAATAAAGTCTCAACGTGAACAATTGGAAGATGACGAAGGTTCAGCGATGGAAAACCTAACCGAAATCGAAAGGAAAAAAAATTTGGAAAATAACTTTAAAAAGGACATTGACGAAGAGAAAAAAGAATTGCGGAAATACGAAAACAAAACAAAACAAAAGAAGGAGTGGAAAAAACTATTGAAGAAGAAAGAGCAAAACTCCCCAAAATGAGGGAAGAAACCGCCGAAATGGAAAATCGTCTAAACAGCACATACGCTCGATGACCTCGAGGAACAAGAAGCTGACATTCAGAAGAAAATTAACGAAGATCAAGCAATAATTGGTGATCCCGACGCCTCTCCTTCTGAAAAAGAGGCTGCACGAGAAAGAATAGATGAAAACCAACAAGAGCTCGCACGTTTGCAAACGCAGATTGCGGAAAGAGAAAGGGAGCTCCCACTTCGCGAAAGGATCAAATTCGGCGTAACCTTGAGAGCGATTGTTCTCGCCGCTGGAGTCACAATCGGGGCCGTTATTGGCGCGATCACCAACTCCTTGAAAGCACTCGGCAAGGGGGTTGGAAACGGGCTGAAAGAGATAGGGAAAAAACGGCTTCTCTCCTGCCCGGCCTGATCGGCTCGATTGTTTCTTTCCTTTTCAAAATCGCCGGTGAGGCAGTTACTCTTCTGGCCGAGCACACGTGGTTAATTATTCTGGCTGTGGTCGCCTTTCTGGTTGAAAGGTACGTAAAGAAAAACAGTTTATTTATCCTTTTTCCTTGAGTAAATCGAAACAAATACAATCCCAGCTATCAAAATGGCTCCCACCCCAATTACAATCTTGTTTATTTCGTGGCTCTCATCAGCAACCGGTCTTGGAATTGCGCTTTCCCGCCCCAAGGTGGGAGTGTAAACGTTTTTGGACTTTTCCCAAGAACTAAGTAATACTTTCGGCTTGTCCTTTTGGGATGTCTTTCAGACGGGGTGCTTTTTTCGGTTCTTTGGGCTGTCTTTCAGACAGAGTGCCTAGCCCTTGTGTTGCTGCTTTGTGGATGGGGTTAGAGGGGTGGCTGTTGGCGACTTTCACCTTTGAAGGGCCTTCTTCCAGAAGGTGGAGTGCCGCTTTTTTTGTGCCCTGATTTACATCGTTCTTCACCCCGAGTTTCATTCCCGAGCTGGCTTGCTTGAGCTTGTTGTTGTAAGCAACCACGCTTCCTGCGTTCAGAACCATCCGCGAAGGCATCAGCCAGGTCCCTGGTGCCACTGCCATGTCCAAACGAACCTTTGCTTCATCCACCGCCAGCTGATAGCGCTGGACGCTCTTTGAAATGTCTGGTGTTCTGATCGCGTACTCCAGAAGAACAAGAAATTCTCTTTGCGTCTCCATGGCTCTGCCTCCATTTCCAAGAATGCTACTTCTGACGTTTACCTGCGCTCCAAGAATGCAGTACACAAAAGCCTCGATCGACTGGTTCAGATGCGCCATCCCAGCCTGGGTAAGACCATGCGCGACATCTGGCACAAAATACTCAAACTGTTTGTCCGCGCCCTGGTCGTTTCTGATGAAATGAAGCTTGTTGCCAGCGTCGTCCGTGCCGCCCTCGTCCGCAAACCTTTGGTTGGATGGGTTGGAAAGGGGTGTCGAGTACTGCCAGGGCTTTTGTGCAAAGTCTCCGCTGTCGTAGAGAATGAATACGTATCCAAGGCCGTGGTTTTGGTCGTTGGTGAAACAAAAGTCTGAGCTCGGATTAACGCCGAATTCTGCGCAAATCCTTCTGAATGAAGCCTCGTCGTATTTGTTGTCTTTTTGATTGAAATTGGACCCATCTAGCAGAGAGCTTATGCTCTGAATTCCGCCCATTTCGAAAAGAATTCTCCTTGTCGTGAAATAAACATGAAACATATAAAAAGAGCGAAGCTGGTTTGATCCTGTAGCATTTCCCATAACGTCGCCGGTCAAAATATCCCTGGAAATACCGCAACCTGTTGTCGCACACCCAAGTGCAAAGTTAAGCTGTTGTGGCCAAAACCCAATGTGTGGGTGCCAAGCCCTTTTCTGGCAACTTTTGATGTTCTGAATGTAGTCTGTGTGTCTTTAAAAATCTGCCTGTACTGTGTTGTGAAAAAGTCTGTGGGTGTGACGTAAATTTTTTGGAAATCCGCTATTTGGTTGAATTCCCAGTGCCTGTTTCACTGCTTTAGTCCAATATTTTTGGTCTGAACCGAAAACGCTTTACAGATACTCTGACCTAGCTTTGAAATAAATTTCTGCTGTTGCCCTGTGGTCTTCGGCAAAGTGGGTTTCTGCGGTAAATTTACTCTTGTTTGCATTCGGGAATTTCTCGAGAAAAGAGGCCCAAGCTTTGTCTTTTGCGTTTTTAGAAGTTTGGCGCGCCTGCGGTGTTTGGATCCACTGAAAAAAAATTGCCATCTTATGAAAGGGGTAATTTTTTTAAATTGAACGTTAATATGCGCTTAAATAAATGGTTGTGATTAGAATCGACTCTACTTCGAACGGGGACACTGTTTACTTTAAGTGTCCTATTCCGAACCCTCAGTTTGTCCGACTTCTCTCTTGCTCGCTTTTCAATACTTGGCACAATTTGGAAAAGAAGGGGGAAATATTTTGCAAGTGATAAAACCATTACAGAGGAATTTTTTCCCCCGGATTCTACAATTTTGAAAAATTTGTGGAATTTTTTAAAAAAAGCATTTACAAAAAAAGATTTTGGTTTTTGGGTTGATGAACCTCTTTCAAAAATCCTCCAAATTTACCCCAATCAAATGACTGTTAAAAGTTTTACTGTTTTTCTCGACATCCCAAACAACTATTACATCCATTGTGACCTTGTCAGCAGAGATCACAATTTGCTTGGCGGCCAACCGAGTGATGTTCTGGCTTGCAATCGAATGTCTGGAAATTCGCAAGAACGAGTCACTTATCCTCAAAATTTCCAAAACACTCCACGCCACACAAAACAAACTCAATCTGTAAACAGCATAACATTGTCCGTAAAAGATAAAGCAGGCAACATGTTAGACTTCAGAGGGGCACAACTTAATTTTGAATTAGAGATTTTTTTGAATCCTTGTATACAATTGCTTTTGTCTTCGACAAACGTAATCCCTTCAGCGCCTCCTGGTGAGGGCTCTGAAACAACATAATATGCACAGCTTTATCCAAACCTCCCCGCAATAGGCGGTGTTGAGGCCTTCCGGTTGACCGAGCTCAGCAAAATTGAAAAACGGATTTCTGTTGAGGCGGAGCACTACAGAGTTGTTATGAAAAAATACAAAAAGGCTCAAAAGGCCTGCAGCTATGTTGTTGCCGGTGTTGGAGTTGCAACAACGGCTCTGTCTTCTGGAGCTGTCGCCTCTGCACTGACTGGCGTTGGAATCGTGGTCAGTGTTCCTCTCGGAGTTGTGGGTGGTGTTTGCGGTGCGGTTTCCACCGTTTTGACTGGTGTTAACAAACGGCTTGAAACGAAAGTTAACAAGCACAGTAGACTTAGTGCTTTGGCCGTTGCAAAGCATGACACAATAAATACCTTTGTTTCCATGGCTGTTGATGATAATCGGGTTACGGATTTAAACATGCTTCACATGAAATGAAAAGCTATGCCCAAATGAAAGAGGCTTTGCGTGCAAAATTTGCAAAAAAACCAGCCCGTTTCGGCGCCGCCAGATGTCAATTTATAAGGGAAGAGATTCGCGAGGAATTCAGAAAAAAGCTAGCAGCAACAAGCGCAGCTTTGAACTAAAATTTGAGTCTCATGAAAAATGAGTCTCATGAAAAATGTAAATTAAATAAACGGCAGAAGTGAATAAATTACATCTTCTGGGAGAGAATGATTTCTCTTTTCCATGCTATTGTATTTTCTTTATTGAGCTTTCAACGCCTGTTTGGCAAAAGGAGGTAAGACAAATTACCTTTGAATTTGTCGAAGCGATGAAAGATGCGGGAAAAAATGGCAAAGATGGTGGCCACAAACCTCTTTGCGGAATTGTTTACATTCCTGAAGGTTAACATTCCTTTGGGCTTGAAAAAAGTTAAGCCTTCAGGAGTGCGCATTGAAGCAAAAGATGTGGGTTTCGCATTCAATAGAGCACAAGCTAAATTTATTCTTTTGAGACGAGTCATAACTAAAATTATTGAACACCTTGGGTTTTGTCAGCCATTACTCTTTGTGTAGATAAAACCGTTCAGAGACTATCAACTTTTAGTAAGCCAGGATTCCTTCATAACGAATTAAAAAATGAATGACTGTTTTTTGATTAATTGATGAATATCTGCGTCAAGATGAAACTTGGGCCTTGAAAAACACCATATTAAAAATATAATGTTTTTTGTCTCCCTGAAACTGATATATTTTGTTGGCGTTCAGAAATATTCAATTCTGAACGATGAGCTATAAACTATACAACTGTACCCAACTTATGCGGGTCGAAAAGTCTGAATTACAGAATTTCACGTACGAGTATCTCAGAGGAAACTATCATTTGTAGGCGCAGCTTTTTGAAAACGCTGTTATTAACGTGGCGAGAGCTACTGTGTTGTTGAGATTTGCGAGTCGAAAAGTCTGTATTACAGTATTTCTGTACGAATATCTCAGAGGAAACTATCATTTGTGGGCGCCGCTTTTTTAAAACGCTGTTATTAACGTGGCGAGAGCTACTGTGTTATTGAGATTTGTCTCGAAGTAAACGTAAATACTGGCTATTATCTAAAAGTGTTAGTAAAGAAAGTCGTAGTACAACAGAATCAAAGTCCATGCTTGTGCTCCCGACAGACTTGTACTCAGGTAGAGAGCGAGAGCTCTAAGTCCACTCGTTTCTGGAGGAACGTTCTCTTACATACTCTTCTCTTACATTCTGCTCATTATATAGGACGCCATACCAGGCTTTGTGCATCAACTGAAAGCTGCAGTGCTTGAAAATTTAAAAGTGGCGCTAAAATCGTGCTTAAACGATTAACCATTTCACACACAGAAGTACGTTGTTGTGATCTGTTTAGTCTGAATGCAAAATAGATGTTGGCTTCTGATTATGTTGCCACCTCAGTGAACAATGCATAAAGTTTTAGACGGTGAGAGCTTTTTTCACTGGAGCTAAGATAGAATGATCTCTCGGGCTGAATCTGTAGCACTGTAAAATTAAGGCGTAAGCTAAAGCGCTATGAAATTAAGGAATACTTAAAAATTAATGGTACCAGGTTCACTTATTTTTCTTAACTTAATTTCTTTCCTTAAGGCTGTGGTGCAGTTTCCAACAACATCCTGACAAGCCCTGGATATCCTAGCAACTACCCAAACAACATGGACTGTCCTTATTCGGTTTATATTCCACACGGCAGGGCTATGAAGATAACCTTCCACTATTTTAACTTGGAATACGCGTCGTTCTGCGGGTAAGATTAAAATAGATTACTGCAAAAACACCTAGTTGCATGACCTCGATCATATGAGAATGAAATGTTATCATGTTGCCTGAGGCAAAGTCAAGATTCGAGGCCAAGAAATTGTATAAAAGTAGATTACTTTAAAATAAACATAACCTCAATCATGTGTCAATGAAACATTATCATGTTGCCTGTCGAAAGTAAGTTGATCTATGCCGTAAGTGTTTGGGCTTTGCTTTTACCTCGCTTTGATTAATTTTAAGGTTGATGTTCCCCTAAAAAACATCAAAGCTTTACAATGTCCTAGCAAGAGACTAAGGCACAACGCGTTTCACGCATTGGCATACTAATTTGACTGATTATTCTTAAAATTGTTATAATTTCAATATTACGAAATTTGACACCGGGTGACCAGTTCATGCAATTAGCTCTTTCCTAGTATGCCGAGTTGATGGAAACAAGATAGTGTTTTTAATAAATTGTCTCTAGAGACTTAACTTGATCACCACCAAACAAATAGAACGTCAGTTGATTCGTCGACTATATTATACTTTCAATTAAATGGTAAGTGTTTGATAATTCATAAAGTACCGCTTTGTCTATAGCGCTTCAGCTTTAAAAGCTTTAAAAGCTATCTTACCCGGCATTTGTAGCCTATTTTGGGGTGACTCTCTGATAAATCTGATAAATCACATTAGGCAACAGTTATTGATAAAATAATCAGAGATGTTTGAACAGTCACAGTTTTTTGGTATCTAGGGCCTACAATTAACGGCTGTAAAATATATGAACTTCACATAGTTGAGAGTCATTTCTCATCTCATCTTATAATATGCAGAAACATTTTTTCATCACAGGTTTGATTACTTGAGCATTAAGAATGAGCATAACCAGGCCTTTGGTAAATATTGTGGTTCCCAGTCTGGCCGTACTGTTACTGTCACCGGACGTTTTGTGAACATATCCTTTCATTCAGATGGCAGTGTGAACTACAGGGGATATAACTTATCTTTCTCTGATGTTCCTCTTGGTAAGTGCAATGAGCATAATTATAAAATTCTAGTCTACAGTAGTCTAACTAAAGTACTGATTTTGCGCTTGTAGTGTATTAAACCTTTGCGGTTGTTGGGATATCGTAGGAAAATAACCCTAATCGACTGGCATGTGAAAATTATAAGACGTCGAGGAAAGAACGAAATAATTTGGCAGAGAAGAATGCAAACAATCATGCAGGTTTGACTCTTTGGAATGTTTTTAAAACGTTACCATGTACGTTGAGGGTATAAATAAACGTTTTACTGTGATTTTTCTAGCAAAGAAAACATAATTGAAAACGAGTGACTAGCCGCCTAGAGATTGGAACACAACATGTTTGCATCGGATGTAAATGTTGACAGTATGTTAATGCGACTGCAGCTAACCGGGGCCATTTTCGCGGGAAATATTGGATGCGAAAAATTTGGTTTCTCTTCTGATGGCTTAGCGCTTTTGGCCTTTTGGCTATGACGATTGGTCAAGTACAAAGCTAAAGAATATGCAACAAAATAGTAATCCGGTGAACTGTCTGGAGCACGAGAGTTAGCGTGGAGATAAAATTGCGCGGAGAATCTCCACAGTAGGTGACCTGAAGAAACATGCGCGTAAATTGATTGGCGGATCGTTGATAGAGGTGTTTGGGGGCGGTGTTTGGTTGTGTAGGAAAGATTTTTCTCAGGCGCTGTTTTCGTAAAGTTTGTTTCTGTCTTGAAGGAGACACTTTCAAGAGTTACAATTAAAAGGCCATTTGTTCGATTTCGATCAAATTTGGACAGTCGGTACATTAAGTTATCTTCAACAAAAGGGTGTTGGGGAATAAGATAATTCAGAAACGTTTTTCGCTGAGAGCGATTTCGGTGCGGTCACTCCGTAGTATTTTCTAGCGAATTTTATAATGCTCTGTTAGTTTTGAACGAAATCAAGTAAAGGAAATCACCAGCACTTTTTTTAGCTTCTACCTTCCAGACATTTATATCTAATTTGCGAAATTCAAAAATTCGTTTTTAGCTTAATTTAATTCAGTTTCTTAAACAATAAATGAAACATTCGAACATAGTTGAAAATAGTGAGTGTTTGTCACTGTAGGCGGTACTTTAAGACGTTTCGGCCAACACTTCAGCCTTCGTCAGTTGTAAGGACGCTTGATGTTCTAACGCGTGACTTCAAGGAAAAGCCGTTTATGGTAATCTGGCTCATGTCCAACGACTTTAACATTGTCAAAGTCCATCTGATGATGACATTCGTGGACATGGCTTGCAACTTTGGAATTTTCATCAAACATTAATACAGCTTTTTTGTGCTCGGACATCCGCGTCTTCAGTGATCTTTCTGCCTTGCCATAGTATACAAAATCCCACTGTCTGCAACTGATTTTTTTACACTATTCCAGAAGATGGACGGTCGGTTTTATCCTGCAGCTTAGGTCGTCGAAAAAGACTGTTGATAGTTTTTTTGCGGCTTGTACGAAACTTGGATCTGTGGTTGTTTTAATAAAGCGACCAATTCTTTCAGAGACACTCTGCGCATACTGAAGCACTGCAAAACCATTCGTTGTGGGTTTGGTCGGTTTGGCGGTCAACGCATTGATAAAAGAGGCTGGGTAATTGTTTCCTCTCGTTTTCCTTTGTTCGTGGAAGGAATGTTTCTTGCTCGGAGAAGCAACGTATTAACCACGGATCGTTTGTGACCTGAAGGGTGGTGAGAGTGAAAATCAAGATAGCGGTCTGTATGAGTTGGCTTCCTGTAAACGCCCACTTGAATATCCGTAATGGTGTCGAGGAAAGGTAAGCCCTGCCCTTTGGTGTTTTCCAGTTCTAAAGTGAACTGTATGTTTCTGTTGATTGAGTTGAGATGTTGATGAAAATCGTTGATATGATCCTTCTTAAGGCACGTGTGGCTATATGAGACTGAATGAATCTATGGAAATCATATATTTGAACTGCGGATTAATGATTTAATATGTGAATGATCATCGCAGTTAAGAACACTGCCTAAGCATAATTCAGGCTTGTACGGGATTCGAACCCACGACATTCACATATTAAAGCACGTATGGAGGATGGAAAGCCGTTGAGATGGCGGCTTCTTCAATTTCTTCCATAACAAGGAAATCTATAAATGTTAGGCACCCTTTTAACTTAAAATTCTCGCGCAGAAACAGTGTTTGTAGTCACGTGCATAGCGCTCGCGCAACGTTACGTGTACTTTTAATTTTAAGTCACGCTTTACAACATCAAGCGTCCTTAAAACTGATGAAGGCTTAAGTGTCATTGTCTGAGAAAGTGTTCCAGAGGTTGGAAATGTGGGTTAACCGATTTTGATGAAACCTATTGCAGGGAGATATTGCCTTATTGCCTTATACAGATATTTCAAATTCAAAGTGCCGGGCTTTGCTTTCTGACTTTTAGTTTCAAAGTTTCAGGGGGGTCAAATCAAATGAAATCAAATCAAATCAATTATTTAATCTCGATAACGTGAGGAGTGGTTGCTCATTCTCCCGAGCCAAGGGCTCATGTAATAAACGTTCGAGCGTTCCGGATCGAATTGGAATTAGAAGTGTTGGTTTTTGTGGAGAGGGGAAAACCGGAGTACACGGAGAAAAACTTCTCGGAGCAGAGTAGAGAACCAACAACAAGCTCAACCCACTTATGACACCGAGTCCGGGAATCGAACCCGGGCCACATTGGTGGAAGGCGAGTGCTCTCACCACTACGCCAACCCTGGGTACCATTCAGGGCCTCCAGATCATGGAAAATCACGTTTTTATAGAGGTAAGTTTGGAATTGCATAAAGAGAAACAAAGAAAACCTATCGACAAGGTAATTACATTGCGTGTTTCTATTGGAAAAGGTCTTTTAAATCACATGTGCAGATTTGAGATTTGGCAGAGAAGCTTTTGGCAATGTGGGGCCTGGTACGATCTCTGACCAAATTTTGAAGAGAAAACCACCATCCAAAATTGCCTAATTTTATAAGTTAATATTCGTAACTGCCTAGTTAGCACTGATTGATACTTATATCAGTAGATACCTTAGTGTTACTAAAATGAAAATCAATCGTGAAAAAATTGGCCCATTTAACTTTCGGGTGCTTTCAAGACCCGTTTTGAGGCACACTATCACAAAATTTGCATGTTGTAAAAGCCAATAATTTCACACCCATTCTAGCTGTATTTGGTTTTAAAGACTTCATTCTGCTTTAGAGTGTCTAAAACATATTCATGAAGCCGGGATAAGCAGTACATGTGGCAGTAGACGCTACCTCGGCATTTTAAACTACCTAGGCACAATAAAATCAGCACAACTCAGCCTACATATGCATACAATACACTAGCTATGAATCGAACATCAACGAATCAACGAGGACAGTGTGCTAGATATACGTACACTTCTTCTAACCATGGACATGCCTACTTAACTTACCCTAAAGCAAAAGTCCAATGGGTGGAAAAAACATTCTCCAAGGTATTAAATGCACATCCTTAAAGTCATCATCCTACGGTCAAACCATATTTCCTGGTGGTCACTTCTTTCTGCGTTTGTTCACGAAGGAGTCCGTAATAATCCATTGTAATAGCAATACCTTCTAAGTTCGCTGAGATGTTTGTCTTTCTGGTTGCTTATTGACGTTGTTTTAGGACTGCTTGTCTCTGGACTGTATATTGGAAGCGGGCGTGGGTATAAGAGAACTGGGTCGGTAGTAGTTCCCAGTCTTCTCCTCAGTTGTCGTACAACTTGTTGGAAGACAGAAAATAAAAGAGAGGATCCTTGTGGCCCTGTAGAATGGGCTGCGTAGGACAGCTCTATGGTCCATTAATGAGCTGACGGTGTGATATGAGCTTGTGGCTCCATTGAAAGTATCCAGGTTCGGGCGCTTCGGGAAGCAGAGGACGTCCAAGTGAGAGGTCATCCGGCAGCAGTGGTAAGAAATAACAGTGACTGCTTGTCATGCTTGGTGTTCCATATTTAGCAAAAACACACTTTGTTTATTTCTGGACTAAATTGCAACAGTTTTCGCAATTTATGCAATTGCGTAAAGAAACCTGAAAAAAAATTAGGACTTTAAAGCAGTTTGGGCTTCAGTGGCTTCATAGCTTAGTTGGTTAGAGCATCGCACCGGTATCGTGGAGTCACGGGTTCAAACCCTGTTGAAGTCCTGAATTATTTTCAGGCTTCTTTTCGGAATTGCAATAAATTGCGTTCACAATTGCGAGGATCAATCTTCATTTGATTTCATCTCCGCAGTTCATATATGATTTATTTCATTTATCATTCACAAATTGAAGAAGTGTTGGATATCTCACAATGAGAGCTAAGGTATTTCTCTAATCAGATAGCTTCAAGTAAGACAAGATCTCACTGTTCCTGGTTTGTTTACATACCGAAACGTCGTCACAAATTAGCACTCTAGGAAAGAAACACGATTCAGTTCTCTTTTAAATACCCTCTAGTCGCTGTTTTTTCTTACCATTGCTGCCTTATGACTTCTCACTTGGACTCTCAGCCTGGAGCCACAAGCTCATATCACACTGTCAGCTCCCTAATGGACCATAGAGCTGTTGTGCGCAGCCCATTCAAAAGAAGCAAAACTCCATTTTTATTCCAACAAGTTGTACGACATCTGAGAAGACGACAGGGAACTACTACCGACCCAGTTCTCCTGTACTCACGTCCGCTTCCAAGATGCAGGGCAAATCGAAAATGTTCATTTCAATGCTTACGTCCAGAGACAAGCCATCCTCGGAGACCCAGGGGCAGAGAGTCGGGTTGGGACGAAGATTCAGGACGAGCGAAAGTTTACAAGACGGACGGGAGAGCCCCTGGGAACATTTCTTTATCGGACTCGTTCCAGAAGCTATTGAAATCCAGTTTCCTGATTGGGCGGAAATTTTCTGGCAAGGAATTTTTTTCTGCCCAATTGGCGATCAGCTTATATATCGCACTCCTTTCGTGACTTCTTATACCGAGGGTCAAACGTCCAATTTCCTGTCAGCCATAGTTACGATCGCTGTATCGACACTTCGAGAAAAGTTATGATGGAAAGGGGCCCTCAAAATCCAGATATCGACAAATTCAACTTCTACTCAAGCAAAAATCACTTGTAAGGAACCAGAAAAATCAAGGTGAAGACCGATCGCAGGTATCGTAAACTTCACGCGAAGAGTTGTTGCAGATTGTTGACAACTCGGCCACAATTGTTGTTGTTTGGTATGAGCTTTTGTTTTTCTCTGGTGTACTCACAGGCAGTGGACCGCTCCTGAAACTTTTCGGGCGATGGAATTTCTGTTGCATTGGCCAGGCAAGTTTACCGATCGCGCGAGTGAAACGCAGCCGTTGAATTTTGTTTTGCTCACGAAATCGAACCTTCCACTGCTTACAATCTACTCGAAGTCGCGTCTCAGGTGAGCTCAGCTCAGTTTCGAGAGACCTTGAAATGGCCTGAGAAAATCCAGTTTAAAATAATTTACCTATAGTCGTGGTTGTCTCTCCATCCGCTTATACTATGGCAATCATGAAAGACCAGGTTAAGTGGTTATTAGGTCATTGGGCTTGAAGGCTGCTTTTGTGTGGAAAAGTACGGAGGCCGAAATCACAAACCAATTTATCAAATCAAAATCAGTTTCCCAATACTCTGAGATTCTCTTGCATACAGATGCCGTTTTGACGTTGATGTGAGTTCAGATTATGCTTTTGAAATAGGTGATTACCTTGCTTATAGAGTAAGACTCGAATAGAAACTACTCCAGTGTTTTGGGGGTAAAGGAATGGAAAATGGCATGTATTATGTTAAGATGAAAACAGATTTTTACAAACATAGCATATAGACACTTAATGTTTTCCTTACTATTGGTAGAGTTAGCATAAGTTTTTGAGACCTTAGCAGATTTGTGGCAGATGTTTTGCATGGTAATTGGGGTACAATATTGACCTGATACCTTTTGTAGCATTACAGGGCTTTCATAGCTCCTAAGAATTAGGCAGTGTGATATGGTATTGCTGAATATCTTGTGCAGTGCACTTGCTGTGATTAGCCTATTACAGGTGTTTCAGTGAATGATGATGGTAAACTGACTTGTGGTTCAGGAAATTGTTTGTGTTTTGAGAAACTGTTTCATGTTAAGGGAAACTGATTTTTGTTCTGGTAAATTGATTTGTGATTGACCCTTTTGGGCCGCTGTAGAAAAGCAAAGTGAAAGACCAACAGATAACAGATGGACAATTAAATTTTAAGAACAATTTTAAATTTTTTTGTACCCCCCTCTGAAACTGAGGGTGTAATTTCATCTTGGGTATACTCATTGGAAATTTCATTTAGTACAAGGTAGACTTCTCCTGAAGTGCTGGCAGCTGGCTAAAAAGTGGCTTCTTTAAATTTTTAGCCACCTGCTTTTCAATGAATAGTTTCCAACATTTTTTGAAGGCTGTTTAAATTCTCATCAACAAGCCACCTTCTGTTAGATTCCAGTCAGCTACTCTAAAACCTAATAAAAACTCTGAGGCCATAAGGTTTGTGACAAATAATCACTACAATATCCAACAGATTGCATTGAAAACTTGAATTTAAAATTACATCTCACTATCAAGAAAACTTCTAAACAAACAAAAACTAAATGAAATAACAATCCCTTCTAGTTTTGTTTTATTGTTTATTTATTTTTTTTTTGTTTCCACTTTATCTAAAGGGGATATCTTACTGAGTGACCATGTTAACATATTTTGTAACTGTATTCAGGTTATGGGTATGGTTTGTGTGTAGTGTTCTTTAGTTTGAAACTTACCTGAAAATAATTTAACTATACTTAGCAATACCATTGTATCAGCCTGTTTGACTCAGTGAACTGCATAGTTGAGAATGATTTGTCAATAGGTGGTTATCAAGGGTCGTTCGGCACAAGACACATTTTTTTTTGTCATGTTTTAAAAATTGTCAAGGAAGAGGGCGGTGATAGGAAGAACCCATTCCAAAATTGGTGTGATCTCACAGGAGAAATCATGTCTTTTCCTGGTGTACTACTGGCTTAGCAATCACAGCAACTACAACAGTATCATGCAAAAATGGAATTTAATAATTGTTATATTATGGATACACTTGAGCGTTTATAAAAACAAGAGTGCGTACAAGACACTAAACATCCTGCATCAACTTGTAAACAACTTTATCTGAAATTTTGCTACCTAAAAGTTGCAGCACAGTCAACATAATGTACATGTTTCCAGTAAGGCCTACTGTAAATCATGTTTTTAAAACTTTTAAAAACTAAATTTTTTCTGAGCTCAGCACCACTGTGGTAAAAGAGTTCATGGAAAGCTTGTGCAAATAACCATGCATCTTACATGTGCACACAATTAGCAATTAGCACACTTAGCAATTATCACAACTGCAAGGCAATCTGAAATATTTTTATGCACACCTTGGGAAGAAAAGCATATTGGCCAACAGATACCAGTCAAATATATGAAAACCAAAACATTGCAATGTATCACAGTGTAACTGTACACTTTCTCTAAGGCCTTTTTGTGGTCTCTCTCGAAATTGAGCTGAGACGGTCGATTGCAAGGTTCGATAACTTAAAACGCCGAGCTGTGTGCTTCTCGCCCGATCGGCAAACTTGTCCGGCCCGTGCAACAGAAATTTCATCGCCCCGAAGAGTTTCAGGAGCGGCCCACTGCCCGTAAGTAAACCAGAGAAAAAAGCCCAAACCAAACAACAATGATCCTAACCACAGAAAGAGACCGAGTTACATGCTGTTCTTCGCGTGAAGTTTACGATGCCTGCGGTCGATCTTCATTTTGATTTTTCTTGTTCCTCTCAAGTGATTGTTGCTTGTTGTTTGTGGGTCCCTTGCCACCAAAATGTTCCTCGTACATAGGATAAATTTGTCGAACGAACGAGACAAGTGGAACCACTAAAAATATGGTCGACAGCAGATTGACCGCTTACTTGTTGGTGTAAGGAGTCACGAAAGGAGTGCGATATATAAGCTGATCGCCGATTGGGCAGAAAAAAAATTCCTTGCCAGAAAATTTCTGCCCAATCACGAAGCTGGATTTCAATAGCTTCTGGAACGAGTCCGATAAAGAAATGTTCCCAGGGGCTCTCCCGACTGTCTTGTAAACTTAAGCTCGTCCCGAATCTTTGTCCCGTCCCGACTATCTGCCCCTGGGTCTCCGAGGATGGAGACAAGCAGTCCTAAAACAACGTCAATAAGAAACCGGAAAGACAAACATCTCAGAGAACTTAGAAAGTATTCCTATTACACTGGAATATTATGGACTCATCCGTGAACGAACGCAAAAAGAAGTGATCCCCAGGAAATATGGTTTGACCGTAGGATGATGACTTTCAGAATGTGCATTTAATACCTTGGAGAAATGTTTCTTTCACGCATTGAACTTTTGCTTTAGGTAAGTTTAAGTAGGCATGCCCATGGTTAGAGGAAGTGTACGTATAACTAGCGACTGTCCTCGTTGATGTTCGATTCATAGCTACTTGTATTGTATGCACATGTAGGCTGAGTACTGATTTTATTGTTCCGAGGCAATTAAAAATGCTGAGGTAGTGTCTACTGCCACATGTACTGCATATTTACTATTTACACCCAGTGCCATTGTTCTCTCTCTGCACTAAATCACTGATTGCAGTCTGTAAAGATGCTAAAACAAGTGTATCAGGAAAACGGGGGCGGTCCTTTTTGTCAGCAGGGAAATTCTCAGGGGTAATATATAGTAAACGTGCTAAAATAAACAGGTTGCAATATTAAAAACAGGCTGCAATATTAAAAATATTGCAGTGTACAGGCTGCAATATTTTTAATATTGCAGCCTGTTTGTTTTATGACGCTTAGTATATATGGCTCTTTTAAAACGGCCTTGTTTAACGCCAAAAAAAACGCCAATTTTTAAATACTTCAAGGATCCAGCGCTATTTCCTGCGACTGTTTTCAGCGGCCCAACTTCTTCCAAATCCTTCCAACTCGGTTGTCCTAATAGGCTTCTCACAAAGCGCACATCTGAAGCAAAATTAAACACTACACATTACTAATAAAAATTCCATGGCGCCATTCAATTAAATCATGTATTAAAAGCAGGAAAATCAAACGGGCTAATGAAAATTACCCTCGTTCTCCAAACCACCAGCTTTAGGTGAATCTTCGCCAGTATTTTGAGTTCGGTTTTGTTATGTTCTAAAAATCGCCTCTTCATCCTCGTGTGAAGCCATCGTCGTACACTTTTTTCATGTCTGGTCACAACTGAAGGAAAAAGTTACTGCACGTGCACGTGCAAATACATCGGCCGGCAGCAATATGTAATATATTGCACTCAGCTTCGGGCGACTGCAATATATCACATATTGCTGCCGGCCGATGTAACTATCTAATACTTATCACAGGCTTCGCGAATATGTTTTAGACACTCTAAATCAGAGTGAAGTCTTTAAAACCAAATACAGCTAGAATGGGTGTGAAATTATGATTGCTTTTTACAATATGCAAATTTTGTGATAATGTGCCTCAAAATGGGTCTTGAAAGCACCCAAAAGTTAAATGGGCCAATTTTTTCACCATAGATTTTACTAGCAGTAAGGTATCTACTGAGCTAACTAGGCAGTCAAGAAATATTAACGTCTAAAATTAGGCAATTTTGGATGGTGGTTTTCTCCTCAAAATCTGGTTAGAGCTCGTTCCACATTGCCAAAAGCTTCTCTACCAAATATGCACATGTGATTTAAAAGACCTTTTACCATAGAAACACGCAATGCAGTTACCTAGACGATAGGTGTTCTGTTTTGTTTTTATGCAATTCCAAACTTACCTCTATAAAAACGTGATTCTCCATGATCTGGAGGCCCTGAATGGTACCCCCTGAAACTTTGAAACTAAAAGTCAGAAAGCAACCCGTTCTCCTCTCTGAGTTTACGATTATCGTTAATTCTCAGATTGCTCTGAATTTACGATTAGAGTTAATTTAGAACACTTGCAGTCTGAAAGGAATTCTGGGAAGGCAGCATTTTTTTTGTAAAAGAACAATCCTTAGTATTCGGATAGGACTCGAACCTACGACTCTTCGCTGACTAATCCTCTCCTTTAACCACTAGACCACCACGCTGCTGGTTGAACCTCAATTTTTAGACATAATATAATTCATGCGCATATTCTACACCCTGTAGTAAGCCTATATAATCACTAGCTTAAAAATAATTTTAGAAAGTGAATGGAAAAGGTCGTTCACCAAACCTCAACCGAAAAAGCTAACCATTTAAATTAAGCGCTTAGGCCTAATCACTGTAGATCAATGATGTTCTATATGCAAGACTCTAATAAATATCTTGTTATACAATTTTCCGTTGTCTTGTTCTTCGGTGGTCTAGTGGTAAGAAGGTGTTCCCAGTAGCGGTAGTTCCGGGTTCAATTCCAATCCAAATATTTTTTTATTTGTTCTTTTCTGAAAAGTAACGATAATCTGAAAATTAACGATAATCATAAATTCAGGGCAAGTTACAAATTAACAATAATCGTTAATTCAGAGAGATCATGTTGCACTAAGGCCAACTCCTGCAATAAGTTTCATCAAAATCGGTTAAACCACATTTCCATCCTCTGGAACACTTTCTTAGACATTGACACTTAAACAGTAGTGAAAATATAGCCTGAAAAAAAATTCAGGCTTGCACGGGAATCGAACTCAAGACCTCTGCGATACCGGTGCAGCACCCTACCGACTGAGCTAACAAGCCATCTGGGAGCTGGTCGTTTTGTTGGTTCGCAATATACCCGTGAGTGGTGAATATACGAGAATGAATATATGGAAATCATATATTTGAACTGCGGATTAATGATTGAATAAGTGAATGATCATCGTAGTTATGAACACTACTTAAACAGTGGTGAAATAAAGCCTGAGAAAAATTCAGGCTTGTACGGGATTCGAACCCACGACCACTGGGACACCGGTGCAACGCTCTACCAACTGAGCTAACAAGCCATCTGGGAGCTGATTTTGTTGACTAATATCGCAGAAAAATTAAAAAGTAAAAGAATGTTGAACCTTCTTTTAACACAAAAGACTATTTTATTCAGGATTTGACATGTAAAAGCATTGCTTTATCTGGAAACGTTACATTTTATGTCTATGAGTACTCTCATTGCTGTTTGCTTTCATTGCATAACAGGACGTGTCAAGAAAGCCATCGTTAACATAGACGCAGCTATGAAAATTGTTGGTCGACAAAAGCGTGACGTCAGTCAGACAATGATGGTTGATAAGTTGAAAAAGAAGGCCGCTGATTTGATGACCAAACTAAAAAACAAGGAAGGTAAGAGGCGTGAGCAATGCAAAGGGCTCATGAACGTTATTGAAAGTAATGGAAGATTTGGTTTTGGTGAGTACGACTGACGAGTCAACAATCTACGCAGAAATAATATGATAGACGGAATGAATGGACGATAATGGTCATATAACGTTGATGGCAAGGATAAGTTTTTGTAAAGATGCATCAATTCACCAAGTTGCAGGAAGTGGATTGCACTGAATTTTACAAAGTGGACTCACGAGCTACAATCGCAGACAAAACCTGTTGAAACAAGAACATATCAAAGGCGCTCTCCTCAAACTGCGATGCAAAAACGACACCCCTAGCCCAGAAATCCCCCCTGTCACCCTCCCTTCTCAATGTTGTCGTTTGCTTTTTTGGAAAATATCTTTTGCGACAAACCATTCACGCATAAACCAACACTTATAGAGGGCCAGGGCCAGAAAAAGCAAGCAATACGAGTGCGGATGTGTACATTTGACTCAGTTGTCTCAAGAGTTTTGTCCGCGATTGTAGGAGCAGCCGAGTGAATCCACAACAAATTTTGATGACTGTGATGACGAATATCGCTGGATTTTTATATTATGTCAGTTGATTTCAAAACTATATTTGCAACTAGAGATATTTCAACGAAAATTTCTCAAAAGAGAGCTGTCTCTTTTTAGTCGAGTAATATACTGACTATGTACCCTTATTTTGATACCACAATTCTTGCGTTTTTGGCCTGGTTTACAGACCATAAATTTCAGTTTTTTCGGTCTAAAGAACCTTTGTGAGCTTTGAAAAAAAGTGTAGCTTCTCATCTCCAATTTCAGCTCATTAACTACACAGTCTTGTTAAATTCTTGTTAATGTCAAGATAGTCAAAATCTTTTATCCTGCTTTCTCTTTAACTGCTCATTCCTTTTGGCATTTGACAACTATTGTTTTCATTGAAAACGTTACATTCAATATTTTTTTATTATTATTTCCATTGATGTTTCTCTTCTTCGCTTAAAAAAAATTAAAACGTAGACGAAGCCATGAAAAGCGGTGGTGGACAAAAGCGTGACGTCAGTGACTCAATGATGTCCGATCAGATGAAAAAGAAGGCCGCTGACTTGACAGCCAAACTAAAAAACAAGCAAGGTAAGCGGCATATAGTATATAGTACGTATAGTATATACCACACAGTTGAATAATCAGCCGATTGAATTTGCTTTATTTCTAACAATAGAACAACAAATGCACTTCAAGCGCCGATCAAGCGCCGTTCAAATAGCTGTGAGCGATTTCTAGTTGTAAAGGTTTCCGTCTGACTTTCTTGCCGACAAGTAAAACTTCTGAAAGCACATATTTCATTGTCCGGGTGACATTTCTTCAATAAGCGTTTTAAATTCGTTTTGCTGTTGAAACCATGCTGCAAAGCAGTAAATGTTTAATTTTTTAAGCTTATATAGTGCTCGACAGTTCACGTAAACAAGTCATTGTACCTTTTTTATGCCTTAAAATTTGAGTTTGGAAGGATTAAACAACTTACAATTAAATACAGTCAAACCAAACTTTGTTGCCCTACTACTACTACTACTACTACTACTACTACTACTACTACTACTACTACTACTACTACTACTACTACTACTACTACTACTACTACTACTACTACTACTACTACTACTACTACCACTACTACTACTACTTCTACTACGGCGAAGGTTACTCCAATGAAAAGTTTAGTCGATCTTATGCTGATTATCTTTAATTTTCTTAATTTCATAATTCATACGTTTTTGACCTGGTGTAAATGCCATAAATTCTATCAAGGACTCTATAAGTGACATTCAAGTAACTCCTCCTTGCTTCGATACCCCAGCTCCTGTCGCACAGTTGGATGGCTTTTTTGCCCTTATCAGCTGAGGATGTTTGTAAACTTATCCATTCATCGTCCAACGCCTCGTGCTCACTCGATCCAATACCTACGTGGCTCGTCAAGGCTTGCCTTGATGTTCTCTTGCCTGTCATAACAGGTATGGTCAATTTGTCTCTTTCCAATGCTCACGTCCCAGATGAAAGGAAAACTGCGATTGTGAAACCTCTTCTAAAGAAATCTGGCTTGGAGTTAACATATAAACATTTCCGTCCTGTAAGCAACCTACCCTTTATCTCCAAGATTGTGGAAAAAGCAGTTCTTTCTCAATTGCTCCCTCACTATGAACAAAATGCTTTATTACCAAAGTTCCAATCAGGATTTTGGAGATTTCATTCAACTGAAACTGCCGTGCTTAAAGTTCAGAATGATATTCTCACGTCTATGGATCATCAGCAAGTAACGCTTCTAGTGCTATTAGATTTGAGTGCAGCTTTTGACACTATCGATCATGAAATTCTTCTCGGTGTCCTTCAAAATAATTTTGAAATCATCGGCTCTGCCCATGACTGGTTTGCCTCATCTATCTAATCGAAAGCAACGTGTTCATATCGACAATGGGATTTCAGATGATTCTGATTTGAACTGTGGTGTCCTGCAGGGAAGCTGCATGGGCCCAGTTTTGTTTATTTTGTCCATTTCACGGCTTTATCAGGTTATCGCCAGTCATCTTCCCTCTGCCCATGGATATGCCGATGACACTCAACTCTATCTTTCTTTTAGACCAAATGACAGTTTGTCTCGGGATCGCGCTCTAAAGCTGTGGAATCCTACATTTCTGATGTTCGTGCCTGGTTAATTCATAACCGTCTATTAATTAATGACTCAAAGACTGAATTCTTAATTCTTGGCTCCCGCCACCAATTATCTAAAATCTCAATCGACTCCATTACTGTTGGCGACTCTACTATCCAACCTTTAGAAAGTGTTCGTAATTTGGCTCCTGGTTTGACGCTACGATGTCTCTGTCCGTCCATCTTGGCAAGATCTGCAGTAAAGCGTTCCATGGCTTGTACAGAATTCGTCAAATAAGGAAATTTCTTAGTCCTGAGACCACCAAGACTCTTGTCCATGCATTCGTCTCTTCCCACGTGGACTACTGCAATTCTCTTCTTTATGGCGTCCCAAATACCAATCTGACCGTCTTCAAAAAGTACTGAATGCTGCTGGTAGATTAATTGTTGGCCTATCCAAATTTGACCACATCTCCTCTACCTTGTTTGACCTGCACTGGCTTCCTGTGATCTATCGTGTCCAGTTCAAGCTCTTGCTTTTGGTTTACAAAGCTCTTAATAATCAAGCACCCGACTACATCAAGGGCTTTTTACACAAGAAGAATAACCCAACTTATCGCCTTCGTTCAAACGACCATAACCTCCTTGCTGTTCCCAGATATAACCACAAATCATTTAGTGATCGCGCTTTTGCACACTCAGCACCTTTTCTCTGGAACAATCTCCCTTGTGAGATAAGACAAAGTCCAACTCTGACTGTTTTGAAATTACTTTTTTAAAGTACCGTACAATCCGTCTTAATCATATTTGTTTTTTAAATTGTTCTAATTTTTTAACACATGAATTTTTATTCTTAACTTTTATTATAATTTTAATGTTACATTGTAAAGCGCTTTAGAATATTTCATGATTTTAGCGCTATATAAATCTAATTTATTATTATTTATTATAAATTGTGTCCTTTTAGATTAAAAGAAACTTTTTTTGCTTTGAGCCAAATTAATATCTCGCTGATTTCCAAGTTCAGTGTGATTCCACTTTCTCTAGCGATTTCCTGAACAGATCATTACTTTTGGTATATGACAAGGCTTCCTTTATTTAAAAACGTTACGTTCAGAAAAAAAATATATTAGTGGATGTTCTTTTCTTTGTTTAAAAATCCATCGACGACGTAGACGAAGCCATGAAGAGTGCTGGTCGACAAAAGCATGACGTAATTCAAACAATGATGGTTGATGAGATGAAAAAGAAGGCCGCTGACTTGATGACTAAACTAAATAATAAGCAAGGTAAATGGCTTCCGAAGTGCAGCGGGTTTACGAATGTTACTAGAAGCAATGGAACAAATGTTTTTAAGAGTGAATGTCAGCAAGGATCAAACAACTGGCGGCAAAACTCGAAAAATCGATTTCACTCAAACTTTGTCCTTTGGTAGGGTATTGTGTCCTAAGAATCCCTATGTAGTTGGTTTGCTTTTTAAATATCGTTTTATTTTCGAGAAATATGCAAATTTCGATGAACTTCCGGAAAACGGCCTTCTACACACTCAAATTAAACCCAAGTTTGGCGGACTCTCATCGGCAATTAATACGTCTAATCACTGTAAAAACCAGTAAAACCGTTCAAGTAACCTTTCCTTTGCAGTTTGAATGACTTTGAGCTTGATTGTTTGACTATGTCGTTGCAAAATAATTTTTTTCTTTAGGCCTATATTTTTTAATGTTTATGAATGTGTTAAACCTTTGAATCGCTTGAGACTCTACTCATTAAATGATGGATAAATACCCTTTCGAATGATCGAAACACATCTCTGGGCAAATGTTTTTGTGTAACGCTACGCCACACCAAAGTTGATGTATAAAGGTCATCAAGGAGGCTAAAAATAACCTGCTTACTACGCTTCAGAACGCCTCTGAAATGAAACAAAACTTCAAAACGATGGCATGAAAAGACAACTCGTACCTCTGTTGTGAAAAGTCTAGCGTATTTTTTGGCGTATTATGGTGGTATGTTTTATAGTTAATCCCTTCTTGTCGTCAACTTTTTGAGCTGTGTTACTCTTATCTTTATGCTGATCAATAAACAATTCTTGGTTTGCACGTCACGCAACCGTTCAAGAAACAAAGTCAAGAAATTGCCATATTGTGGAAGAGTTGTAAGTAAATAATAAAGACTTAGGCTGTGCGATATCCCGTACTCAAAATGTACCATTTAAAATTACAGAGTTTAATATGGAATCGCCACGACAAGTCTAATTCACGGAACCAACGGAATCCAGCGGAACCTACGCAACCGCCGACCTCTCAAAACCGCTTAAAACAGAAAGCACATTCCTGAATATGGTTTAAAACTTCTCCAGGGTGTGTAGATGACTCTATATCTCTTTTTAATTGACTTATGCACAAACAGTAACTGGTTTTGATAACCGTTGCTTTTTTTGGACAGGATACTGCGTGGGCCAAGGGCACTAGTCCGAAAGTATTTTTAGAACCCAGTTTAAAAAGCGTCTAAAACGATAATGCGTCTTTTTACTACAAGCAGTACAGTTTAGCCTGCGTTACGATTCAGTGCGGCTTAAACGAGCAGCGTGACCACTATTCTCAGTCACAGAAACTGCGAACAGAAAATGCATATTTTACATTTTTTTCCCCAATTTTGGAACTTATCATAAAATCGCTCAATCACCTCATCTTCTCCTCATTACATCCACCCAAAAAATATCCCTCTACAGTTCTCAAAGGTTTTTGCTGTCAAACCGCAGGTAATGTTTTTTGCGTTTTTGTGTTTATTTCATTCTTTGTATTCGTTTCAAAAGTCTGGCAACAAATCTAAAAGACTACAAACATGAAAACCTATCTGCACATAATCTTTGATAAATGTGCGCTTACAATGAAAGATTAGTGACGTTGACCCGAAAATTTGAATGAAAATCTTGTTCCACAACCAACCTGCACTTCCTTCCACCTAATTCTAAAATGCTAAAGTCTTTTTCCACCGAAAGGAAGCCCAGAAATTCCCAGCAAGAGAAAAAGAAACCGAGGCAAGAAAAGCGAAAGAAAAGAGGAAGAGAGAAAGCGAAAAGTAGAAAGGCGCATGCCCGAACTAGGAAAGCTAATATTAAGCATCAGGAACAGAAGGGCGCGAGTTTTGGGCAGTTTTGGTTCTTTTTGGCTAGAATCTGGCCAGAAAACGGCTCGACCAGCTTAGTTAAAGGGTTGAGGTGTGCACTAGTAACAAACCCTAAAGGGGACACGTCAAACTGTACGCATTATCAGAATCACCGTCTTAAGCGGGCTAAAATATATTAGCGGAGCTCCGACGGCCCGAAGGGCCGTCAAGCGGAGCACCATACCTATAGAAACCCGTCAACTGCTTTTCTCATGGTAAAAATGGCTAGCGGTATTGCTCGTGGGCGCGTACGCACGACGACGACGACGACGACGACGACGACGGAGTCGCCCAATAATTAATAATATCCTAATAATAATCATAATAATCCAACATGGCGGCCATACTCCACCTGGCCCAGCTGACCAGCTACTTTACAGCGTACATCTTTGATACTGGACATCCATCTTATAGCCAATTGACACCTGTCAAAACAAGGTATCCGCTGACCAGTGTAACGTGACCATATCGCGGGCTCAAGTTAAGACCTCATCGAGGTCAGCTGTTTTTTTGAAGTTGACCGCTGACCAGGTACTTGCTTTCGATTGGATCGCAGGCTCAAGCCAAGTGTGGGACACCCAAACCAAATCGAGGCCGTTAAAATTTTTCGCGCGCTTTCTGCGGCTGGTAATTTCACATTCAGTTGGTTTCTTTATTTTGAGCAAAACAACTTCATCTTCTTCGATCGAAGTTTGTCTTTCGCGTAATAAGCATAAAGATCAAGAACTTGTCAAAAGATACTCCGGAAGGTGAATTTTCAAGTGATGAAAGGAAGGACGGACGATTTTTCTCAGGAAAAGCTTCAAAGATTGTGCGGTTGAAAACAGTATAATTCAACGCTTGAAGGGCTTTCACTTCACCGCGGCATCTTGCATCTCACCAAGAAAAGTCACTTAACAGTTCACCGGTATTAATGGGAGGAATGAGTAGCTCAAACTCTGTGGAAGAAGCTCTTTCTTTGGACAAACCGTTTGCTATTTTTGCGGATGCTTGTTTTTACTTTACTGAAGCTTACGCATTTTCAAGTGGTAGAAACCTCTACAACACAGGACAGTGAGGTAAATTAAATAAATAGAAGCTTAACATTTGGTTTAATCGTTGTTACTTTTGTTCAGGAATGAAACTTGTATTTTTCTCTCGAATGGATATAAACAACAATCATCTGTACTCGTTTTGGACGCAAAGAAGTAGTTGAATTGTTTGTTTTCTTACGTTGTTTTCTTTGCAAGCGAACGAGTGAATTTACTCGGCTTGGCTGACTGTTTTTCGACCTTGGTTCCTCACAGTAGCGTTGAGAAACTTTTGCCCTTATCTTATCAACACGTAATCGCAATGAGTCCTCGTAAAATTAAGCATTAAAGGGGGAGACTCGAGCTCGAGTAAAAATAAAAAATCCGATCAAATGCATGTGCATGTGCACTTCTCAAAATCTGACATTAAGTTGTCAAAATGCTGCCAAAACAGTCAAAACCCAGCGCGCTTCACTTCGTCAAGTCTTTAAGAGATCTTCGTCGAAAGCAGCCTGTAAACAACAATTAAGTTTCGCCGTCTTTAAACATGTCGTTTGTTTG
Organism: Pachyseris speciosa; assembly: GCA_016490735.1. Lineage (NCBI taxonomy): Eukaryota > Metazoa > Cnidaria > Anthozoa > Scleractinia > Pachyseridae > Pachyseris > Pachyseris speciosa. Next base: position 238,667 of record JAEMWC010000178.1, on the reverse strand, counting down.
AACCGGTAAGAATCAGCGTTTGGATGTTAAAAACAGCGAAATGGGTTGACTGGCTGGCTGGTTTTGATAAATTTTAAAGTGGACGGGTCTGCGAGAGAAATGCTCGTTTGGTTTGGCAAGCGCTTTCTTCGTTATCTGGATGATGTTTTGCCACTGAGAATCATTAATTGAAGAAGGTTCTTCGGAAGACATGGGAAGTAACAGTAAAACCATCAAAGCACTTAAGTGTTTTGTGTAAGCCAAGGAAAGATTTTGTGGGAAATGGCTCTATTATTCAGCTCTGTCGCATTCCGAGTGATTGCTGTCTCAGTGATTCCTGTTGACTGCTCTAAACGATCAGGTACCGACCTCTTTTTTGTCTTTTCTACGGACATTTATGTCAAATCTGCTAAGGAAATTTTCTAGCTTAATACAAGATAGTTTTGTTACCTGTCCAATTTCTGCACCTTCTCCAAGAATCTTCGAAAAAATATTATTCATATTGTGCTTTGTTTTCTTGTAATAAGTCTTAAGTTTGTTGTTATATTGTTTCTGAACCGCGGTCAATTCCTGTTGACTGCTGTAAACGAAGAGTTTGTACCCTTTATTTTTTTTTCTAGGGGCATTTATGTCAAAATAAATACCGATTTTCCTAGCTTTATCATTACAAGCTATTTTAATTACTAGCTAGTCTTGTTTAATTTCTCCACCTTCTCCTTCTTCGAGCAAACACTCGTCGGCATCGTACTTTGTTCGCTTGCAGTGTTTTTGTTTTGTTTTGTTTTGTTTTTGATCCGCTTTGAATCCCTTTACGCTTACATCTCAAAGTAGTTAGACTCAAGAATGTCCGTCTTTTTTTTTCTTTTTTGCAAACGTTTACTATCGAAAACTCTTCGTTTTCCCTGCTGCTGCTCAATTGTTTTGGACACAAATTAAACTGGCCCAAATAAACTCTTGCGAAGTTGCTCGGTGAGAGTGTGCAGCTCCGATTCTAGGCTTGGCATGGCTAAATATATATATGGCCTTCAGCTTTTCTTTTTTTAATCGCTACATAACAGACTGGAATGGTGTTCCATCGAACATCATGCATGCACCTTCTTTAAGCAGTTTTAAGTCCTATCTATTACATTATTAGTGTCAATTTTAAATCAGATGTAGCTTGTGAGTGACAAGTATGTAATTTAATTAGGTTTGCTATGGATTACTTCATGATTTTTAGTCTCAATCTCAAATCAGGGGTGACTTGTAAGAGACAAGTATTTGATTTAATTTGATTAGGTTAGCTTTGGGCCACGTTTAAATTTCACCTCTTAGTTTTTAGAATGTGTAATATTAGATAATATTCTTTGTATGGGAATTTAGTTTCTCCCAATTATTCTCCAGTCATGCACTTTTTTGTTTTGTATCAACTTAGTTGTATTCACATGACAAAGTATTATTAAACTTAAAACTTAAAATTAAACTTAAAGTAAGCTCTTTCTCATCAATGTACACATCCTTTGGACTTCCTCCTCCTGTATACAGTCTTTCAATTAATTTTATTAGTAGCTGGTCACACCAATCTTGTGGGATGTTTGGATGACATTTGGCATTAATGTTTAATGGAATCTCTGATGTTTGATGAAGTATGTTAAGATCAAGTTAAGATGGCTAACGGATTTCCAGCACTTTTGCTTTGATGAATCACCTTGATAGTGGTATCAACCAAATGCCCAATATATTATTATCAAGTTGTTTGGGCTTGCACTTAACTGGCCAGAAGAGCAGCTGGATTTCTTTTTGAAAACACTGTAGGTGCATTGAGTGATGAGCTTAATGTTAGCAAGCAGTTTTTTTTTTGTGATAGTAAGGTCAAGAAGTAATTGATCAAAATAAATATCTTGGTCTTAATTCATGGCATCTAAATATTTTTATTGATTTCCATGTATCTTTCTTTCATAATTTTTGTGAGGCATACATATATCCAGAGGATACACAATTTCCGATTTCTGACTGTCTCATGGGAGGCTGTGGATAATTGAAATTGCATTCATTATGAAGTGATGATCTGAATCACTATATATCTGATGTGATACTGATTCCAAGGAGCAATCACCAGGCTTCTCCACCAATTTCTAGTGGCTCTAAACCATACCTAAGTAGCTAAGTATGTAACTAAGTTGCCTACAGTTGAACGGGGAAACAGACCTGTCCTTAGGTATTGCTCTAAGATGTTAAGAAATGTTTTGTTTTAAAAATTTATAGATGAAAACTAGCTTTGCAGGTTCTTTTTTACACAAGGTATTTTTAGGAGGGGTGGGGGTCCAAATTCGTAAAAGGGGATTCATATCTGCTAGCAGTTCTGGACTAGGGGGTCCAAATCTGATCCACAAGCAGATCTGGACTGGAGGGTGCAAATCCACGTGGGGTCCAAATCCACTGTGCCACTGGCTCAGATCACCTTTCCATACTATTTTCTACAGCATTGGGTCTGTAGCTTGAGTGAGGTCAGATGGGTGATATGACAAGCAGACTATATGTAAATGCCAGTAGAAAAAGAATGCTTTTGGAGCTCCGCTTTTAGGCTTGGCTAAATATATATATTACCTCTTTAGTGATCGAGAACAAGAAAACTGTCCGTTATAAGCGGAGTAAGCGGGTGTCCGTAGAGCAGGATTCCTCGCTGTTTTTGTTTTCTTTTGCGATTTTGCGAAGATAAGGTCAATGTGTTGATTTCAATGCAGAAAGGACCGATTGAGGAATCTTTTTGTGTTGATGTTATTCCCGTACTTGCAAATTCTATCGCCTGTGAGTAGACATGCGAACTAATGGATCAGTCAATTCCAAAAGCACCCATCCCCCCCACGGGCATACCCCGGGTATTTGATCCGAAATTTGGCCTGCACGGTGGGGCATTGACTTTCAGCTAAACATTGGTCGCCGGTCGCCAGCTAAAGGGTTTCGCGCGCAAATTCACCACGGGAGCTGCTTCGCTCCCTTTACTTCAAGATTCCGCGTAGGTTTTCCGTTGTTCACTAAATATACAGTTGATATGTCTTTCTTCAAAGTTTGGAGTGCCGATAAAAGACATCGGAAAAGAGTTTTGACGCACAATTTTTCGGATTTGGTTTGAAAAAGGAAAGCGATTTTAGAAAAAAAAAATATTCATTATGAGCGAAGAGCGAGCCAAAATGCTTCATGCAACGAGTGATTTGCTATAGATTTACACTTGATTTGCCCTTTTTTGAAGCCCTGACAGTGGTGCATTTGATCTTCTGAACTGGAAACACAGCGGGGCATTTGATCAAAAATTTTCAAAAAAAGTCAAATGCTCGGGTGTTTACCCGGGGGCGGGGGTATGGGCGCTTTTGGAATTGACTGATACATAAATAAAACTTTTCCTGTTTAGAGCTTTTATTTTTACTTATATATATATATATATATATATTATATATATATATATATATATATATATATATATATATATATATATATATATATATATATATATATTATAAGAGAAAGATAAAATTTCAAGAGTATTCAAACCGCACATGGATATTACAATGCAAACCAGCCAAAACATGGATATTACAATGCAAACATTCCGTATCGTGACCTAAGGTTAAAGCTTAAATCTCTGGTTAATTTTAATGAATTCAGCTTCAAGATAACGTCTGTATCCACTTGTAATTTTAGAAAAGAGGATTTAGTATATACTTAAATTTATGTTTTATAATTTTATGTCTGTAATTACCACTGACTTAAGTCCAAACGTTCATTCTGTATATACCCCTAGTTTTTAGCTTTTTAGTTTACTTAATGATTAGTTATTGCAAACGACCCCAGCTCATGTAGCTTTAATACTCATCGTTTCTATCTATCTATCTATCTATCTATCTATCTATCTATCTATCTATCTATCTATCTATCTATCTATCTATCTATCTTTATCTTCGTTGACATTTCTTTCTCAGCGCGTGCGCTGGATGTATGGTGTGCCGAGTGTTGCCGAGTGTGGCTCCATTCTCGACCCTAGGGCTCTTCCCTTTTGCGCATGTCTAATTGGCGTATGGGCTGGAAGAGCTCTGGGCAACTCTATGCAAGCCTAGCCAAAATCTAGCTATTGAGGTCTCACAGCGCATACTTGAGGTTTCAAACCAAACTGGCATCGCTGTTTGAAAAATCTTTGCAGTATGCCTTAGCGAAAGGTGGCAAAGAAATTTCGCTTAAAGGTAGAGCAGAAATCAATTATTGAAGCTGTTGTTTGCTCAAGGAAGGTTTCATCAATGTTTGTTTTGTGAACTTTGTTTCGAAGCCAGTTCGCTTCACAAGAGTAACTCGCGCGCTGAAAGTTTTTCGCGTGTACCGAGTTGGCCAATCAGAAGTTATTTCATTGTTTAAACTGATAAACAATCACTACTGAAGGCTTGCGCAGAGTTGCTCAGAGCTCTTGCTGCCATCACTCCCGTCAGACAGGCGCAAAAGGGCAGAACTCTGGGGAATGGATGTGCCTCACAAGGAGTGAATTGCGCAGTAAGTACGTGCACAAATAATAGCCGTGAACTTCCTTTCACTGGAACCAGCAAAAGTGTTTGTTCTTTCCTAAAAAGACCTAAAATTTTCTGCTTCCAACCGGTTTTTACGAAAGACAATAGTAGAAAATCATAGGTTGGTCAAAACCTCAACAACTGAGAGTAAATCATTGTTTTTGATTTTGTTATCAGACTTTCGAAACGAATACAAACAATGAAATCAATACAAACACGCAGAAAACATTACAAAATGACCTGCGGTTTGACAGCATAAAACTTTGAGAAAAGTGGAGGAATAGTTTTGGGGCGATGCAATGAGAAGAAGAAGCGTTAGGTGGGGTGACTTAGCGATTTTATGATAAGTTGCAAAATTGGAAAATTCGATTGAAATTTTTGCAGTTTCTCTGACTGAGAATAGGGATCAAAATTCACATGTTTAGGCCGCATTGAATCGTAACGCAGCCTAAACTGTACTGTTTGTAGTAAAAAGACGCATTATCGTTCGGACGCTTTTTAGACGGGGTTCTAAAAATACATTTGGACTTGTGCCCATCGGCCACGCAGTATCCAAAATAGCAACGGTTGTCAATTTGTATGAAGCAAAAGATTAGTAAAAGAGATATGGAGACATCTACACACCCTGGGGAAGTTTTAGAAAGTTTTAAACCATATTCAGGTATGTGTTTTCTGTCCCGGCGGTTCCATAGGTTCCGCTCAGGGTTTTGTTGGTTCCGTGAATTAGACATGCATGGCAACATGCATCCATATCAAACTCTGTAATTTTAAGTGGTATATTTTGCGTACGGGTTATCGCACAGCCCTAAGACAATTTTGACTCGTTATTTACTCATAACGCTTCCACAATATGCCAACTTCTTGACTTTGTTTCTTGAACGGTTGGTGGTTATAATTTTTACTTGCGTGACGCACAAACCAAGAATTATTGATCAGCATAAAGATAAGACTAAACACAGTTCAGAAAGTTGACGACAAGAAGCGATTTAACTAAACATACCACCATAATACGCTAGACTTTTCATAGCAGAGATACGAATTGCCTTTATATGGCATCGTTTTGAAGTTTCGTTTCAATTCAGAGGCGTTCTGAAGTGTAATAAGTAGGTTATTTTTAGCCTCCTTGATGACCTTTGGAGGTTAGACATACGCGATTTCCATCAACTTTGGTGTGGCGTAGCATTACACACAAACATTTGCCCAGAGATATGTTTTAATCATTTGAAACGGTATTTATCCGCCATTGAGTGAGTAGAGTTGCAAGCGATTCAAAGGTTTAGCGCATTCATAAATAAACTTTTTGTAAGGAGTACTTTTTCGATTAAAAAATACAGGCCTAAAAAAAATCATTTTGCAAGGACATATTTAAACAATCAAGCTCAAAGTCATACAAACAGCAAAGGAAAGGTTACTTGAACGGTTTTACTGGTTTTTACAGCAAATAGACGGTTTAATTTTAGTGTGTAGAAGGTCGTTTCCGGAGGGTCGTCGAAATTTGCATATTTATCGAAAATAAAGCGATATTTGAGGAAACCAACTACATAGCGAATTTTAGGACACAATATCCTACCTAACTACAAAGTTTGAGCGAAATCGAATTTTCGAGGTTTGCCGCGAAATTACGAATTTGTTTGATCCTTGCTGACATTCACTCTGAACTTGAGCTTCCTGTCTAAAATGAAAGTTCAGTTGAGAGGAGTTCCCAACTGATGACGATGACTGACAGGTTAACATCCTGCCCACAAGTAATATAATAGACGGAAGACGTGATAGTTTCGTGCTTAGTGAGTGCGGATTTCGCTGTTTTGAAGGAAATTTTACAGAACCTTGATGAGAAGGATGAATTTTTGTAAGATTATATGAATTGACCAAGTTATAGTAAGTGGATAGCATTGAATTTTTGAAGACCAGGTTCTCTAAAAATGGGATCTGCATTGTCATTGAAATTTTATTTATTTATGATTCTAACGATTTTGGAGAGTAAAGGCAGGTCTCCATATGATCGCGGCGATCGCTGAAAAAAAGTTCAGCGATCGTAGCGATCATAGCGACAGCAAAAATACCAGGTTGCACTGCGTTCCCGACACGAAAGACCAGGATACACTACGTACGTCCACTCATTTCACCCAAAATCTATGGGTTCTTTGTCTTCCTCATCGTCTTCTACGTTGGAAAACACCAAGTTTCAAGCAGGAGTCGACGATTCACAGCCCCCATGTTGAATTTGACGAATGACGCGAACGATGTTATTAGATCCAGGTACCCTCGATCCTTATTCATTTTCTCAGCAATCGTAGCGATCGCAGCGATCATAAGGAAACCACCAATCACTACGATCATTGAACTATTTTTTCACCGATCGTAGTCGTAGCGATCATAGCGATGGCAGCCATCATATGGAAACCAGGCTTAAGGAGACATCGAAATTTGGTTTTGTATATTAAAGCCCAAGCTATATTGCAATAAAGATATGGACTAATTAAAGAATAGTACAATGTACGTAGAGAGCTTTTAGCTTGGGAGAAGCTTGAGTTATATATTCTTCCAACTGTTTTGAAAACTATATTTGCCAACGCCCAATTAAGGTTTTGATCCTAAATTGAACCTGAGAAATCTGCCTCTTTTACTCGATCGATATTTAACAATAATTCTACGAGGGCGCGCTGGATATGAAGTGATAAATAACCAACGAGGCGCGTAGCGCCGAGTTTGTTATAATCATTTCATATCCAGCAAGCCCGAGTAGAATAATTTATAATAATAATAATAATAATAATAATAATAATAATAATAACCTTTATTTACCCTCGGCAGTATTGATAGCACAAAGGCTAGTGGGGCCGAAAAAAATACAGAAACAAATCATTATAATAAACAAATAAATATGATAAGAATCCCAACTGGCCGGAGGCAAACCAGTCAGCTATTTACAAAGATGAGCGCGGAGTTGAACCAGGGACTACCCAGAACAACACCAGCTAGCAACCGGAGCGGGATTTGAACCCGTGGTGACCGCATTGAAATCCAGCGCCCCAAACCACTCGGCCATCCTGCCTCCTGAACATTATTGAGAACCTGAACAATAAAGTGGAAGAAAGGAACTCGGAGAGAGATAAAATCCAAAAACAAAAAAAGAAAATATTTGTCTATCACATGACTAAACAAAAAGGGCGCGAAAACCTTTCGGTGTGTTGCAACGTTTCCGAGCAAAAGTTGAATGAATTCAATGAAACCGTCCAAGAATAACGTTGAAGCTTCAGTTTAGGGTCCTTTCTGGAAAAAGTGCAGAGTTTATTCGCTCTGAATGGTTGTAAATGGTCAGTAGTTTGGTAAAAAATATTCAATCATTGCTCAAAGAGGGTGGAACGGCTTTCACGTAGATGTACGAGCCGAAGGAAGGGAATTTGTAATCCATCCACCATGGGCGAATTCCATCAAAATGAAGACAAAATTTCAATGTATTTTGATGGACTGGAACATTGTATTACCAGACCCTGGTCAGAAGCAAGATATATGAAGGATAAGCAAGACAATTGTCCAGGTTATGCTTCAAGAAATGGCTTAAAGAAATTTATCTCGATGCGTGGAACAAAAACTGGAACCGCAACCGAACAGAACAACAAAAACAACAAGAACGACGATTCTTCTCATTTTTTACAAAACATCATATCTGTGACCGGAAAGTTTGAAGCTGGTGATTGATACGTTGCATCGAGTGCGGGTCAGAACATTTTTAGTGTGTGTTAATTTTTTAAAAAGTGTCACTGATCGCTGGAAATATTTTCAATAGTGGATTATTGCTGCAAATGTTAGCTGAAGTTCTTGTTTGTTCAGTTTGGTTTGAATAGACTGGTCCGTGAGCATTACAGATTGGTGACGTCGACACTTGTTGTTGAATTCATATTTTCAATTTCGTTTAGTTACGCTCAAAAACTCTTTCGGTATCTCCGTAAATAAAAGCGCGCTTTGCTATTAGCTAAACATCAAAAGCCCGGAAAATTTTCTTAGCTCTGCAAGAATTGTTTTTAACACGATCCCAGCAATGAAAAGTTGAATTCCATTTGTATTTCCGTTCCAGTTTCTAAATTTCTACTCGTTAATTCCTCTGCGAGACGACTGTTTTAATGGCTGCCGTTTCGAGGGAAAAATTTATTGAGCTTTCTCTGTTTGCTGAAGCTTTCGTTGACCATATAAGTGCAGGAATATGAGCTGAGAGCCTGTGTGCTCCCGTAGTTCAGTTTTCAATAACTACTATTATTTGGATATCACAACTCGTGTGTATTTGACTTTCTCCTATAACTGCGTCTTCTTTGAATTTAAAGATACTTTGTTAACGTTAAACAAAATTGATAACTTGGTTATGTCAAAGTTCGGCGTATTAGCGAGATAGTCCGGATCCTTAATTTTGCTTTGTTTAGCGATTTCCCTAAAAGGTCATTGTTTCTGCATGTGACAAGTATTGTCTTGAAAAAGTTATATTTAATAGCTGTTTTAATACTTTCATTGATGTTCCTTGACTTTGCTTAAAAAGCATTCGACAACTTAGACGAAACCTTGAAGAATGCTGGTCGACAAAAACATGACGTCAGTGAGGCAATGATGGTTGACGAGTTCAAAAAGAAGGCCGCCGACTTTATGAACTACTCAGTCAAAAACAAGCAAGGTAATTGGCATGAAATAGGCTGCAGCAGGCTTTTGAATGTTATTGGAAGCAAAAGAAGCTTTGGTTTTTAACTTAAGTTGCCTGTCTAAAGTAAAAGTCTGGTTGGAAGGAGTTCCCAACTGCTAACTATAACTGGCGAGTCAATAACCTACGCCAAAATTAACTTAAGAGTCAAATAAATGGTTGATTTTTGGTTGATTTGGCGAAAACCTGGCTCTCTAATTTGAAACAACATTATTTGACAGATCATTACAAGAGGAAAACTCAGCTGAAACCTCGACAGAAGAAACGCAAAAGTGAGGGACGACAACTGATGAAAAAAGCAGCTGAAACCATTGCGGTGAACCTGTTCAACATGGAGAAGAAAAATCGTTAAATCGATTGGTGAGAACAATCATTTCTTTTCTTTCTGGGAAGTTAATATTGTGTTCTCTTTTTTAAAAGGGTTGTAAAGAGCTTTCTTTGTTCATTCCATTCAATTTTCCATTCAATGGCTGTGACATTATACAGGCTGATGTAGAAACACTTTTAACCCAATAGGATGACAAGGATCGCTGATGGACGGGTTATTTTCTTTTCTTTTTTTTTTTTTTTCAGGTTATGTGTTATGGACTGGACCTAAAATGGCAAAAAAGAAAAAGTAGACAAAAATGAGAGCCAAATGAGAATTAGAAGTAGAAGACAGGAACTGAGTTTCAACCAAACTTTTCTTAATGGGACATTAGCATAGGTGGTATTACTGTTATAAATAAGGGAAATATAATAAAAGTAAACGCATCAAATTATGTTGTCCTAATTTTTGCACCAGTTGAGATATATCCTAGATGACTTTCAGTCTTTCAGTCTATCTAAGTATTTTCTTTGCGTTATTTATCGAACCAGGCATTCGGTAATTGAACTCAGCTAACCAAAGATTAGGTTCGATAGCTTCCCTAGGTAGTCGAAAACAATCCGGCCAAAGATCTGTGAGAGCGTTCGTTAGCGTTCGATTTCCGAGCTTTATGAATTTCCGCCAGGCGGATTATCTCGTCGCCCACGAGAATTTTTCACTTGACAGCGCCTCTTTGGTCGCAATCAATTCTGGGTAAATAATGCATCGCCTCCAAGCGAGGACAACCAACTCACCAAACATCAGGAATATTTTCCTAAAACACCTCTCTCTGTTGCTTGCCCAATTTCCGGCACAACAAACTTTGGCAAACTTGGGCAAATTTAGACCAGAGTTGCTTTGAGACTTTTTGTTCGGCCTGGCTCGTACACTCTACTCGAAAAGGCAAATTTGCTTCGATAGTCAACTTATATATAGTCTTTTCACGATTTGGCAAGCAAAAAGAAACGCCACTGGTTTCTTTCGGAAGCGATAGTGACTTGCGGGTCTTCAGACTTAATGATGTCTTTCAACCACCAGGCGGGTAGGCAAAGGTAATACGATTAAATCGAACTAGCAACCGAGAGCTCAACCACGTATTAAAGTTTCGTATCAACATTTCTTGATACAGATGTTTCTTTAAAAGGCACAATTACGCAAATATTTATTATGGGAACTACATGTAGTTAAGTCGACGGATGAGGCGGAAGGATCGTTGAAAACGACCCCTGTTCTAGAACCTCTTTCCTAGCACAATTTTCAGTCAAATTTGTATGAGCAACTGAAATTGACAATGGTACATCCAAGCCGGTTATTCTACAATCAGTTGGGCTGTAATGATGTGTCCATGATATTGCGTTGTCCATCTCCCCTCCCTCTCTTATTAAAGTCGTTAGCAGTGCATTATCCCGTGAATCCTTTTTTAAAGGGAACCTCCACTCTTACCACAAATTGACGCTAAATTGTAGGCAATAATTACAAGATTTTAAATTTTGTTTTAAAACGTGGATATAACATTTAAGTGTACAAAAAAATGGTAACATCGCCGCCTATTTTCGCTTTTAAATTTCCCGGGCGCGGCCATTTTGGATTTGTTGATGTGTAATGGTTGCCCTATTGTTTAACACA
>JAEMWC010000178.1:177500-222500 GCA_016490735.1 Pachyseris speciosa | reverse complement strand
AGTTGACCATTAAGGAGGAAAAATAACGTAAGCACGGACCACAAAATGTTGCGCCCAGCCTCTTCACGCATGACTTCGCTTAGTCCGGCGGAATTGGTGATGGCTCGCACCGGTACGCTTTTGCAGTATGCACTAGAACTAAGGTTACCCTCCCTACTTGTAAACAGGGCCTAACTGAGACGATTTTATTTTTATTGCGAAGAGCGTTTGCATTAGAGTTATGTTATCGTTGGCTCCCGAATACCTTGTCCGACTATGCTCGATTACCAGCTGGCGAACCGATCGTATCCAATCTCTTCGATTAGATTTGGATTAAATCTGATTATCATACGGTTCGATTAACAACGGCAAGGAAAGACGTAGAAAGGCTGAACGATTGTCAAGTCTTATGGGATATCTCTTTGCTATAATCAAAATGCCTTTAAGCCGAAAAATCTCGGAAAATAAATTATAAACCACACGCGTGTTCCTTTTGTTAGGAAATGTTACTGAAAAAAAACGTGACACCAGTGTTACATTTTACGCATGATCAAGTCTTCGTCCGGTCACATTTACCTGTGCTATCTGTTCTGTTTATCTCAGGCAAAAGTATTGAAAGCAAGTTCCTCCTCTTCTTCGTTAGTCTTTTGTAGTATTTTGATGAATTTTTTTTTTCATTTGGTTGTTTTCTCTATTATAATTTTGATTGTAAATTATACGCGTTTCCTGCTCGGAATGTTAGATACTTGCGCTATGCAGAATATATGCCAAACGTTATGTACTTGTCACTGAGTGGATGTACAAAATGTTTAACAGGAGCGAGTGAAACAAGAATACTTCACAAATTAATGTGATCAAGTAAGCTGAAGCCACTCAAAGGGCACTAAGGCCACAAGGTAGCGGGCATTACCCCTTAAATTGAGATTAGATTGAGCCCAAGCATTAGCAGCCATGGACAGCTGTTTCGGCCTTGTTAGGCCTCATCAGCATGGCATAGCTAACGCTCAGGCTCAAGTACCCACATATCAATAAAACAAGCAATGAAAACGTACATGCCGATGAGGCCTAACAAGGCCGAAACAGCTGTCCATGGCTACTAATGCTTGGGCTCAATCTTTGCTTTGGTAGATTTAAGGGGTAATGCCCGCTACCTTGTGGCCTTAGTGCCCTTTGAGTGGCTTTAGCTTACTTGATCACATTAATTTGCGAAGTATCCTTGTCACTCCAGCCACATCCCACAAGCTTTACGAGTGAAACAAGAGACTACAATAAGCCTAAACTCGGGCCTGCAAAAATACAGCATTGTATCCCTAGTTTTTTGACTGCAAATCAAAAGCCACAGAACAACAAAACATTACAGGGAAAGAAAATACGGAACATGTAGTTCTTCGAGGATTTTTGGGGAGGATGGAGAAATTAGACAAGTAACAAACATATCTCATAGTAGGCTAGAAAATTTGCCAAGCAATTTTGACATAAATGTCCGTAAAAAGGGAAAAGCAGTACGTACGGACCTGGGGCCGGCTCCTGAAATGTGCAATAACTCTGTTCCCGGTAGGGATAAATCTGCCTTTTTCCAGGAATACCTTCTGAAATAAGGAAGACTTATCCCTGGAATAGAGTTATTGCACCTTTCAGGAACCGGCCTCTGATAATTTAGTCAGTCAGCAGTCACTGGGAATGCAGAGCTGCATAACAGCGCCATTTCACACGAAATCGTTGCTTGGCCCTAAAGTGCCCCAGTTGATAGTTTTCCTGTTACTTAATGATTCTCAAAGGAAAAACATCATCCAGTCATAACGAAGACAGTACTTACAAAAACACGCGAGCTTTCCCTTCGCAGACCCCGTACGCCAGCCGACACATTTCGCTGTTTTGTTTTTTTCAATTGAAGCGAGAAGCGCGATAGTTTTTGACATTTTCTTGACAGCCTTTCGACAACGTTCTGTCAGATTTTGACATATGCACATTCTTTTGATCGGCTTTTCCCCCCCTCGAGTTTGAATTTCTCCTTTCAATAAAATTAAAATAAAACATTGCCGATACCGCTAAAAGATTGGAAGTTTCTTTTCTTGCTAAAATGTGGAATATAGCAAAGGGGGAACTGGAATGTGACTTCCACATTGTATACATGGAAGGGCGGTCGTACTACGGGTCCGCAAATGAACTCTGACCGCAAATGATCAACAAATTGGACCGCAAATGATCCCGGATCGCAAATGATCCCCATATTAGAACGGAGATGATCTCGAGCAAAAAATAGCAATGGCATAGATTGATATTAAAAATGACACACAAAAAAACACGTTTTATCACTTTATAAGAAATATTCCATAGTTGGTGTCACTGCCGTGTCAGCTGCGCCTTACGCGCTCAGAAAATGACTAGACCGCTTTTTTTCTAATTTCACTGGTATCATTTGTGAGCGTTCTTGGAGTTAAAGATAAGAACAAACATGAAGATCTCAAAAGATGCCGGGTAAGAAAAACGAGGTAGGTTTGGATCCTAGTGTGATAACATTGATTGACTGCTTCACATTAGTTGCACAAATTGTGTGACCACGTTTACCTCAATTAATGCGTCCTTTTAAAAGATGCTAGTTATGAGCCATGATTAAAGGTTTTGATAAAAATAAAAGCTATTCAAGCCAATTCCCTATCCACAGCATTTCATGATCCATGCCATTCCTTATTTGTTACTCAGGATCATTTGCGGTCCAATATGGGGATCATTTGCGGGCCAACGACCACTACACCGCGGGCGTTAATGGTAATGGTAATAGCATAGCTAATAAGGTCAAAATAGTTCATTTCTTCCAAACTGAGACCTTGACAGGCAGTTTATTTATTATCTTTCCACAATTCCTTTCCATATTTTATTTTCACTATGGTATCATGTGCAGATGGTTGCACTGCCTTCTCTAATACTTCACTTTTTTTAATTATTTTCAACATTGCTTGTGTTATGGATGTCTAGAGATCGATGACCCAAAAAATGACAGCATAGAAAACCAACTACCCAGAAAATAGGTCCGGTAACTTGCATGAAATAACGGAGGATTTTTATGCACAAATGTTACTGGAATCTCGGTGAAATGTGAGAAGAAAAAAATATTTAGCAGGGTGAAACTTTGCAAATACGTCATTTGAAAAAGAGACAGTACTACAGTTGTAAGAAAGAGAGTAAGGTTTCTGCGGTCGGTTTCACGTCACGACAGTAAAAACTAAAATCGCTTATCATTCAAAAACTGATGTCCAGAAATTGAGATGCTTTGGAAAAATAGTAAATTAACTACCTGTCAAGGTCTCATGGGTGTGTGGTATCCCGTATCTAAATTCATTTTCGAAGAGGAAGAATGAACGACATTTCTAAACTCGGGCGTTCCACGGCCCGGGTAATAAGCCAAATTGGCAAAAAATAAGGAGACCAGAAATTCATGCGTTTGCTTTTATTAACTGTTCCCCTCAGTAATTACAGTAGTACCACTTATACTAAGGTCCCCCCTAAATAGAGTTTGGTGGAGCCATAACTCAGGTTTTTGTACCACTTACAGTCGAGTCAGGTCAAGCGTACCCCCAAGATAACGTTAATGAGTTGATTATTTGAACATTGAACCCGTTAGTCGTTTCGAATAATGCAATCATTTTTGAAATATTCGAATCGAAGTTCAGTTGCTGATTGGGCTATGTCGGTAGATGTGTTTGAAAAACGCGTTCGACCAACGAGACCTTAAAAATCTAACAACATTCAGTTCTTTCCGTAGCCTGCGTCGCAGATGTAACAAAACCCCGGTTAGTAACGTCTACGAAGCAGCGCCAAATTCCTTGTTCTGTACCAGAATTTGAGTACGCGTTATGACTGGCTCGTTAACAAAATCCTTTTGTTGACGAGCCAATCATAACGCGTACTCAAATTCTGGTACAGAACAAGGAATTTGGCGCTGCTTCGCAGACGTTACTAACCGGGGTTTTGTTACGTCTACGACGCAGGCTATTCTTTCCGAGGAATCCTGAAATAAAAAATTTGTATCAGGTGAAGCTATATTTAATAAACACAGCTGATAGCGCACAGCGTTGTAAACAACCAAAAATATTGACGAGAACACTTGCTAATACTTCGCCTGAAATCCTTTTATCCCGAATACGTCTTCTACAAGCTCTATGGGATGTAGAAAACCAAAAGGTTCTCGATAATAACATTTACATACAGTTTTTCACTTATCACTTGCAGTCACCGTTGGACACCATGTTGACTTAACTCTCGTGCTTGGATTTCCCATATAAGGAGCATCTTTTGTTCGCATAGTCCAATCAGCGAAGTTTGATTCGAATATTTCAAAAATGATTGCATTATTCGAAACGACTAACGTGTTCAATGTTCAAATAATGAGCTCATTAATGTAATCTGGGGGGTTGGGGGGGGGGGGGGTACGCTTGACCTGACTGCATAATTCTAAGTTTTCTTCAATTATCTACTTTTCTTTCTTGCTCTTTTAGGTCCAGTCCATGACATAATCTAGGGGAAAAAAAAACAAGAAAATATTGGAAAAATGAACGATAAATAGCCCATACTAACTTCTCCGGGGACTACCCTTGGGCCTACAAGGTTAAAATTTATTTTGTATTAGCATTTATACCTATGTAGCCCTATACATCTATTGATTAAATGGAATGCACAAAGACAGCTGTTTTTAACTCTTCTGATGTTTTATTTTTTCTTTCAGTAGTCCACAAGAAAAGATTGTTCTTACCAACCGATTTATCGATTTTCGGCTGCCTTTTTCATCAATTAACGTCCCTTAGCTGCATGTTTCTTCTCTCGAGGCTTCAGCTGAGTATTCCTCTTGTGCTGACCTGTGAAAAAATGTTTTATATTGTAATAGAGAAACCACGTTAATGTCAAATCAACTGAAAGTAAACTATTTATTTGACTCAGGTTGTAGGGACCTCCTCTCAACTGGACTTTTACTTTAGACTGGCGACAAGTTAAGTGAAAAACAAAGCTTAACCATTGCAACCAATAGGTTGAGCATGATAGCGAGAATTATCATGGCCGAGGTTTGTGTTATCTGATGAAGCCGGTGAAGAGTGAGGCGGATACTGAACACAAACTGAGGCCATGATAATTCTCGCTATCATGCGAAAACCGAATTCAATAATTGTTTTATTATGCTTACACTGGAGCGTTTGTAAAAACAAGAGCTTGTACACTGAAGAAACTAAACATGCTTCGCCAACAACTTTATTGGTAAGCTTACAACCTAAAATTTGCAGTGCAGTCCAAATGTTTTTAGCAGAATTATCCATTCTATCCATTCGAAAAAATGTTTTAAAACTTGAAATTAAACTTTTGCCTGAACTGAACTCAGACCCGTTCTGGTAAAACTTTCTGCAAAACGAACGTGTTTCTCGCGTATGGAAAACTATTGTTTGCAAAATGGCGTCAATTCTGCATGTATAAAGCCTATTGTCTGTAGGTATGACGTCACTTCTGCACGTATAAAGCCTATTGTCTGTAGATATGACGTCACTTCTGCATGTATAAATCCTATTGTCTGTAGGTATGACGTCACTTCTACATGTATAAAAACTATTGTCTGTAGGTATGACGTAACGAAAACAGTGCCAGCAGTAATTGGCTGCGTGGTTTTAGCCGATGAAAATTGAGATAATGACACCAATGCATAATAATGAACATTTATGAGCCCGCTGCGCTCCTTAATTCACTAATCTTGCTTACTTCTGAGTTTGGTAATCAAGTCAGCGGCCTTCTTTTTCAAATGATGAACCATCACTGTCTCACTGAGGTCACGCTTTTGTCGGCCAGCACTCTTTATGACTGCGTCTAGGTTGGCGATGGCTTTTATGACACGTTCTGATAAACAGAGAAAAGAAACATCAGTGGAAGTATGAAAAGCATTTCATGTGACGTTTTCAGGTAAAGGAAGGGCTGTATACTGTAGGAAGGGCTGTATACTGTATACTGTGATTCGAATTCGTCATAGGGCTAACCTTCCAGCATTAAACAACAGAAGATTACAGGATATTACAATTACGATGTAGAAAATGAAGAATGATGTTTGCCCTCAGTACATTAAGGATTTATTTGAATAATAGAAGCTACAATCTAAGAGTTTCTTTTTAGTATAGGTTAGTGTCCTTACTTAGTGGGAAACCGCTATTAGTATTGACATTTAAATAAAGTTACCTATATTTAATGTTGCACTAAATCGTTAGAAAAAAAGCCTTAACTGTTAAGGCTAGTTTAATCTTTTTTCACTTTTAAATTTACTGAGATTTTAGTCCAAGAAAAGAGATCTTGTAGTAAAAGCTTAGTTCCCTTCGCGATAAAACTGTTATTGCTATTATGAACTTCCATTGCTTTCATACTTTTACCCTGAGTAATTCATTGATTTATAATTACCAAATTTGACAGCAAAGGTTTACCTATGTGTTCCCTTTGGGTGAGACTAGAATTGCTTCCAAGGTCATTGTCCAAGCTTTGCTCCGTCTAGAGTGAAAAAATATCCACACTACATTCAACCCTATAATACATGTATCTAAATCTTCCTCTCGGTCACTTCAAAAACGCGAAGAAGCGGCCGCCTTTTTGTTAACAACCGCTACTCACTATCTGTTACAGAATAGATAGCGAGTAACGTAGTCAATCAGAGAACGGCATTCGTGATAGAACGCTGGTATATAAATCATATTGTGGCACCTGTTCTATCCTAATGTGGCAGTTAATTTATAGCTCTAACATTTTAAGTTCATACCTGATCAAGTAACGATTGAAGGTTATCGATGTAGCATTTGAGGCGACTGAAACAGAAAATAAGACAAGGTTTAAGTCAAACGTGGGCAATTGTCGATGGACGAAAATAGAGAAATAATGCAAGACGAAAACGAAGTCAATCACACGCTGAGGCCCGTTTCAAACGTCGTGCTACTGCCATGTCAAACTCAATTAATCGAATTAAATTCGACTTAGGCCCGTTTCAAACGTCGTGCTACTGCCGTGCACAGCTGGTTCGACTGTCGCACGACTCTAGCACGACTTGGTTTCAGACGTCGAATTTAATTCCATTGAATGAAAAGTTGTTGCCCAATCTCGTACCCAGAATCATCGGGTGCCGTAATCAAAACACTTACCAGCCGTTGCACAAAGCAAATCCAAAGTGTTAATTTATGAATTGAGTTCGACACGGCAGTAGCACGACGTTTGAAACCAAGTCGTGCTACTGCCGTGTAGCACGGCAAGCCTTGCCGTGCTACACGGCAGTAGCACGACTTGGTTTCAAACGTCGTGCTTAAGTCGAATTTAATTCGAGTAATTGAGTTCAACACGGCAGCAGCACGACGTTTGAAACCAAGTCGTGCTACTGCCGTGTAGCACAGAACTCAATTAATCGAATTAAATTCGACTTAAGCACGACGTTTGAAACCAAGTCGTGCTACTGCCGTGTTGCACAACAAGGCTTGCCGTGCTACGCGGCCGTAGCACGACTTGGTTTCAAACGTCGTGCTACTGCCGTGTCGAACTCAATTCATAAATTTTGAATTTGCTTCGTACAACGGCTGGCCACTGTTTTGATTACGGCACCAGAAGATTCTGGTTACGAGGTTGGGCAACAGCTTTTTATTCAACGGAATTAAATTCGACGTCTGAAACCAAGTCGTGCTGCAGTCGTGCGACAGTCGAGCCAGCTAAGCGCGGCAGTAGCACGACGTTTTAAACAAGCCAGAACTCATCCTTGCCTGCCTACCAAATAATACTTAATACTACTTGGACTCAAATGAAGAATGATCCTCGCAGTTGTGAACGCAATTTATGCAATTGCGAAAAGAAGGCTGACAAAAAAAATCAGGACTTCAACGGGGTTTGAACCCATGACCTCGCGATTACTGGTGCGACGCTCTAACCAACTGAGCTGTGAAGCCACTGACGTTGGGAGCAGGTCAATTGTGGGTTCATATGTTCCCGTGAAAGAAATGAGTGTGAATGATATATGAAATGAATCATATATGAACTGCGGAAATGAAATCAAATGAAGAATGATCCTCGCAGTTGTGAACGCAATTTATGCAATTGCGAAAAGAAGCCTGAAAAAAAAATCAGGACTTCAACGGGCTTTGAACCCATGACCTCGCGATTACCGGTGCGACGCTCTAACCAACTGAGCTATGAAGCCAGTGACGTTGGGAGCAGGTCAATTGTGGGTTCATATGTTCCCGTGAAAGAAATGATTCATTTCATATATCATTCACACTACTTGGACTCCTCATAAGGTTGAACTACCAACATTATTTTAGGTAGAAATATACTGGCAGTCAAAAAGAAAACTGGCCTGTTTAAAAAATACCAGCTTTGCGGTAAATGACTTCCAGCGGCTACTTATGCATCAAAAGCTTTGTTACGATCGGGGTTCAATAAGCAAAGTCCTTTGTTGGCGAGGAACGTGTACGCCGCTTGCGAACAAATTTTGAATGGAAACCATTTAACATCTTGGAGCGTTATCAGTTCTGCCGTGACTACGAAGCTTCAAACTCAAGGCTTATATCATTTTCCGCTGAGGTTAAATTGTGAAACAACGAACTGTTTATCCCGAGCAACAGTGATTCATAGACAATTGAAAGCTTTAAATTATTTTTGTTAATCTTCTATCCTTATCATGTTTTGGCAATGTCTTTATAATTTATGGGCAAGCTTGTGAAATTACTTGATATTGTTACTAACAATTCTTTAATCTTCTAAACCATCTACCTACCTCGGTGTACCTATGACGATATTCCTCTACAGATCTGATGACCTACCTGCTGTGTTATCTACAAACAACCACTAATGTATTTCTCGACTTCCTCCTTTTCATAGATCCAGCCGATGTTTCCTGAATCACTATCTAATTACCTACCTTTTCGAGCTTGACCTTCCAATTGATCCACCCAACGAGACATTTAACAAAATGTAATGCCTCCTACGTTACTCCTTGGGTACAAGTAAAATAATAATAAAAAAAAAAGCATGTCATTAACCTCTTAGGATCTGAGCCTGGTCCTGCGGTGGGACATCCTGTTGTTCCAGTGGTCGGAGCAGCCGTACTTGTAGGAACATTCGTTGAAGAGGCTGGAGTCGGTGACAAAGTTGCTTTAAGAAATGATTAAAAATTTAAATCTTGACTTTCAAAGGATCCCTTGAATGGTTATTTTATTTCACTTTAAACTTAAGTTCTTAGATCTTACGCTTAAAACACATTGCTGTTGTTGTTGTTGTTGTTAAAGGAAATAAAGCTCCAACATTGACGGTGATTTCAAAGCCTTCTTATTATATACACTACATCCATGATAATAAAAGGACTTCTTACTCACGCTTTCTAGCTAAACACTAGGAACTTTACCAAGAAAAACTCGAACTAACTAACTAACTAACTAACGTGCTGAGACCTATGCAGCAGTTTGAACAACTATGCCCGTGGAAATTTCACTCAAACAAACAAAATAAATTATATTTGAAACAAAACTGACTGCATCCTTTCAGGATAAATTGCACAATGGCAACACTGTTCAAGTTAATAGTCCAACCAACCTTAATAATTTTTCATTACGAGAAACAATCGCTTATTAGAGGAGGGATGAGTATAAGTCAGTTAGCTCATTTGCGATGGATAAGTGGGATAATTTTCATGCTGAAAATAATGACAACACTTACCGAGAGGAAAATAAGAGAAGAGTAACTTGTATCCCCAAGCTCGCCCAATGCTGTCTGAATGAAAGGTTATCACCGCATTCCTTCCATTGACAACAACGTTCATTCCAGATTGGCGTCCACAATATTTACCATAGTACTGCCCATTATCATATTCTATCTTTAAATAGTCATACCTGCAAACACAAAGAAGTGTTGATTACCTTTATTACTCGGGCTTCCCGCGTCTCGCGGGTCGCCCGGGTCTAAAATTACCGACGGTTCTTCTTTTTCTTCGTTGAGTTTCATCCACAAAGCTCACTTCCGGCGTTTCTGCGCAAGCGCTAACTATTTTTAACAACTCACAGCAAGAGTGATGCCTGTTGTCACGAATCGGAAAAGTCTGAACAAACAATATGTTAAGAGAAGTGTCTATGCGAATGTTTGCAAGTTCAACGGCGAGAAGAAAGCTTTTAACATGAGTAAACTTAACTCCAGATGGACTGCCGTGTTTCCTCGTGTCTGCTTCATTGAGGACTGCGAGTAGTCTCTAATTTTGGCGATGGATTGTGGGGCGGGCGAAAGACACGTGCGCGCGTGAAGTTGCGAGGAGACGCGACGCGAGGGGAGCGCCAAAAATTATAGACTACAGACAGAGGGAGTTTGACCTTTCACGGCCGAGTGCCTGTTGTCACGAATCGGAAAATGTCGATTCACCTTGTGTCTTTTGAAGTCTGAACAAACAATTTGTTAAGAGAAGTGTCTATGCGAATGTTTGCAAGTTCAACGGCGAGAAGAAAGCTTTTAACATGAGTAAACTTAACTCCAGATGGACTGCCGTGTTTCCTCGTGTCTGCTTCATTGAGGACTGCGAGTAGTCTCTAATTTTGGCGATGGATTGTGGGGCGGGCGAAAGACACGTGCGCGCGTGAAGTTGCGAGGAGACGCGACGCGAGGGGAGCGCCAAAAATTATAGACTACAGACAAAGGGAGTTTGACCTTTCACGGCCGAGTGCCTGTTGTCACGTATCGGAAAACGTCGATTCACCTTGTGTCTTTGAAGTCTGAACAACTAATATGTTAAGAGAAGTGTCTATACGAATGTTTGCAAGTTCAACTGCGAGAAGAAAGCTTTTAACATGACCAAAAGTTAACTCCAGATGGACTGCCGTGTTCCCCGTATCCGCTCCATTGAGACGTACATTTTGTTGAATAACTCAAGTACGGGATATCACACACCCCTGAGACTTTGACAGGTAGTTTATTTACTATTTTCCCACAATATCTCAATTTCTGGACTTTAATTTTTGAATGATAAGCAATTAATTTTTACAAATGTACTTGCGTGACTTGAAACTGTCCGAGAAATGTTCCTTTCTTGTGTTTCAAATGACCCTGGATTGATGTATTTGTAAACAGTTTAACTCTGCTAATTAATTTTCTACTCACATTTCACCGAGACTCCATTAACGTTTATGCGAAAAAATCCTACATCGTTCGATAAGCGTTTCCTTTCTCAAACAATTATCCATCGAAGCGAAAACAAGTATGCTTAGTTTTTTTGAAATCAATACACTATTTTTATCACATTGCATAACGATAAACCTCTGTGGCCTGAAGGTCATTGTTCCTGCCTATGACGCAACTAAACCGGGGTCGATGTCTTTTAGTGGTATATATCACGGGCTATTTTTTTCTGTGTTAGTGTTATAATTATTGTTCTCAATGGTTGAGCTGTAAAGCAATTTTGTAATTTTAGAGGAATATATGTTGATAGGGGTCTAAAGAAATAGACTCCAACACAAGCTAAGCGCAATGCGTCCGAGTAAGAAAGACAGACTTCTTTCTATTCTTTTGTTTAGCGCTAAATTAGGGATACAATACTGTTTTTGCAAGCCCGAGTTTAGGATAATTGTAGCCTCTTGTTTTGTATGAAATGAGATCAGATGATATAAGTAATTTCTAATAAGCAAAGAGAAATGTTTGCTTTAGATTAAAATTACCAGCTAGTGTTGTGTTACTTTATGTGACCAGCCTCACTCGGTTCACTAGTTTTAACGCAAATTTAGAATTACACTGGTTAGAAAATATTCCTTTGTCAATGAAATTTACCCACATAATCAAACACACAGGATTTTTGTCGACGGAATCTCCGTTATGTCACAAACAACGCACCTGATGTTAGAATAATGAGAATTTCCTTCTATTGTTTATTTGCTCATCAATATGGGTGAGTTTTAGTCCAGTGTTCACCAGAACTTGCTACGGTCGCATCAAAATTATGAATTGTACGAGGTCCTGCAATTATTTGTTTATAGCCGGTACATTAATAAAAAATTAGGAAAAATAAAAAAGCATTCCACGGAATGGCAAATTCAGTGTCAGTTCAGTCTTTTTAGAACGATTTCACCAGTAAAAAACGGTCAAATTGCCAAGTTTAGCGCTGCATACGCACCGTTGCCACGGAAAATTAAAAGGTGCTCCTCGAATTACTGTTTTATTGGGACTGTTCTTGACCAATCGGAATTAAGAAACTTTGTTGAATGTCGTACAAAAGTTGTAACGAGTTAAGTTAATGCAAGTGGAAAAGCGGTTTTGTTTGCCAGTGTGTGATATGCGTTCTTCCGTTTAAGTAATCGCAAACAACTGAGAATATCTTCTGAGATGGTGACAGAAATTAATGGTGCAAAACTAATATATAGATTTAGCCAAGCCTAAAAGCGGAGCTCCATGGTTATTATTTTATTTACTGGTATTGAGCAACTTCGCATCATTGGCTTTCCTTGCGCCAATATTTTGTGTTTAGAGCAGTCAACAGGAATCGACCGCGGTTCAAAAACGTCAAAACATTAAAACATTCCAAAACAACTGGACGCCTATGTTTGTTCGAAGAATCTTGGAAAGGGTGAAGAAAGTTGAAAAGTAAGCTTCTAGTAAGCTAGAAAAATTACTAAGCAATCTTAAGTTTTTACATAACGGTCAGTAGAGTATGAACCTGATCGTTTAGAGCAGTCAACGATTCACAAACCACAGAATAACAAAACATTACAAGAAAACAAATTTACTGACGATGCGTAGGTTTGTAGGTTTCTTTGGAGAAGGTAGGGAAAATAGACAAGTGACAATTTCGTAGCAAGTTAATAAAAATTGTTAAGCAATTTTGACATAAGGTGAAATATCGGAGAAAAGAGAAAAAGGAAAACAAACCGATGGTTGGATAGGTAATCGCACTGGGCCGAGAAAAATTAAGAATTGATATTATTTGTGTTTTCAGAAAATGCTGAAATTGTGTTCTAAAGCGCAAAACACAAGTAATACTAAAGCCCCCGCTAAACGATCAAACATTTTCCTGAACATAGTGTTTGACAAACATAACTTTGGGTGACTAGCCGATAAACAAATTTCCTTGGGCGAGAAACCTCTGCAAGCAGGAAAACAGACAATGTTTGACCAAATACAAGACAAAGCGAGTACACAGGACACTTTTTGCGTGTTATCGCTGAAATTTTCACGTTCTTCATTTGGTTTGCTTTTTACTGACTGTGCACTTTCTTGGTTGGGTTGGCTAAACGATCAAACATTTGTTCGTAGAGCGAAATGTTGGATGAAAATGTTTCATATGGATCAAACATAGAAAGCCGTTTTAAATTATCTTCCAACACGATGTTGAATGAAGTGTTTGATCGTTTAGCCTGGGCTTAATGCTTAATTTTACGAGGACTCATTGCGATTACTTGTTAATAAGTTAGGGGCAAAAGTTTTTTTAATGCTGTTGAGGCACCGACGTCGAAAAACACTGAAAACAGTCAGCCAAGCGGAGTGAAAACACTCGTTCGCTTGCATGAAAACAACAAAACAAACAAACAATTCAACTACTTCTTTGCTTGCAAAACGAGTAGAGATGATTGTTATTTATATCCAGTCGAGAGAAAAATACAATATTGCTTTCCTGAACAAAAATAAGAACGATTAAACCATTTAATGTTAAGCTTCAATTCATTTAATTCAGTCACCTGTGTTGTAGAGGTTGAAAATACGAATCCACTTGAGTTAAAACACGCATCTGGAAAAATAGCAAACGGTTTGTCCAAAGAAAGAACTTCTTCCACCAACTTTGAGCTACTCGTTCCTCCCATTAATGCCGGTGAACTGTTAAGTGACCTTTCTTGGTGAGCTGCGAGGTGCCGCGGTAAAGTGAAAGTCCTTGAAGCCTTGAATCATTTGTTTTTCAACCACACAATCCGGGCGTCGATTATGCAAATCGAGCCAAGTTTTAAGCGTTTCCTGAGGCAAATGTTTTGCTATCCTTTTTATGACTTGAAAATTCACCTTCCGGAGTATCTGTTAATTAGTTATTGATTTTTATGCCTTTTACGCGACTTAAAAGACAAACTTCGCAAACTTCGAAGAAGATGAAGTTGTTTTGGTCAAAATGAAGAAACCAACTGAATGTGAAATTACGAGCCGCAGAAAGCGCGCGGAAAATTAAGCCTTGTTTTGGTTTGGGTGCCTCGTTTTGGTTAAATTAACCTGGCTTGAGCCTGCGATCTAATCGAAAACTAGTAAGTGGTCAGCGGTCAACTTAAAAAAAAAACAGCTGACCTATATGAGCTCTAAACTTGAGCCCGCGATATGGCCACGTGATACTGGTCAGCGGAAACCTTGTTTTGACAGCTGTCAATTGGCCATGACACGGATGTCTATATCAAAGTTGCACTCTGCAAACTAGCTGATGAGCTGGGGACCCAGCTGGGTCAGGTGGAGTATGGCCGCCATGTTGGATTATTATGGTTATTATTAAGATATTATTAATTATTGGGCAACTCCACCGTCGTCGTCGTGCGCGCCCACGAGCAATACCGCTAGCCGCTTTTACCATGAGAAAAGCAGTTGACGGGTTTCTATAGGTATGGGGCTCCGCTTGGCGGCCCTTCGGGCCGCCGGAGCTCCGCTATAATCGAGTAATCATATAATCGAGATTATCCAACCAAATACTGAACGAGTAATTCATTTTTGGCTTACCAGCAGATAGAACCACCCTTCAAGTTGAAATAGTGAAACGTTATCTTCATAGCCATGCCGTGTGGAATATCAACCGAATAAGTACAGTCCATGTTGTTGGGATACTTGTTAGGATATCCGGGACTTGTCAGGATGTTGTTGGAAACTGCACCACAGCCTTAAGCGTACAAATAAAGATAAAAGGAAAATGAGTATCCCTTAAGTTCAGAGGGCTCATTAATGTTGCGCATGACATGGCATATTATATACAAAGATGCTAACTACAATATCAGATTAAGACAATTAACCCTTTTAGTCCTAAGTTTTGTGGAACTACAAACTCACAAAGATACTATTTACAATTAATAATATCAGGTTATGACAATTAATCATATCGACATAAAAGTTGAAATAAATAGATTAATAAATACATAAAACTCTGAGATGAATGGTAGTTACATTTACAGCTGGCCTTTAAGTTTATAAAATCAAATGTCCTCAACTTCTTGCAAAAGTCACTCGACTTAGTTGATTGCTTAATGAATGACGGGAGCTGATTAAGGGGTTGCTTAATTTTGTCTGAAAAAAATAAAGTAGCTTCTATTAAAATTTTAATTGAGGAACACAAGTTTTTGTCTTATGGCGCTAGACGATGATAA
Organism: Pachyseris speciosa; assembly: GCA_016490735.1. NCBI lineage: Eukaryota > Metazoa > Cnidaria > Anthozoa > Scleractinia > Pachyseridae > Pachyseris > Pachyseris speciosa. The sequence continues at coordinate 207,180 of JAEMWC010000178.1, read as the reverse complement.
AACATGGATCAAATAAATTTATTTTAATTGATTTCAATTACCTTGTGATTGTGTCGGAGTTGTAACAGGTGGCTGATATGTTGTTGTTTGTTTTGTCGACGGGCGCAGAGTACCTTTGAAGAAGAGTTCAAAAATGATAACAAAAGTGGCTTACGAATTACTTTTTGAAAAGAAGCTTTTACAATCTGCCCATTGAGACCAGCTTGTTATGAAAATTATCAACATTACGGTATCAAATATCTGACAAAAGAGCAATATGTATTTAAAAACGTTTGCCAGGATTGCAAACTGAGTTATTTACTTCACAGCACGTCAAGCAAAACCTTTTTTCTAGTGATGAGTAAAGTAATTTCCCGAGTGGAACATTTCCAGTCTTTTAGGGTCTCATTTTAATTTCAAAGGTGACCAAATTTCGCCTCCTTATTGAGTGGACACTAAAACCTGGACAAATATTTCTTTTGTTCTGTGTTTTGTTTCACAACGTATTGACTCTAGGCACTATCCTACGATATCCCAGCGGCTGGAAAGGGAGTATGTACTGAACTACAGTATACATACTGGCCATCATGTCATGCTTACTGTACTTACCAAGAGGAACAGCAGTGAAAGATAAATTGTATCCCTTCTTGTTAACAAAGCCGTCTGAATGAAAAAACACCTTCACAAAGCGTCCAGTGACAATAACACTAGATCCAGGAAACTGGTAACCACAATATTCACCAAATTCCTGGTTATTCTCATTCTTAATGATTAGGTAGTCAAACCTGTAGACAAGAAATTTTGTGTTAGGATAAAATCAAGTTTTGAGAGCTGGCAAGTGTCTTAAGCGGCTGTCGTCATGGCAACGAATCGCTTGTTGTAATACCCCATTTTTGTGTCTTTTTTCGTCGTCGCCTGCGTCACTCGCCAAATGCATGTGCAAGTCTCAAAATCTGACTGAAAGTTAACCAAAAGCTATCACGAAAATGTCCAAAATAAGCGCGCTTCACGTTTACGATTGAAAAAATTAGAGGTCTTCGTCCAAAGACTCTAAACAACGCCAACTTGAATAATTCTAGATTTTTTTGTTTGAATTAACTGGTAACAGTAAGTGTTTCAATGTTAATACCAGCGGAATGGATGGCTGGCTTTGATAATTAAAAGTAAACAGGTCGGCGAGGTTTGGTAAGCTATCGTTGCTGTGTAAATGGATGATGTTTTTACCGCTGAAACTCTTTTTAAAGACTCTCAGCGGAAAATTGGAAAATCTTCCTCGGTGGACCTGGGAAGTAATAGTAAAACTATCAAGGCTATCTTAGCTGTCCTGTTAGTATAGTAAAGTGAAAATTGCATAGCAATTTGTTTAGCTTACTAAAGGATATGTTTGTTACTTTTTAAAAGTGTGTTGAAAGTATTTTAATTTGAATTTTTCTTTAAGTGCAAATGAGGTGTAGTAATACTTTCTTAGCTTCGGCTAATAACCTTTCAAAATTTGTCTATAAGTGGTTTATTTTAAGTAGCTAAATAGTTTTCTAGTCTTGGATGCAAGCCTTCTTGTTACCATTAGCAGCAGGCAATGTTTAGATGTGATTGTTTGCGAAATTGAAAATGGTTTAGAACGCGGTTTCTTTCAACCGACCAATAAGACTCATTATTTTTTTGGGCACAAACTTGCTCAGCGGTAGAACTAGAGCGGGTCCAGACGGCTCACGTCACGTTTCCATACTTGTTTTTATGGTATTAAGGTGACTTTAGTAAATTCCAGTAAAAATTTAATTGTGGAGCTCTGCTGTTAAGCTTTGCTAAAACTTAATTAATGGAGCAAAACCCAGGCTTGAGCGGAATAACAGTACTTTCGACACATCACAACATGACTCTAAATTATCACATAATCGAAATTATCTAACAGAATACTATAAAAGTGATTTACCTCCTCCTTTTGCAGTCAAAAAGTCCCTCCACGTTGAAATAGTTAAACGTTATTTTCATCGCCATGCCGTTTGGGATATCAACTAAATAAGTACAGTTCATGTTGTTTGGATAGTTGTTAGGAAATCCCGGACTTGTCAGAATGTTGTTGGAAACTGCACCACAGCCTAATATTAAGGATAATGAGGAGAGAATAAAACTAGTGAATGAGGTAACTATCTGTTGAATATTCCTTACTTTTATGGTGGACCAGGGCTTGCCATAATACCTAATAATAGATGAGTGCATACTAAAGCTTGTGCAAAGCGTTTTGACATTTAGCGTTTTGGCGCTTTACAAAGATATACATCTACTTTGCATTCTGTCCAAAGACATTTCAAGAATTGCTCTACAGTGGCTTGTTTAAAAGTCTATTGTGGTTTTGGTCCGGTGGTATTTGAAAAAAAAAATTCTATGAAGTAATTTAGAACCCATCAGCCATCAGTACTGCTTGAAAGACACGTCTCTTAGCAACCAAGCTCGGCCGTATGTCCTTAGAAACGCTCATGGCCTGTTGTTATAAACACGCGCGGCTAAGAGCGAACGCGGTAACATTGGTAACGAAAAATTTATCTTTACAAACCAAACAGTAAAGATTTCAGGGAGAAAAACAAAAGGCAAATGACCGGCCAAAAATTGGGAAGCAATTCAACATATCGGCGGCAGATGCGAAGGCAATTCCGTAAAGTTAGAACTGGGTACAAAAGTTATGTTACGAACGAGGGTATTGCCAGCTGGATCGGGGCGAAATTCTGTTCCTTGAGAATTTTACAATATCGATTAACTGAATCTGCGCAATGGGAGCAGATCGTAGTTGTGATAATTGACTACTGACTGATGGGTTCTATTTTTTCTTATGACTCTTCTAAAAAGAATAAAATTACCTTCCACCCAACTGATTTTTACGGTTATTATCTTATTAGGCCAGAAGATAGTAAAACATAAGCAAGAAAAAAAATTAAATTATTCTTATTGACATCAGTTACCTGGTGGCTGATATGTTGTTGTTTGTTTTGTCGACGGGCGGAGAGTTCCTTTGAAGAAGAGTTCAAAAATGATAACAAAAGTGGCTTAGGAATCACTATTTAAAAAGGCGTTTTTACAATCTGCCCAGTGAGACCAGCTTGTTATCAAAATTATCAACATTACGATATCAAATATCTGACAAAAGAGCAATATGTATTTAAAAGCGTTTGCCAGGATTGCAAACTGAGTTATTTACTTCACAGCACGTCAAGCAAAACCTTTTTTCTAGTGATGAGTAAAGTAATTTCCCGAGTGGAACATTTCCAGTCTTTTAGGGTCTCATTTTAATTTCAAAGGTGACCAAATTTCGCCTCCTTTGTGAGTGGACACTAAAACCTAGACCATTATTTCTTTTGTTCTGTGTTTTGTTTCACATCCTATTGACTCTAGGCACTATCCTACGATATCCCAGCGGCTGGAAAGGGAGTATGTACTGAGCTACAGTATACATAGAAGAGATATTCGGCATACTGGCCATCATGTCATGCTTACTGTACTTACCAAGAGGAACAGCAGTGAAAGATAAATTGTATCCCTTCTTGTTAACAAAGCCGTCTGAATGAAAAAACACCTTCACAAAGCGTCCAGTGACAATAACACTAGATCCAGGAAACTGGTAACCACAATATTCACCAAATTCCTGGTTATTCTCATTCTTAATGATTAGGTAGTCAAACCTGTAGACAAGAAATTTTGTGTTAGGATAAAATCAAGTTTTGAGAGCTGGCAAGTGTCTTAAGCGGCTGTCGTCATGGCAACGAATCGCTCGTTGTAATACCCCGTTTTTGTGTCTTTTTTCGTCGTCGTCTGCGTCACTCGCCAAATGCATGTGCAAGTCTCAAAATCTGACTGAAAGTTAACAAAAAGCTATCACGAAAATGTCAAAAATAAGCGCGCTTCACGTTTACGATTGAAAAAATTAGAGGTCTTCGTCCAAAGACTCTAAACAACGCCAACTTGAATAATTCTAGATTTTTTTGTTTGAATTAACTGATAACAGTAAGTGTTTCAATGTTAATACCAGTGGAATGGTTGGCTGGCTTTGATAATTAAAAGTAAACAGGTCGGCGAGGTTTGGTAAGCTATCGTTGCTGTGTAAATGGATGATGTTTTTACCGCTGAAACTCTTTTTAAAGACTCTCAGCGGAAAATTGGAAAATCTTCCTCGGTGGACCTGGGAAGTAATAGTAAAACTATCAAGGCTATCTTAGCTGTCCTGTTAGTATAGTAAAGTGAAAATTGCATAGCAATTTGTTTAGCTTACTAAAGGATATGTTTGTTACTTTTTAAAAGTGTGTTGAGAGTATTTTAATTTGAATTTTTCTTTAAGTGCAAATGAGGTGTAGTAATACTTTCTTAGCTTTGGCTAATAGCCTTTCAAAATTTGTTTATAAGTGGTTTATTTTAAGTAGCTAAATAGTTTTCTAGTCTGGAATGCAAGCCTTCTTGTTACCATTAGCAGCAGGCAATGTTTAGATGTGATTGTTTCGAAATTGAAAATGGTTTAGAACGCGGTTTCTTTCAACCGACCAATAAGACTCATTATTTTTTTGGGCACAAACTTGCTCAGCGGTAGAACTAGAGCGGGTCCAGACGGCTCACGTCACGTTTCCATTATTAAGCTGACTTTAGTAAATTCCAGTAAAAATATAATTGTGGAGCTCTGCTGTTAAGCTTTGCTAAAACTTAATTAATGGAGCAAAACCCAGGCTTGAGCGGAATAACAGTACTTTCGACACATCACAACATAACTCTAAATTATAACATAATCGAAATTATCTAACAGAATACTATAAAAGTGATTTACCTCCTCCTTTTGCAGTCAAAAAGTCCCTCCACGTTGAAATAGTTAAACGTTATTTTCATCGCCATGCCGTTTGGGATATCAACTGAATAAGTACAGTTCATGTTGTTTGGATAGTTGTTAGGATATCCGGGACTTGTCAGAATGTTGTTGGAAACTGCACCACAGCCTAATATTAAGGATAAAGAGGAGAGAATAAAATTAGTGAATGAGATAACTATCTGTTGAATATTCCTTTCTTTTATGGTGGACCAAGTCTTGCCACAATACCTAATAATAGATGAGTGTATACTAAAGCTTGTGCAAAGCGTTTTGACATTTAGCGTTTTGGCGCTTTACAAAGATATACATCTACTTTGCATTCTGTCCAAAGACATTTCAAGAATTGCTCCACAATGGCTTGTTTAAAAGTCTATTGTGGTTTTGGTCCGGTGGTATTTAAAAAAAATTGCTATGAAGTAATTTAGAATCCATCAGCCTTCAGTCCTGCTTGAAAGACACGTCTCTTAGCAACCAAGCTCGGCCGTATGTCCTTAGCAACGCTCATGGCCTGTTGTCATAAACACGCGCGGCTAAGAGCGAACGCGGTAACATTGGTAACGAAAAATTTATCTTTACAAACCAAACAGTAAAGATTTCAGGGAGAAAAACAGAAAGGCAAAATGACCGGGCAAAAATTGGGAAGCAATTCAACATATCGGCAGCAGATGCGAAGACAATTCCGTAATGTTAGAACTGGGTACAAAAGTTATGTTACGAACGAGAGTATTGCCAGCTGGATCGGGGCGAAATTCTGTTCCTTGAGAATTTTACAATATCGATTAACTGAATCCGCGCAATGTGAGCAGATCGTAGTTGTGATAATTGACTACTGACTGATGGGTTCTATTTTTTCTTATGACTCTTCTAAAAAGAATAAAATTACCTTCCACCGAACTGATTTTTACGGTTTTTGTCTTATTGGGCCAGAAGATAGTAAAACGTAAACAAGAAAAAAAAATTAAATTATTTTTTTTGACATCTGTTACCTGGTGGCTGATATGTTGTTGTTTGTTTTGTCGACGGGCGGAGAGTTCCTTTGAAGAAGAATTCAAAGATGATAACAAAAGTGGCTTACGAGTTAAAATGCAATTTTAATGGCCAGTGAGGCCAACCAGCTATCCAAATATCAACATCATGATATTGAAGCCCTTCAAACAAGTTATTTGTATTCATCAACGAATAAATAACTAATGTACGTGTTAAAAAATTTACCATGTTTGCATCCGAGTTAGTTCTGATCAGTGATATTATTCCCTCCACTGCACATCAAGCAAAAAGGTAGAAAATCACAGAGTCAGAAGTTTGAAGTCGTTTGGGATCTCAGTGTTAATTTAACAGCGTAATTAAGTGCCCTCCATTTCACAGAACACCTTACAAAGAGTAAAGCAAAAACTTGACTTTTCTTGTTTTCTCAACGTGAATTAATTTTCATATGGCAGTGGACTCGGGGCATCACCCAATATCCCAATAGTCGGGGGAAAATATTTAGTGCATGCGCAAAAGTAAACATTTTCATGGGCTATAGTAGAACGGATTTTCATGCTCAAAATGCTTACCGAGAGGAACAGCAGAGAAAGATAACTTGTAACCTTTCCTGGTAACGGCCCAGTCTGAATGAAAGAATATCTTGACATAGTGTCCAGTGACAATAACAGTATGTCCAGTGCGCGTATCACAATATGTACCAAAGGTCTGGTTATTATCATTCTTTATGATCAGGTAGTCCCACCTGCAGATATGAGATCAAAATTCTGAATTACAGTTAAGTCGCAGTAAAATTAAGCTGTGAGGGCTTTTGCCTTCTGTACCTTGGAAAACAAAAGCCAACCTTATTCTTTTATATATCATCACGACTGGTGTCTTATGTGACTTATCAGAGGATCAAGTACCTCCATAACTTAAAAGCATTTGGACTGTAGGCTCATGATTTAAACACATTCTACTTGTATGAATCTTCTGATAAGACAGGTACACCTTGAAGATATGTCGAACAAATAAAACATAATAATTTACTAAGTCATTCACTAATCGAATCACTTCAAATAAATAAGAAATACCGGATAACATCGAGTATCTTTCTGATTTATATAGTGTAGTCTTGAGCAAACCATAAATAATAATATCAAACATGGATCGATGGAGATCCTGTCCGAAAACAATATTAATGCTAACAAGGAACCAAGTATGTGGAGATAAAAAATACTTCCTCAAAGGTTTGAACCCATGCTGTTCATATTACCCAATAATAAAATAACGATTCCGAAAATACGGTATGGTCTTCTCAAGAATAAACTTTGCTTTGTCATTTAGATAATCGAAAAAAATAATGTTTTCGCATTTGCAAAGGAACTTGGCAAAGAGCTTCAACCACGACGATAAAACGAGACGTACGCGGGATGCAATTTAATTTAAAGTACAATTTTATTGAAGAGTCAACTGACGTTCTCTTTGTTTCGTGACGACCACGTTACCTGTGTAGAAATGTCTCTCTCTTTCATGAACTATGCACAATAGTAAGATTCAAAATGTAGCGAGAGTTAGGCTAATGATAGGAAAGTTGAGTAGCGGTTTGTTTTGCCAATGTTTAAACTACGTTGCGCGTTGGTGTCTCGCAGTGGCAATATTATCCATCAATGTTACTTTCGAGGAAAGTTAGCTTTAAAAATAATCACAGGCGAAAAAAGCCCAAAACCGTGTAAAAATTGATTCAATGATCATTTCTATGGAAGGCCTCAAGGATATTCCTTATTCTGACTCTATCATTCAATTCTAACGTTTTTGTTTCCCGGCCTGCACTGGAACATATCAGTGGTTTCCATTTCATTTAATGCGGCGCATTTTCCGTGGTCCATGGAAAGCCAATCATTATCGTTGAACAAGGAACGAACGTCATCTAAGCGCTAAGCCAACATGTGCCAATTACCGTAAAAGCTCAATTAACCCCCCTCTCTAATAAGCCCCTCGTTTGGAAGTCGGTTTTTGTAATAAGCCCCCCTCCCCTCTCTAATACCCCCATTTGGGACACAGAATTTTGCAATTAACCCCTTCTACTCCCTCTTATGAAATCCACTTCATGTGGCCCAGTTGGTTTGTTTTTAAACAAATATACACTCAAACACATAATACTATCTGCTGCTCTTTTTTAAATAACAAAGTTTCAATGCAGTTGTTTGAGTGTTGTACAAAAACTATTTTAAGATAGAAAAGGCGTGTTTAAGATTTGAAATAAGCCGCCCCTCTCTATTAAATCCCCCTCTTTAATAAGGCCTCCTCTCTAATAAGCTCCCCCCCCCCCCCCCCCACCATTAATAAGTCAAATTACTCTCCACACAGAACTCTTTAAATGTAAATTATCATATAACCTAAAGTAATGTAACAAAATACTTCAAACGTATTTATTTTTGGCTTACGGGCAGGAATAACGACCGCCCTCCACGTTGAAATAAACAAAGGTTATGTTCATCGCCATGCCGTGTGGAATGTGAACCGAATAATCACAGTCCAGATCTTGTGGATAGTTTTCAGGATATCCGGGACTTGTCAGGATGTTATTGGAAACTGCACCACAGCCTTAATATTAAGGACAAAAAGATGAGAATAAAACTAGTGAACAACATTCTTCTCAATATTCCTTACTTTCATGGTGAATCAGCTTTTGATAGAGTAGATGATTCTATAGATGAGTTTGTTTCAAGCATGTTCTAAACGTTTTGAAAACTAAATTTGTACATATTACAAATTAAACCAGCGTCGACTTTCCACTTTCTCCAAAGATATTTAAGGCTAGCAGTTAAATCAATCGAGGAGAAATAAAAGCAGATTAGTTTGGGCAGTCTACTATGTGCAAATAGCCTAGGGGAGCCATCTGTCTTTGGTAAGTAAGAAAGGGGAATTGTTTTCTTATTACTGTTCTTGTTTTCGTAAGTTCAAAGGCTAATATGTCGTTCAACGTTATCAGGTAAACGGATACAGGGATTAAAACTTGGTCCGGGAGTCCACTGCAGTAACAGCTCCGCCGCAGTGGCCGAACTGAGGTCACAACACACAGGTTTCCATGACAACAGCTCACCGAAGATTTCTCAGCGTTCAGCCGAGCGCGTAGTGCGAGGCTGATTTGAAATAACGAGCACGATTACCCCTGAATTGTACGACACGAAGTCCGATTACAATTAATTGTGTCCATAACAAAATGTGGCAGACTCAGGAATTTAACATTTCTTTCTGTGGTCGTTTCCTGAGGACAACTCACTCACTCGTTTGAGTCATTTTTTTTTTCAACTTCAACAAGTGTAGTCTTTCATTTCAAGGTCAAAGGTTGTCAAAATTCTAAGGTAAACATATCTGAATAAAAGTCATTTTCAATCTGGACCTGCAAAACTACTAAGAATTTTCCTTGTTTTTGATTGGCCAGCATGGGCTAGGTAGTTAAAGTTTATTGGCTAATAGAATGAAGTGCTTAATTTTTATTTGCTGCTTAACTGTCCGATTTGGCCTGTCCGATTACGAGTGTTTGTAATCGGACAGCTCAAATCGGACAGTTAAGACATTAAACAGCCAGTTAAGCGAGAAATAAGGGCTGTTAAGAGCCAATCATATTCGAGCATTTTGTTATTGACACAATTATAATAATAATAATAATCGAAAATGGCGGTCATACTCCAGTTGACCACTTTGTGTACAGCATACATCTTTGATAATGTATAGATTTAGCAAAGCGTAAAAGCGGAGCTCCACAATCATTAATTTTTTGGTATTAAGCAACACCGCATGGCTGGGTGTTACTAAACTGCGGATTGCAGACCGAGTTCGACGTCGAAACGTCATCGGTTTTAATTGAAAAATTTTCTCAATGTTTGTAAAAAGTATTTTATCGCATTTTTTTTTAGTTAAATGTTTGAAAAAAATCACTTCTTCCTTTTTTGTTGTTGTTGTTGTTGTTGTTTTTTTTTGTTTCGTTTGTTTTGTTTTGTTTTTGACAAAAAAAAATATAGGTTCCGCAGGTTCCGGAGGTTCCACAAGTTCCGCGGTCTATAACTTACAGTTTAGTAACACCCCGCATGGCTTTCCTTGCGCCAATATTTTATGTTTAGAGCAGTCAACAGGAATTGCTCGCGGTTCAAAAACCGCAAAACATTACAAGAAAACAATACACGACGCGTGTGTTTGTTCGAAAACAAATTTAAAGTGCAACTAACCCCAAAATATTTTTTTCGCTTAAATAAATCTTTACACCTGTTCGAAACACACCGCGCCTTTTTGCGCCTTTTTTAACCAGATCTTGTCTTTTTATAGGCTGTAAAAGTTACGAATCATCTGTCCCACGACCGAGCTAGTAAGGGGCATGGGTCTATTCCTTACATGACGTCACAAACTGCTTTGCATGCATGTTTACAAAGACTTAATGCGATGGAAATCGGTTTGTGACGTCATGTAAGGAATAGACCCATGCCCCTTACTAGCTCGGTCGTGGGACAGATGATGGCTAAATTTCGTAACTTTTGCAGCCTATAAAAAGTCAATATTTGGTTTTAAAAGGCTCAAAACGGCGCAATACGTTTCGTACAGGTGCAAAGATTTATTTAAGCGAAAAAAATATTTTGGGGTTAGTTGCACTTTAACAATCAAAGAACGATCAAATATTTTCATCCAACATCGTTGGACGAGCACGTTTGACGGTTTAGCCACCTCTCACCATAGTGCATTAAATGGATTTCCATGTTTGATCTGAATCAAACATGTTCATCCAAAATTTCGCATTATGAACAAATGTTTGATCGTTTAGCCACCCCAACAAACAAATCGTGCACAAAGGGTAAAAAGCAACCAAATGAGCGAAAATTTCAGCAATAATACGCAAAAATCATTTTTTGGACTCACTTGGTCCGCTGTTTAGTCAAACACTGTTTTGCGTTTAGCCACCAAACGTTATGCTTGACAAACACGATAATGGATGAAAATGTTTGATCTTTTATTTCGTAGTAAGGTAAGCTTAGACATAAGCTTAAATGTCGTAGAAAAGAGAAAAAAGAAAACAATCCTGATAGTTTGGACAGGTAATCGCATGGGACCGAGTAAAATTAAGGATTAATATCACTTGTGCCAGTTTTCAGAAAGTTGCTGAAATTGCCTTCGCGCAAAACATAAGTGATACTAATCCTTAATTTTACGAGGACTCATTGCGATTACGTGTTAATAACATAAGGGCAAACGTTCCTTTCAGTTCTTAACACTGTAGACACACAGACGTCGAGAAAGATGTACAATCAGCCAAGCGGAGGAAAAACACTCGTTCGCTTGCAAAACAACAAACAAACAATTCGACTAGCTACTTCTTTGTGTCCAAAACGAGTAGATTGTTATTTATATCCAGTCGAGAGAAAGAGACGAGTTTCATTCCTGAATATTAAATCAAATGCTAAGCTTCCATTTATTTAAGTTACCTGTGTTGTCGAGCTATCTACCACTTGAAAATACGCATCGATCCACTATAGCAAAAACGTGCATCTACAAAAATATCAAACGCTTTGTGCAAAGAAAGAAGTTTGAGCTACTCATTCCTCCCATTAATGCCGATGAGTTGTTAAGTGAACTTTGTTGGTGAGCTGCAAGATGCCGCGGTAAAGTAAACAAGCCCTTGAATCCTTAAATCATTTTGTTTTTCAACCACACAATCCGGGCGCCATACAAGTGGATCCAAAAACCTTTTGCTCTTCCATTTTATCAGTTGAAAATTCATCTTCCGGAATGTCTTTTAAGTAGCTCTTGATTTTTATGCCTTTTACGCGAATTAAAAGACAGAAACTGAACGTCGAAGAAGATGAAGTTCTTTTGCTCAAAATGAAGAGACCAACTGAATGTAAAATCTTGAGCCGCAGAAAGCGGGCGAAAAATTAAGTATCAAATGTTCAACAAAAGTACTAAAACAAGGAATGACCTAAAACACCTAAAACCACCTGAAACCACCTACAACCATCTGAAACCACCTACAACCACTTGAAACCACCTACAACCACGTGAAACCACCTTCAGAAATCTAGAAAAATCCATTCAGAATACTGTTTTTATCATTTTAAGGCATTTCCGCGATCGTTTTTTATGTAAATGCACACCGGAAATGATGGGTGTTGTGTCAGCAATCAGCAAGCAATCATTCAGCGCTTATGCAATTTCACTTACGTAGTGATTCATGCTTGTTACGTACTTCAAAACGGCGCCGCTAATCACAGCGCTTTGGTTGACAGATGCCTGACAGTTTTGACACAAAAATCCGAGCAGATCAACTTCTTCTAGCTTATGAAAACATCCTTCAAACACCATAAGGTACTTAAAAATTCCTGACTACAGCTTTTGGTTGATTTGGCTCGTTGGGTGCATAACAGAGGTTGCTCTTTCCTGCTAGCAGAGGCCTTTTTTCCTTGTATTCAGCGTGCGGGAGAAACGCACGCTGAATACAAGGAAAAGAGGCCTCTGCTGGCAGGGAAAGGTTGCTCAGAATACAAGAAAATAAGGAGGACACCATTTTATCTCATCCACTAGGACTATCTTAAAACAGGTTCGACTGTATATGAAACATCTTACATTCAGGGTCATCTTGAAACAGAGCCATGACTGATTGAGCAAAGAGTGATGCCAGATGTGACCTCGAGCTCTACGCTTGGTCTTCAGGACAGTAAAATGTAACATGATATCCCAATCCCTTTTTTTCTCGAAAATGGGTCACTGTTGATAGGCATCCACGACACAACACATATCATTTCTAGTGTGCATTTACATTGAAATCGATCACGGAAAATGCCTTAAAATGATAAAACCAGTATTCTGAATGGATTTGTTTGTTTGTTTGTTTGTTTGTTTTAGATTTTTTTCTAGATTTCTGAAGGTGGTTTCAGGTGGTTGTAGGTGGTTTCAAGTGGTTGTAAGTGGTTTCAGGTGGTTGTAGGTAGTTTCAGGTGGTTTTAGGTCATTCCTTGTTTTAGTACTTACGGCTTGCGTCAACCAAGCAACCGTGGACAATAATCCTGTTGGTATACGTTGGATCAAACTGGTGATCTGATCGGCGTAATAAAATCAACAGAGAGTATAAAAGCAAGGGCCGATACAACGTAGAATGGTTTTAAGTTTTGTGTACTATATTTCGGCTGGCCAAACCAGCCTTCTTCAGGTACAATGAGAATTTACATTGGAAGGGGTGTTTATGTAGTTATATACTGCTGTTTTGCATACAAGCGACCTCGAACCAGTGTTTTTACTCCGCTTGGCTGACTGTTTTCGATGTCTGTGCCTCAACAGTGTTAACAAGTTTTTGCTCTTATCTTATTAACAGGTAATCGCAATGAGTCCTCGTTAAAAACGATTAAAGCCCCGGCTAAACGATCCAACATCGTGTTTGTCAAACATCACGTTGGGTGGCTAAACGCACAAACAATGTTTGACCAAACACTAGACAGAGTGAGTCCACAGAACGACTTTTTGCGTATTATCGCTGAAATTTCGACGTTATTTGGTTCATTTGCTTGCTTTTTACTTTCTGTGCACGCTTTGTTAGTTGGGGTGGCTAAATGATCAGACATTAGTTCGTAACGCGAAATGTTGAATGAAAATGTTTGATCTAGATGAAACATGGAATGCCATTTAAATGCAATGTTGAGAGATATGACTAAACGGTCGGTAACCATGCTCGTCCAACACGATGTTGGATGAAATGTTGGATCGTTTTTAGGTTGTTTAATATTGTTTTCGTACAAACAGACGCGTCGTATATTGTTTTCTTGTAATGTTTTAATGTTTTGAGGTCGGTCAATTCCCGTTGACTGCTCTAAACATAAAATATTGGCGCAAGGAAAGCCATGCGAAGTTTTTCAATACCAGTACAAACAAAATTATAATCGTGGAGCTCCGCAGTTAGGCTTGGCTAAATCTATATATTAGATATGAAGCAATATGGACGGATGGCTGCGGGGTAGGTTTGAGCCTAGATATTCTTAGCATGAGTAACTACTTAAAGGGTTTGGAAGATGTTGAATAGTTATAAGAATTGGCCATAGTGGCGGGGCAATTTTACGTTTGGTTCCTGGGCCATCCGTGTGATGATCTGTCGGAGTCGGTCCATTCGTTGTAAATCCCGTAGGGTCTGGTTCAGCTGTGGGATAGATGACAGATGTGACAAAGCGGATCAGTTGTGATCCATTAAACAGGCTGCCAGAACGACAGCTCAAACGAACACTCCATGTTGAATTAGGAACTTTTGCTTTCAATATCTTATTAATTATCGCACAAGCAAACCTCAAATTGCACTCCCTCTTAGATTTCGAGCAATGTTATTAACACTCATGGTGTAGCTTGTTCCTGAAACCCATCCACACTAATGCGTTTTCAAACGTCTCCGTTTTCATAAAAACAGAGCAAAATATTCTCACCCACACTATCAGTCATCCACACTAAAGCATGTTTCCGGTGTCATTGGATGACGTAAGCGCTTTCATTTAGATGCGTTTTCACCTATCCACACAAGAAACGAGGCGTTTTCAAAGCGATACGTTTTCAAAAGACTCCACTTTTGAAACCGTTTTCAAAAGTCTTCGTTTTCATCACCGTTTTAGGGTGTTTTAGTGTGGATGATAGGCGAACACGCATCAAAACTTATGCGTTTTCAAACGAAAATGTATTAGTGTGGATGGATGGCACATCTAATATAAGGCGGGAAAAGAATTCCAAAGCTTGACAGCCAGAAACGAAAATGATCTGTTGCGCCATCAGAGATTCTAAGTTAAACTTGGCAGCATTAAAAGTGTGGCAGACCCTCTTAAAGTGCAATTACAGATTTTAATCTTAAAATGGCAGGAAGACATGGAATACATTTTTTGACAAGGATATGTCACAGAGCAAACAGCACCAAAAGATGGAGAAAAGGAACCGAAAAGAATTTAAACCAAAACAAACGAAATGAAAGATAACGCTTTCCGTTATTTCAAGTCAAATAAACTTAAAATTGGTTTTGTTTAACGAGGGAGACACTTTGCAGTATTTCAACTGACATTTAGTAAATGTTGGTTTTTGAGGAGAGGGGAAAACCGTCGTACCCGGGAAAAACCATTCATAGCAGAGTATAAAACCAACAACAAAACTCAACCCACATATGACGTCTAGTCTGGGAGTGCTCTCACCACTACGCCATCCCTGCTCCCCTTACATGAACTTACTATACTGCTTCTATAAGAGAAATTTATTACCTCCTCCGCTTGGACCATTACAGAGATTGCCCTGACAACAGCTCAACGAACATTCTTCCAACTTCAAACTGGCTCCTGTCAAGGTCTTATTCAGAACTGCACAAGCAGCGCTCGAATTGCACTCGAACTTAGACATGGAACAATTTCTCACGGTCATGGTGTAACTCACTCCAAACATCTTCGTTCTGACAACTGTAGACAAGCAAGAGTCCTGGCTGCTATCACACTGATTCACGGAAGGATTGCTGCAGGGCTGGCTTGAGCCTGGATAATCGTTGCATGAATAGCAACTGAGAGCTGTTCGATGAAGAATGAGAGAAAATAATGTCAGATACGTTTGTTAATACTGACTTTGAAAACCTTGCATCAAAGGGCGCACAAACTTTACTTTACTATTATACTGCAAGCAAGAGGGGAATAGCAGTAAAGATAAACTGTAATGCCGCTGGGAAAGTATTATACCAAGCAGAAAAAGTGGTACATGTTACCTTTAGGAGTTGGGTCATCCGTGGGATATTCTGTGGGAATAACTACGTCTGTGGTATTAAATCCCGTAGGGTCGAGTGTAGCTGTGGGATCTGAAACGTTACACAACGGATAAGTTGTGGGCCATTACAAAAGTTGCCATGGCTAAAGCTCAGCGAAATAAAATGAAAGGAACACGACCCAAATATTACAACCATGGAACGGGTTTTGACCTTAGATGATATTTTCACTTAAATCGAGCTTATATAACGTTGACAGGTAACGTCCTTCCAAACAATATTAATCAAGGAATAATTAAAGGTAGGCACGATAGAACACTTGTTTTTGAGAAGGATACGTCACACATAGGAAACCAGAGCAAACGATTAAGAAAACGGGAATATAAACTGATAAGGCCACGCTTCATTAGAAGTCAAATTAATCTATTGTAGGGATTCGAAGATAACAAATGTGTTAGTATGCTATTACCTCCTCTTGGACCATTACAGAGATTGCCTTGACAACAGCTCAACGAACATTCTATCATCTTTAAACTGGTTCCTGTCAATGTCTTATTCATAATTGCACAAGCAGCGCTCGATTTGCACTGGTACTTTGACATGGAGCAATTTTTCACAGTTATGGTGTAACTCGTTCCAAACATCTTCGTTTTGACAACTGTAGACACGCAAGAGTCTTGGCTGTTACCACACTGAATCACTGAAGGACTGCTGCAGGGCTGGCTTGAGCCTGGATAATCGTTGCATGAGTAGCAACTGAGAGCTGTTGGAAGATAAATGAGATAAAAAGGTGTGATAACCGTGCTACAAAACCAGCTCAATTACGTCTAGTAACACTTTGAAAGACTTGGACCAATGGCTACTTAACAACAAATAATACTTTTGTTCAAAGCTGCTTTAGCATTGAACTGAAGTCTAGCGAATATAAAAGTTTTTATCAGGATCAAAATAATATTACTTGCAAGGTCATCAGTTCTGCTACTGTTCTAGAGATCGCCTTTTTTATGACTGTAAACTCGTGTTGTTCCAAAATACAGGATACGTGTTACATCAGGCTACAAAACGCGCTGTCAGCTGGTGTTTGTTTGACAAGGATTCACGGTCATTTTACGCCGAATATGCCACGTTAAATGGGCGAAAGAGACCATGTTTTCTTAGGAATTTTTTAAACACACGATTTGACCAACTCTCTATAATGCACTGTCAATAGAGAATCACAGGCAGCATGGGAGAAAATAGGTGATTCATTTTACCGTATTTTCAGTTCAGGAAATAATTATCTCTGAAATATAACAGCACTGTACAAAGACGTAAAATGGATAAATATGAAGGTTGTTCACACCCTCGATAGCCTGCAGGCTGACGTTCTTTCCCTTGAAACGTTATCTGAATATTTCGAACATTCGTACTAGCCATAAAATTTTGACAGTCCATGATAAAAACCAACTATTGGGTGTCTACATTGTTAGAAAATATCTTCAATGGAATGTTTTAAAGAATTCGAATATATCAAAGACGTTAAAGCTAGAATATCCATAGAAATTTAGTGTTTCCTCTCCTGTTTGAATGGTCTGCAAATAAGGGAAAAGCATACATGCCATGTTGCATGCAGCTGATTTTCATTTGATTATAACAGCTCTAGTGGCGAGATATCTAAGCTTTCTTACTCGTGGCAGAAGTACATAATTTGTATATCAAATTGTTTTACTTGCAGTAAATAATTTATTTCTTACTTTCCTTTAAACCGTTTCTTGATCAAAATGAGCCATTTAAGGACAGTATAAGTTTGAGCAGAGACCAGGAAAAACATCCTTTATACCAGACTGTCTACGACATGAGTCGTTTTGTTTTGTTTTGTTTTGTTTTTTTTTTGACAAAAAAAAATATAGGTTCCGCAGGTTCCGGAGGTTCCACAAGTTCAGCACGTAAAGATTCATCTTTCTGAAAATTAAAAAAAAAAAATCCGTACATAGAGTTCAGATCCGAATGATCCTTTTTTCGATAATTTAATATGACTCTAAACCCTATGTACCGATTTCACAAAAGGGTACTGCCAAGTAACACAAAAAGGTTCATTTCAAATCATGTTTTGGAAGAAAGGAAACTAGTATTATTTTTAGTGATTTTTCCAAGACGTAATAACTTTTTTCAAGTTGCAATCCACTTTCTCCCCGTCATCGGTGGCCATAGACAACCGCAAATAGGTTTAGTGCACGTATCAATTTTACTGTTCCAAACACAACTTTTGTGGCTATCCATATTGCGTGACTGTGCCCCTTTAAGCAAAGTCCAGGAAGAACATTTTATACCAAACTATTTACTATTATGGTACGCGGCAACTTTTCTCTCATGGGGAAAAAAGCTAAGATTTATTAAGCAGCTAGGAATGTACTTACGTTGTTTCGTTGTAATAAAAAGACCGTGGTGACCTAGCTTACCTTTGGTACCTGAGTTGTCCGTGGGATATTCTGTTCGAATTGGTCCGTCCGTGGTATAATCCATGGGATCTGGTTCAGCTGTGGGATACATGGTACAGGAGATGTTAGCGCAGTATTACTCTTTCCTAAACCCAGGTATTACCAATGCATGTATGACTACGAAATATGACTGTAGCGGTCAATCTTACCTGTAGGGCTTGGGTCATCCGTGGGATAATCTGTGGAAATAGATCCGTCCGTAGTAAACCCTGTACCATCTGGTTCAGCTATGGGAGCGATACACAATAAATAAGAGCAACAGTACATCTCCCCCCTCCCTCCAGAAGTGAGTAAACGTTGTTACAACTCAAAATATCAACATTCTTTCCGAAGAACGTAACAGCATAATAAAACATATCCACTTGTTGGGTGCGTTTCAACACAGTATTGGGTGTTGTTGGCAGTTGTTGGCCGATGTCATGAGAGAATTTTAGCCAACGCAAACGTCTTTGAAAAAAGTTTATCACAGTATTGTAGCCAATTTACGGTTATTCCAGTGCATTTAACATTTAAAATATGAACAAATCATCCAGGAACTAAAGTGGTATGTACGACGTAAAAGAAAAGAAGGAGAACGCAAGTTTCGCCGTCGTGTGTTCGTTCACGTCCTCCACAAAACTTGAATTTGGTCATTTCATGTTGTTGTTTGAACAGCACGGTAACCAATGTACCAAATTTCCTAACGCACGTGCAAAACCATTGTCCTTGCTCATTAAACCCATTGTTTTGAGGCGTTCTCGTTGCCGTTGCCGTAGTCGTTGCTTAAAATCTCTATTGTTTAAACTGCCAACAACTGCTAAACAGCACCCATGCAACACGGTGGGCAACATGCTGGGCCCAACAATATATGATTCATTTCATATATCATTCACAATGCTGGATATTGTTGGCCAACAAAGGTATTTGCACATAAGCAGTGAAACTCCGTGGCGTAGCTAAGATGCAAACACATCGGTCTAGATAGCATGGAAGAGGACTAGAGTTAAATCAAAGAACCAACCTAACGCAATCTCTGGTTTCATCTAATATTCCAAGATCTTGGAATTTGGTGGCTCGCATTATCAGGAGAATGCTCATATGTTTCACACTTTGACTCAAGCTAATTTTAACGGCTTATCAAATAAATTTAAAGTCAAGGAATGCAGGGCCAAATTCATCTAGTCAGCCGTGAAATATCTACCACATCTACCTCCAGTCTGGTGGATAATTGTTAAATGTAACAATGTACTCAAGAAAAAAAATGCCATTATTGAGAGAATTTACCAATTATTTATCGATTTTCCGTAATTCTGAAATGTCAGTTTCATCCCCTTCAGTTTTATCAATGACACCAATAAGGCAGTCAGCTGGTTTCGTAAAGTGAAGGGAGGTGAAACGAGGTTAGTGAAGTGAACTGAAGTTAAGTTAAGTAAAGTTAAGTGAAGAAGAAGTGAAGTGAAGTAAAGTAAAGTAAAGTAAAGAAATGTAAAGTAAAGTAAAGTAAAGTAAAGTAAAGTAAAGTAAAGTAAAGTAAAGTAAAGTAAAAGGGAAAAGGAAAGTATATGTAAGGGAACAAGGAACAAGGATAGAAAGGGAAAAACAAGACGGAAAGAAAACAATGAAAGAATAGCAAAGGGAATGAAATGAAAAGAAAACAAACGAAAGGGAAAGAGTTAAAAACTGACGATAAAGTAAAGGCGATAGGAAAAGAAAATGACAGCAAGTAGAACAACGGGAAAGTAGGCGGAATGTATTGTAAAAACAAAACAAAGCTATTACCTTCATCACCATTACACAGATCACCATGGCAACAGCTCACCGAGCATGCCGATGTTTTCATATTGGCTGCCACCAGGTTGGTACTCACTTGGTGACAAATAAAGCTTGAATGGCATACCGCAGATGCTGTGCAATTTTTGATGGTTGTTGTGAAAGGTGTTCCGTTGTACTCCACTGTGGTTCGGATAGTCACGCAAGAGTCGTAATAGAACTCACACGCATGCACCGAAGGATTGCTGCAAGGCTGAGTGGAGCCTGGGGAATCTTGACATATATAACAGCTTAGGCTCAAAGCTGTTGGAAGCGCAGTAGCAGCGCACAGAAACCATAATGCCTAAAGGAAAAAAAAAAATAATAAATAATTTTATAATACACGTGATTGCAACAAGCCGAAAGAAACTTATAAAACATTTTAGGAAATGGAATAATCGTCTGCCGTATGTTGACTCGTAGCATGCAATTATTGTCATAGCTGAGTTGCTCGAAGCGTGGTTAGCGCTAACCATTGGTTAAGATGTATTAAAACCTATAGTTTGTCATGGTATTTAACCCAGGCTAGCGCCAAACATGCTTCGAGCAACTGGGCCCACTTAAGGTAAAACCCGAAGGTACAGTGATGTATTTATAATTTTAGCATGTATTTTCGCAAGTGCCGTGAACACGAGAACCTTGATTTATTGTAGCACTACGGGATTACCCCTTGCGAACCTGCAGCAAACCGTTATCATGTTACAATTGACCTTATAGTATCCTTTGCAGCTGTTCTTTGTCTCGTCACGCAACACTCGAGACAAAAGAAGACTAACCTTATAACGGTAATTTAAATTTTGTTGAACAACAATGTATCGATTTTGCTGGAACAAACACCCTATAATTACTGACAGTGCTTAGTTTGAGTGTCACAGCTTTCAAAATAGCGAATAAGGACTTTTCCTGGCTGCGTGGGCAAAAACTTGGGCTGTCCTCTCGTAACCTCCGCCACAATATGTCCTAGCTATTTTTTAGCTAACACAGCTCACGCATAACAGTTAAACTGCTCTCTCCACCAGTATCGGTGGATTTTTTACCCTGGCATATGCTGAAATTTGGAATTTAAGAGCTGTCATGAAGACGGTGACGTAATGGGGAATTGGACAGCCCGCTAACAGTAGCAAGTCAGTTGCACGGGTCGAGCTTGCATGGAGCCGTTAAGCCTGGTTTTCATATGTCGGGAAAATCCCAGACAATCGGGGATTTCACTGTTTCCCGACCATCCCAGATTATGCCGATTAATGAAAACTGGAGATCGTAGACATCCCCGATCGTCTGGGATGGTCGGGGACAAATCGGGAAAATCGGGAAGGTTTCTATTTTGCCGATGCGTCCCAGATTTCTGCGGTTTTCGTTATCTCGGCATAAATCTGGGACGGTCGGGAAATAGTGAAATCCCCGACCGTCTGGGATTTTCGCGACATATGAAAACCAGGCTTTAATTTTCCTCGTTCTCAACATCAAAGGAAAATCCAAGTGAATAGGAGATACCTTACCTAACCCTGAGGTAATCCGTTCAAAGACTTTCCACTTTGTCATAACTGGGATCACGGAAAAGCCAAAATAAGATCTAAACCTAGAACCGGGCAAGGGTGGGACACGTGCTCGTTTTACAGTGAATAAAAGTCAAAGACACATTAGCTGACGCAGATATACTGTCGTGGAGAAGAAACCACATAAAAACAAAAGAGAGGAAATAACAAAATAAGGACTCCTTACTTACCATGACTAAAGGGATCCTCATGGTCATAATGAAGCAGCTAGGACCTGATCCGTGCGAGGTACAAACTGCAGTTTAGTAGGCATTCGAGGCAATTTATAGTTCAAAGTACTGCCGATAATAATAGGTAATGACGACAATATGATTGATCTGTGAAAGTCGATTCCTCCATTCCTCCAGGACAGAAAGTCGATCCTTTCCTGTAAGTCACTCGCACGCAATAAGTTGTAATGGGTTTATAATAACTTTGAAAAACAGTTTTATGCCGCAGATTGACCCTACTCGATCGCATACTAAGCGACTCCCTGATGAAATAAAAATTAACTTGATCCTGCAAAAAATGAATAATGTGCCCGCCAGAAAGTAAAGCTACAATTGATAAGAATGCAGTGTTCCAGGCCGCGAGCAGCAAATCTGCTGAGCTTGGACAAAATTTGATAATTCAGGGAATTAGTTGTATTCTGCTTGCTAAACGTTTCATGTCTTCCACTCCAACTCCCCTTTGACCCCTTGGAGGAAAATCTCAGCTTGTCATTTTTTAAGTAATTAAAAGAGCAAAATTCTGCTCTGAACACTGCGTGAATGTTCCTTTACTCTCATAAAAACAAACGCACATGTCCTATCATGCCCTTCGTCAGTCTGCACCATCAATCATCTTGGCCGCCCCTTCAGTGCTGTTTCCGGCGTGAAGGGAAAAATCTCAGTTTACATGTCAGAGCAGAAAAGAAATACAACCCTGCAAACAGATTAAAATCTGATAATATTTCTGTTTTCCAAGTCCCCACAGAGTGTTGTATTGTGGTTTATCAAATGCAGGGTAGCGAGGGAGCACACTGTTATGAAGAATCCACGATTCAGGGAAAAGCGAATCTGTTTATGTTTTTCATGACGTCACTTGGATAGCAGGATATTGGGGGTATAGCTGACTGCATGATTTAAAGTCAAATGCCCAGCTTAATAGAATAAAATTTTGCAGGGTTGGCGCAGTGGTGAGAGCACTCGCCTTCCACCGATGTGTCCCTGGTTCGAATCCCGGACTCGGCGTCATAAGTGGGTGAGTTTGTTGGTTCTCTACTCTGCTCCGAGAGGTTCTTCTCCGGGTACTCCGGTTTTCCCCTCTCGCCAAAAACCAACATTGATTTAATTTGATTTGATTTGATTTGATTTAGTCTCCCCAATTAGTAGAGCATCTGTGCTCGGCTAGAAAGGTTTGAGACTTTAATACAGTGATTATTATTATTATGATTATGATTATTATTATTATTATTATTATTATTATTATTATTATTATTATTATTTTGAATCAATCATTCATGGATTGTTATATGGGTCTTATTTCTGAAAATCTTAAAAAACTATTGCACTTTCAACCTAAATTATTTCCAATATTTGTACTGTCATAACAAGTTTTGTTTTAAAATGTACGCGCTGGTTTGCCAGCCTAAAGCGATCTCCTAAGAAGAGGAGAATCCAATGTAGCAGGCGGGCGAAAGAATAGCTTACACTCTTTTTTTTATAAGAATATATTTTATAAGAATATCGAGGCTGAAATTTGTGAAATTTTAAGAATATTTTAAGAATAAAGCCGAGGCTGAGATTTTGAAAAGGATAGATATAATTTTGTGTGTTGTACGGGTTCTTTCGTTTCTGTGCGAAATGCTCTTTTTTAAAGCCAAAACGACCAAGTGTCGTTTGACGTGACATCTTGACCTCGCTGACTGCAACGAAAAGCGATGGAGCACGTGCACAAAGTAACACGATAAAGATCTAGATACCAAACACTTGTAATTGATACCCCAGTAAATTCTAAAACGGAAATGTCATTTCAGCCTAAAATCGGCAGAAAAATAAGAATATTCAGCTTGGGCCGGAAAAACAACATTCTTATAAAAAATGAATGTATCATCGTACCAATTAAAAGTTATATTCCATCTGCACAAGAAAGCATGTTACGAGGGTTCTATTTAGCACCCGAGGGATTAAGTGATTGCTGGTGTTTTGAGCTTAGTTTTAAAAGTTTATTAAGTAAGGAAAGAGCAATAACAGGAACAGCATCAGTGAGAATACGGCCTACGGTGGAGGATCAATAACTGGTCATAGAGAAAGGGGACGCTTGCTGAAAGATTGTTCGCTAAGGAAAGCCAGACATAGTTCATCGCTTTTTGTTTTTCATATTAATGGGTACCGTCCATCCACCGAGGAAAGAGATTTGAACCCAAAAAGAAACCGACAAGAAGGAAAATTTGAATATTGAATAGAGCGGAAAGCAAAGCTAACAATATCAGGCATCCAAGTAGTAACTACTGAGCTTTCCTTTCCCTTATCAATACTGCTCAGTGTACTTAGCAGGGTCCCGCTATTTTTGGACTGTTCAAAGACTCAGAATAGCCGGTAATCGCGCCCTTTTGGAAGATAATTTGTTTTGCGAATATGGGCTGTATAGGTATGTGCCGCGGGGTTGGGTATGGTTTTTGAGGTTCTCGATCTTTAAATGGAGTATCATTTTCGCCCATTTTGGCATAGTGTTCACTGTGTGATCCTTACATAGGGTGCCTAAATTGTATCAGCAACAAAATACCCAGCTAAACGAAAAACAAATGATAAATTTTGTCTTTTGCCGCGGGATTTCCGCCCAATCCGTTTTTTTTTTTTTTGTTTCACACCGATTCTTTCCGGTTTTTTTCGGGTTGGGTCCTTAAATAGAGTATCAATCATCGTTTGCTCCATCCTTAAATAGGGTCAGGGTTTCAGACCCTTCGCGGCACACACCTATCCGAAATTTATGGATTACTACCCCTCCCCGCTAGGGCCGCTGCTCATTCTGCTCAGGTAGACTGAACAGAATATGGTTTACTCGAGAGCATGTTTTCTTCTGGAAAAGGTTTTGGCGGGAAAATCGGCATGCACGGCCTCCCTCGCCTGTGCTCAGTCCATAGTATTCCGTGTTCAGAATACGTGTTCTTCAGGGAAACTTTATCCGTGTTTATCCTACACATTCTCTTTTTCCTAAACCGGAATGGGATTAGTTTCAAAATACCGTGACCCATGCGTGGGCCTAAAACCTAAATTAAAAAAAAATATGCAACTGGCACAGCCGCAATTTGTGCAGTAAACTCACAGATAAGTATCTTCCTAGAAAAACTAGCAGTTCGTTTTGGGTTCCTTGAGGGCGAGGTGACGCCCGTGGCACGCCTTTTGGAAACCTCAGAGTGATGTTATAGAAAGGCATCACCAGCTACATTAGCCTGCGTGACAGGCGCTGGAAAAGGAGAGGAAGGGGGGGAAAACGGGCGCACACGAAGCCAGGAGAGCGCGGGGGAAGACTTCTTGTAACCCAGGAAAACTAGGTCACTAAGGAATAGAGGTCATTCCTATATAATTCCACACATTAGAACCGAACGGTTCTAACGTTGTTTTATAAACAAGATGTCTTATGGTAACTACATTTAATCTTTACAGTTCTATACTGTTAATCTATCTTAGTTCAATTGTAATCCGAAACTTTTGTTTTCGGAATTAATTAATAAAGATCAGACTTATTATTGTTGTTGTTATTGTTATTATTATTATTTTAGTTAAAAAACTCCTGAATGCCAAGTCCTAATCACAAATACGGGGCGTGTAAACGTTGCCAGTGTTATTATTATTATTAGGCTGCTAAGCACGAAAGAAGCGCAAGAGTCGCACGATGCGATAGCCGAGTGCGACTCTAGCTTCTTGAGGGCTTAGCAAGCCTCCCAAGTGCATCTTTAGTCTCATTTAGTCTCCCCAATTAGTATAGCATCTGTGCTTGGCTAAATAGATTTGAGACTTAAATAAAGTGATCATCATCATCATCATCATCATCATCATCATCATCATCATCATCATCATCATCATCATCATCATCATTATTATTATTTTTATTATGGGCAGTTAAAAAACTCCTGAATGCCACGTTCTAATCACAAATACTGGGCGTGTAAACGTTGCCAGTATTATTATTATCATTGGAAAGGCGTAATATCCTGATCGAACGTCAAACTTTTCATGTACCAAACTCATTATGCATTGGTGTCGCCCCTTGAATGATCCGACCGGTTCCACAGATTATTCACAGGTCGAGTTGAAGTCTTCAGCCCTGTGGGAAATGCAATTTGTTGCACAATCCTACGATGAATAAGCAAAAAAAAAAAGCGAGGTTGTTTTACTTCGGACACAATGCTGTGTTAGTTGCTCTGTTTTCGGATCATGATCAGCGCGATTTCTGGTTTTCGTTATTGTGTCCTGTTGTTTTCAAGATAATCATCCACAAACAAACACGTGAAAGACTCTTCTGTTTGCCACACGCAAACCAGGAAAAATAGAATCCAGAGTTCTCCCAGCAGTCGAACCCAGTATGACCCTCTTAATTCCGGTAACTGAGTTCGGATGCCTCAAACGCATGAACTTTTATACTTTGAAGCAGTGGTGTGACCATGGAGAACTGGCAGAAATATTTCGTTGTGTCGTTAGTTGCTACTGATAAACATACACTCCTTATCCCTATTGCTAATTTTAAAGTTATTTTTCATCTATACTTACCGGTATACGAGGGTTGTGCATGTTTTAATTACGCGTGTCGGGTACGGTAACGAGTCAAAAGGTGATGTGATGTAAAACAGTAATATGGGAAGAATGAGAAGTCGAAAGAAATTTCTTGAACACGAGGTACATTCGTCAGCA
The DNA here is from genome assembly GCA_016490735.1 of Pachyseris speciosa. Classification (NCBI taxonomy): domain Eukaryota; kingdom Metazoa; phylum Cnidaria; class Anthozoa; order Scleractinia; family Pachyseridae; genus Pachyseris; species Pachyseris speciosa. The sequence continues at coordinate 180,958 of JAEMWC010000178.1, read as the reverse complement.
GAGTTTGCGAGATGACATCCATAGAAAATTAAGATTCTGCAAGGCATTGTTAAAACAATAATTTGAACCAAATCTTTTAAAAGAAGAGGGAAACGAATTGAACACAGCTCAAGGAAGGGGGTAATTTTTGCAAAAATTTTCTGAACACCAAACAAAGCGTTAGGCACCTTGCTAACTACTGAGAGCGCTGGGAGGTCAAAAACATATCTGGAGGGGCCAAAAAATAGACAGGTAACTTAAATACACAGCTCTAAGATACTTGTTCTGTTTCTGTAAACAGCTAAAAATATGAAGTTCCTGGATGCAAATTTATTTTAATAAATTCAGTGACATTCCTTACATGCCTTGTACTGAATTCTTTTTTTACGGCTCTCAACACCGAATAAACTCCCACGGCCCGAACATTAGATTCATATTCCTCGCAAGACACTGCAATGAGAGAATATAAAGGATCAGGGCACCCAACGACAAGTGTCGGGAGATATCTGTTCGGTGGAGGGTAGTTTGCCTTAGGCTTTCGGTGTCGATTCAAGAGTGCACTCGGATTTTCATAACTGAAACGTGGCCTAAAGATTCGCAGTGGGGAAATCATGGCCTCTTGAGGTTCTCGGAAAGGTCATATTTGCTGTTTTTTGCGGTCAAAAAGGTCAACTTGCAATTTCGGAAAGAAAATAGTTTACTAGAAAGTTCATGAAAAGTTCATTTCAGCTTGCATTTTCTCAAAGAAAGATTTTGCTCCCTAACATTCTCGGGCAATTAAAATTTCAGCTAGGGAATCCGAACAGATCAAATTCTTCTAGCTGACGAAAACATCACTTTAAACAGACTTTACTCGTCAAAGGGAGGCCTCTTGGTGATGAAAAGGTTAACCAACCGGTTATTAGGTTGAGACCTTTTATTAAGTGAATGACTTGAAAGGATCAATTAAATCAGGAGTATTTACAATACAGGAATAAATCCCAGTTGTTACAACAGACACTTAGGACTAGGTAGTCAATAGCCAGTTTAATGCTTTACTTTTCAGTCACAAATCTCAGTATTATGTACAAATACAAGAAAATAAATTCGAACTAGATGCACTTATAGAGAAACTTTCACTAGACCTATTGACACATTTTTTAGCCATGCAACTAGTGTATTGTTCTTGAAGTGGTCTCAATTTCGTGGCCTTTTTTATACAGTGTACCTTCAAATTACAAACCGATCACAACTATCAACATGTAACCTTCCACAAGTTAGTTCAAAGGATTACCAATTGGTAGGAAAGTTCTATCCAACAGGCTTTGGAGATTTTTTACACAGTCTACAGTCACTGATCTACCGGAACAAAAACTTTTCCTGGAGTCTTTGCAGTGAGCAACTTCGCTTCTTCTTCACTGCAAAGGAAAACATATTACCTAAAGTCATTAGAACAGCATAGCTGGCATGATTTAGTTCAACTGAAATATATACAGATAACTTCCTACTCATCTGTCCACTGATTTCTGTCAAACATAAAATGGTTGAGTAAACTAGAGGATTATTTTTGGGAAGAGAGGCTGAGTATTTTCTTTGCAAAATACCTCAACTTTGCCTATGAAGAAGAGTTAATAATAATTTAGAACTTATATAGCGCATTTTCCATGTGTATATGATCAAATGCGCTTTACAAGCAGATGAAATTGGAATTTGGAAATGTTGGTTTTTGTGGAGAGGGAAAAACCGGAGAACCCGGAGAAAAACCTCTCGGAGCAGAGAAGAGAACCAACAACAAACTCAACCCACATATGACATCGAGTCCGGGAATCGAACCCAGGCCACATTGGTGGAAGGCGAGTGCTCTCACCACTGCGCCATCCCTGCTCCCCGCAAGAGGAAGATTGAAGAGAGACGAAAATGCTGCCAAGGAGATGGGTCGCCATTTTTGCTGTCTTTCTGCTCCATTATAGTTGTGTTCCACCAACTAGGCTGCATTGTCAAGTCTCCCAATCTCCATCTCCTTCATGTTTCAAGATGGTATACTAAATGATCCTTCTTAGAAATAGTTCTGTTTTGTTGAGATGAATGGCAGATCGTTTGTAACCTACACTGTAGTCTCAAAAATGATCATCAAAATGATATTATATATCAATACAACAAACACATAATGATAAAAAGCATTGAAAGGAGATGAAAGGCAGCAAGAACAAGAAGGCAAAGAACTAACATAATTAATACAGATTAAAATATCTTGGAATTGTCTCTGCACTAATCAGCTTCTTCTATCACCTGTCAGCAACCTGTTGGAAGCCTGTTGGTAGCCAGTAGTGTGTCAACTGTTGGCCAATTCTGCACTTCAAATAGTTATATTAATGGGGTTAATTTGTAAAGGACATTGCACTATAGGACTCCATATGGTTGTTACCGGTCTTGCTTTAGGTACTAAAATCACCCGACTCCTGTCTGGGTAGAAAGAGGGGGAGCATGCATGAGAAGGATTTCCATTATCTTAGGTAAGTTTTTTTTTTAATCTAAAATATTCAACCAGTGAAACGCTGATTAAAATTCCATTTACCTGGCCTCTGATGCCCCTTGTAACAGCTTTTGCCGACTATACAGAATGACAGGGGGCTTTGAAGCCCGTCGCAGATCTCTGTCGCAGTAATAGTTGTGACTTAGCTTGTGTGCTGGGCCATCAGGGAGGTTGGGTTGTGGTTGTGTTCTAAAGAAACATCACAATACCTCATAAGCATTGTGCAAAAAATAATCACGTAGCATTATTCATGGAATTTTGGCTAAAGGCTGGTTTGTCACTTCAGTCATCATGTCAGTTTTTCAGTGCAACATTATCTGACAGTGTATTGCAAGAGTATTATTACAATACCTGATTTACAGCTGATTTGAGAAACTGAAAATTGGCCTTATTCATTATTTGTTAGAGTGCAGTGTTTTTACCAAGTCAGGCTGACAATCTCAAAGATCCACCATGCTATACAAAATCAAAATCATGTCTCAAATTAACTCATGATTCCCTCTCCTCTGTGTTACTGGTTGGTTGACAAATATAAATGACAAATTATTTTGCATAAACTTGCCTTAATTCATGCAGCCATAACACCATAAAAATCTTTTTAACCACAAATTGTAGTGACAGAATAAGTTTTTTCCTTTTTGTGATGTAATACATGTACAATCTGTAACTGATTTAATGACATAAGAAGTGTGCCACTAAAACATCACAAGCTTTTTTTTCATGTTTGACATTTTATACATGAAAGAAGAAAGCCCTGAACATTTTCAAACTTAAAGGGCTTGAGCACACAGCCAGCAAGATTAATTGAACCAATTATTTTAGGATACCAATTGCGATCAGCTCTTGGGTTTGAACCCTCCTCCTATTCAGTGGTCCAGTGCTCTACCAATTAAGCAAATCTGGCCAAGATAAATGTTCTAACAGTGTTAGACAACATTTTTTGGTGCAATAAAGTAAGAACAATGGA
>JAEMWC010000178.1:160000-172500 GCA_016490735.1 Pachyseris speciosa | reverse complement strand
CACGAACTTTCTAGGGAATAATTTTCTCTCCGAAAATGTAAGCTGACGTTTTTAACTGCTAAAAACAGCAGTTATGACCTTTCCGAAAACCTCAGGGGCCATTAATTCCCCATTGCGAATCTTTTAGGCTGAGTGCACTCTTTAATCGACACCGAAAGCCCAAGGCGAACTACCCTCCACCGAACAGATATCTACCGATACTTGTCGTTGGGTGCCCCTGAATTTTCTGCTTTACGTTTACAACATGTGAGTTGTACCTTTATTTATGAAACTTGAGTGTTCTGCTTGAAAATGTTTTCCACGTACGGACGTAAACAGAAAGCCGCAGCGATGGTTGCATGTCGATGGGGAAATCTCGAAAAGGTGACAGTAAAAGATTTCCAGTGTCAGGTTGGAAATCGAAATCTCAAAGATGCGGAGACACAAACTGAAATTAGTACTGCGCTATCATCACCTGCAAACTTCAAAAGAAACTCTGTGTCCGCGGCCTTTTTGACTGCTCCGATCTTGCGATAAAACTGTGCGATCCTGTCAACCTGTGTCCGTGAACTGTCCTTCCGAACCTGAGAAACTCCATTGTTTAAATATAACACAAATGAACGAAGCTCTCCCAAGACAGCATGGAGCAAAAGACGGTGAGCATCCTTGAAAGCAGTTCTAGATCACAAGAATTTCATTCTTACATCAAAAATTAATGCTAACCACTTTAACCACTCGACAGAAAGCCTGACTGATAATGGTGAGCTCAAAACTTGTGATGGACAGCTTCTCCTTACAACATCAGCCTCGCTTGAGAACCTAGTTAACAGTAATTTAACTAATCTACAACACCGTGACTGTGAAAAAGAAACTGAATTCGAATTTTGTTCGATAAAACAAAACACAGATGTGACTGGCCACAATGCTTAGGCACCAGGCCGCTGAAAATTCGCTCACGCTTCCGGTGCTGCGAAAAAATTGACTTTTCTCCCCGAGAGATACATGTAGTTGCTGGATTTTAAAACAATTCGAAAGAACATCATATTTTCTTGGAATTCAAGCATGGGTTTTGCGACAAAATGAAAAACAAAAAAATTATGCTCAAAAGAGTGGTCAAAGAAGCACATTTTCCATTCTCATTTTTTTATTTTTTATCATAAGCCAAAACGCATGCTTAAATTTCTTCAAAACGGCTTTTGTATTGTTACTGTACAGAAAATGAGGGTAAAAGGTTTAAGCCATTTAGTTAAAATGCATTTTTCTGTTTCTGGTCACGTGACATTGGGCGTGGTCCGATGACGTCATGTACTGGACCATATTTGCCCCCTATGGGTATTGTCCAAATTTGGTCCAATTGAAGCATACATGTGCAGAGTTATAGCAAATTGATTTTTCCCTAGCAACGGCATCAAAAGATACTTTAATGGGCCCTTAGTCAAGCAAGAATGTTGCGCACTGTTTTCCAGCTAAGGAAGCTTCTTGAGCACGATCAATAAGCAGAACACTGGTAATAAGCGCTGCATTTAAAAAAGTTGACCATTTCCAAGTCGGATGGGCATCTTGTGCACATTGCGCATTCAACAGGCACATTGCACATTCAACAGGGACGTTCCTGTTCTCTTAACTCATTCTTGTCCGCTGCAAAAGCAGGCATATTTTAACCACATCTGAGTTTTGCTAATATTTCGGTAACTATTAACAGGAGAATTGAAAGCTATATATCATTTTAATCAGCAATGATGAGGCTTTAATGGGAAAAAAAGTTTTTCTTCAAAGGAGCTCACAATGTTTGAAAAAAAAATTACAAACATCAGAAATTAGGATAATTTATGCAAACATTTTTCACAAAAATCATAACATATAACCAAGAGGTCAGGATACAAAGAAAAGTTAGAAGAGAAAATGTTCCTTGATGTATTGGCTACAAATCCTCCAAATCTGGTGGAGAAAGAGCAAAACCCAAATTAGTTACAAATTTTTATTTATAACCATGTACAGTTCCCTAGCAACAGCAATGCGGTATTCAAAATAAGCGTCTCACCCATGCTGCCTGATATCAAAAAAAACGAAATTCCTGACCAAATCCATAGATCTATTTACCCCAGAGGTTAACTTGGAACGATATCTTCATGAGAAAAGGAAAAAATCTAGCGTAGTAAGCGAAAACAAGCTCTGTTTCCCGCAATTCAAGAACAGATGTTGCGTGTGAACTCAGTCGTGAACAGCGTGGCATTGTTTCGTCATCGCTTACCTCTCAATTTCGCTTCCACTGGCAACAAGATGATCCAATTCGCTTTCTTCCCCACTTGACATACCAGAGGAGTCACTATCTTCATCAAAACTCGCATTTGAGGCTTCTTCTGGGTGATTTTCTTCAACGTGCGCTGTCTCCGAACACGACACCATTACGGCAGAAACTGATTGCGCATATAAAAATTCGGTCCGCATAATTTATTCAGCCGATCGTGATAAAACCCGGCCTGTGATTGGCTAATTCTATAAATATGCTTTCTGCCAAATTTGGAGTCAATCGGAAGTAACGCAAATTTTCTGCGAATTTTTACGTTACCGGTCTTCCACGACCGGTAAATTAAAGGGCTGGACAAGAAAGAGTTAATTCAGTTACGAGCATTTGGCACTTACATGTAGTTTTCAAATAAAGAATACCCTTGGGCATTGCTTTATGAATGTTAATAAGGCAGACTTGTGAAGGGCTTGGTAGAAAACTATGCCAAGTGGATTTTTAGGTGAACACATTTTTTGGCCCGTGTTTTCGCGAAGACTAAGCGCAAAGCAGCGAAAAAAAATACAGGGCAATGTTAACCACATAAAAACAGCCTAAATGCAAAACAAAAAGCAATTTTGGAGCAAGATAAAAGAAAAAGTCCCAAAAAGCCACTTAGCATAGTTTTCCACCAAGCCCTTCAATTATTTTATTTACAAATGGGTTATAGTTGAGAGGAACTAAATCCCCATAGTAAAACTACACCCTAACAATAACTCATCAGGGTCCAAACTTGCGCTTTCCTGGTCGCCAATGCCACTAAAACTTTTGCAATGGCGACCAAAATTTCACAACTGGTCACCAAAAATTTTGGTTTAGTCACCAGTTGGCGCCAATAGAAAAAAGTTAATTTCAGACCCTGCTCATATTATTATATCTCTCACTTAGTACACACGCTGTGATTGGTCAATTTTACGGGCCGTATTCTAAAGTATGGCCCACTTGACTTTAACTAGTTTTCTTTCTTGTGCGCCGGATTAACCTCAGATATATTAAATATCTTACTAACCTCGTTTTCTCGGTCCATACTGTAAGTTAGAGATCCTCATTTTTTCTCATTAATTTATGGCCTACACGCTTCGCACTTGGGCCATAAAGCAACCGTAAAAAAAACTTGGTCCATAACTTACAGTATGGACCGGGTCGGTACAAAACGTGGACCCCCCTTCTGGACCCCATCTGGACCCCCTTCTGGACCCCCTTCTGGACCCCTTGATTTTTCTGTTGAAGTTGCCATTTTCATCCCGAGAAAGACTTGCTTTGCATTTCACTGAATTTGTGTTGCTGACTTTTGTTGTTGTTACCAAATACTTTAGAATTTTCTCGCAAAGGTTAGATAAACGTTCAATATGCAAATTACTGTTCGGCTTTCAACTGGGTTTCGAAGAATGTGAACCAAGCTCAAAAACTATCTTTTTTTTCTGTTTGGATTAGAATAAGCACTGCTAGTTAATGTTATCACTGCAGCAAAAAGGTGAGCAATGTTTTCTTCTACGCTGGCAAAATATAGTCAAAAGCTTGCTCTGAATGATGGAATGAAATATGATCACTCTGGCTGCCTAGCACGTGAAATAAATCTGCCACCAATAATAATTTTCACATTCTCCGAAAGCCAGTTGAAAGCTGAACAGTAATATCTAACCTTTGCGACAAAATTCTTAAGTATTTGGTAACAACAACAAAAGTCAGCAATGCAAATTCAGCAAAATTCAAAGCAAGTCTTTCTTGGGATGAAAATGGCAACTGGCTGTGGTAATGTTCGCGATTACTGTAATACTGTCTGTAACTATCAACGAACCGGCCGAAGTTGAAATCCAAAGCGAAGACTGTTAAATATCATTTTATTATTTTTCAACAGAAAAATTGAGGGGTCCAGAAGGGGGTCCAGAAGGGGGTCCAGGAGGGGGTCCAGAAGGGGTCCAGATGGGGGTCCAGAAGGGGGATCCACGTTTTGTACCGACCCGTACGGACCTCGAACTCGGTTAGTAAGAGGTATCTACTATTTTCCTGACGTGTTAGGCACTTGTTTGGTATGAATAGAAGTATGGGCCAATATAACTTTATCAGGGGAAGATTTTCGTACAGTGCCATACATTTGTAAAGCATGCATTTTCTGATTCAAACTCTATTCACGCTCTCCGTTTGTTTCTTAAGGGACAGCACGAAAGTCATGCATGAGAGCTAGAGTCGTGCATGAAATAGGGATGAAATATAAGCTCTCCTACCTTGCAACCTGATTATCAGGATAACGCAGAGGAACTTTGAGCGTTTTCTGTCAAAGAGAGATGAAAAACATAGCTTTAAGTCTATCCTTGAAAGAAAAAAAACTCCAACCGCTGAATGTTGTTCCTTACTCCAATAAGAAAATTGCGAATAACTTGTATCGCCCTTGTTGCAGACGCCATCTTGAAGACAAGTCCAACCTCGTCCCCAGCCCCCAGCCGTTCTTTCATATCCCAGGATTCCGCATGCACATGCGTGTTCTTCCTCTTATTAATCCGCCATTTTGACGAAATGGACAAGCCTGTGAAACTTGCTAAGGTATTTGGAAATTTCTCTCTCTGAGACGAGTATTGTAGTGTCTAACCGATGCTGAACTGTTTTCTAGCCTTTTCTCAAGATGTAACCCGTAATATTGGCAGTTTTAAGGCTTTGATTAGAAGTAATGGCGCATATTCCTAGCGAACAGTATGAAGCGTGTTGTTACGTTGTCTTTATATAAAATTTAGTGAGAAAAATTTGAGGAGTTCTTTATTGCTAGTAATACTCCATGTCGTGAACAAAACTGAAGAGACCTCCAAGGTTTTAATTTTGTGCTTTCTGTTTGGGTCTTAGGTGACCAAATGTTTAGGAAGAACTGGTTCTCAAGGTCAATGTACTCAGGTAAGCAAGCTTTGAACACAGCACGCACAGCACGTGAGATGTTGTCTTACTGCACCACTCCTCATTAGATAGCTAGATAGATGATGGATCAACGTTTATTGATTTATACCGCTCAGGGTAGCCCCTTCAGATGCAAAAAGCAGTCTGCTATCAATGGGAGCCCTGAGCACAACAGCTTATTTGTTATCATCTGTCAGAATTTCAGTGCCCCATCATCTTTAATCCATCTTTCTCTCACTCTAAAGTCAATTTTCTTCGGGTCTGAGATTTGTTTAGAATTGTTGAGTCATTTATTATGGGTCCTGGCATGGTACACATTTCTCAAAACCCCTGTAAACATTTCTCGCCCAAACAACTGTTTTGCGTGCACTAGGTTCATTACCAGAAATATTCGATTTCTAATATTTTTAATATTCTTTCAAATAAAGTTGCTATAAAACTAAGGAATTCTTTGGGCTAGTGTGCCTAAAAAGCTTCTACCTGTGGTTAGTTTTAATTGTTAGTTGGAGTTGATAATAACAAGATCAAAGGGTTGCTTATTTTCTTGCTGTGTCATGTGTATGCAAATGAATGTATGAAAATCATTTATTTGAACTGCAGATTAAAGAAATGAATATGTGAATGATCATCGCAGTTAAGAACACTACTTATGCAGTAGTGAAAATAAAGCTTGCGGTGCAGTGCTCTACCAACTGAGCTAATAAGTCAACTGGGAGCTGGTCATTTTGTTGGTTGTAATATACCCATGAGTGATGAATATGTGTGAATGAACATATGAAAATCATATATTTGAATGTGGATTAAACAAATGAAGGTGTGAATGAGCAGCACAGTTATGAACACTACTTACGCAGTAGTGAAAATAAAGGATGAAAAAAAATCCAAGCTTCTGTGTTATGTCCTGTGTCAAGTGATTACTGCATGCAAGCACGAAAGCTGTGACAGCATGATGAAATGTACCAAGAAAAGAATATCACCTTTGGTGATGTGAGTAGGCACTCTCATTTCCAAGAAGTCTAGAGGTTAGATAAGTCACTTCCTCAGAGCTGTTAGATCAGTGAATGCATCTTGCTGTGTGTGCTCCTATGAAAGATGATAGTTGAAACAATATGATTGGAAGTTGTACTGTGATGCGTGACAGTGTTGTCTGAAAATAACTTTTGCTGAAGTGGCATGTTTATTCACTATCATGGAACCTCTTGAAAAAAAATGCAGGTACACATATAATCTGTCTTTTGTGGTGGCAGTGTGTAATGCCACATCTTACTGTGGGCATTTCAATGTATTCCACGTAAAAAGTGTGAAGACAAAAAATGTGCTTTAGCAACTATTGCATTGGGATTTTGCAAGAGAAACTTGGAGCATTGTCAGAACTTTGGCACTTTTTGTTATATTGAGAAAGATTTGGTTCAGATTGAATCTACAGTAGGTAGGCAATTAGGCAAAACTCTGGGTTTCAATGATGTTCACGTTCTTTATGGCCCTATTATCTGTTAGAAGTTCAGACTGCTTTTGGTCTTTTTTGAAAACTATTTCCTAATAAAAATGTGTTCCATTCTTAAATTTAAGACTTTAGCAAACCCAAAGATTTTGACTCATTTTAGGTACGAGTAGAGTTTCTTGATGACACAAACAGATCCATCATCCGTAATGTGAAAGGTCCAGTCCGTGAGGGAGATATCTTGACCTTACTGGAATCTGAGCGAGAAGCTAGGAGACTGAGATAGGTAAGTGTTTTTGATCATATTTTTGAAACTAAATCTCCACAAGAATTCCTGATGTTTTTTGTGTCATTTATTGTCCTATCCTGAAACCTAAATTGTATTTCCTTATTCACCTGATTTTAATGCAATTCAAATTAAGCCCTCATATGGTGGCTATTGTTAATGGGTGTAACCCATAATCTGCTGTGACTGTGATCTGACACTGATTTTATAGCCATTCTTTGCTATTTTATAAGGTAATGCTCTAAAAGCGGCAATTTTCAGGCCATGGGGAAGCTCAGTGCTTGTTAATAGATAAGGAATGTTGGCTGCAACGGCAACAAAAATGATACTTAACCATATTATTGGTCCAGTGAGACAAACAATGGCTCTGCACCTGTATTTTACATTTTGGTACATGTATGTGTCTTGTCATCCTTTGCAAAACAATGTGAAATGGCCAAATTCAAGGTTTTTTCAAGAATGTGAGGGCGTAATCGTTCCTTCCTCTTAACTTCAATGCCATTCATAGCAATATTATTTGTGGGTAGTTCACGAGTAATTTACAAGTTTAAGAGTCACAGTGATACAAACTGATACTTCGAAACTGCGTTTTTTGTTATACTGCATTAAATTCATCAGTTCTTGTAAAAAAAATATTGGAATAGTTCTCTAGTTATCATATGGATTTAGTCCTCTCGGCTCATTTCTTGGATTGGTGTCCATAACCTTGTTTGCACAGTTGTCTGTATGACTGCTGGATGCATATATTATCAACAAACTGTCTCTTTGTTCCTTTTTGCAAATTTCTTTTGGTAACAAGAGTTAACATTTTATCTTGCAGGTGACAGTTCCAAGAAAGAATAAATACCAGTTTAAACCGTCAACTACAAGAGGAACTCTATGTTCTGAAGTGAAATAAAGAGCTGTCTTTTGTGTCACATTGCTTCCGTCTTGTTCCTTGGGTAAAACACTACAGGGTTATCATTGATTTCAGGCATAGTTTCTTCTTTAGGGAAAGCCAACCACAATCTGATAAAGGTTTCCCAGTGTCATCATATTTTTACATTGTCAAATTCTTAGTAGCCAGCAATGTTTACTTTAGTTGATAGCCTAGTGATTGCAGTTGGTTGAAAGATGTCTGAAAGTGCAAGGGCTGACATGTATTGTGCCGGTGATTCAATGTGAACCAATGCATACGAAGGTCCTGACTACGTTGTGGATATGTTTGGTTAAGTTCGGGCTATGCCCTTGGTAGGCAATGCAACCGCCGACTGGTTAGCTCAGTTAGTAGCTATAGAGCACCGGACTATCTTGTGGGCGACCGGTCGCCCACGCACCGTTCGCAAAGAGTAGCTTAGGGGACGTCGTTCCCGGTGGTGCGTCCTGGTCTTTCGCATAATTATAAATTTTCACATCATATGTTGCTACACATGAATAAGCACGTCAACTGGTTGATCTTGGGATAGCGAAAAGAATGCCAACCCGCCGTGGCTGTAGGGCAGGACAACGGAAATTGAAACATTTTGGAAGGGAACTATCAAGTACAGTGCTTCAGTCAAGCCTTTTATCTGTGGATGGTTCCATCGATAAAAAACTTAGAACTGAGAGTACAAGACAAACCTTATTTACATTGTGTTTTGCCGGAACATTAAATATTGAATTTGTCACCTCTGGTTCTGACCAAACCAACAATGCTATTGTCAGTGGTCCTTCTTCGATGACGAGCTTTCTTCAAGACGACATGCGGGATCACACCCAGGATTCGGGATCCCGGAGCACAAACGCGCACAAACCTGCTCAGGGGACATATTATTTTTTCCTTGGTGCCCAAGGTCGTGGAGGTACAGGAATTTGTTGTCCGAAATCGTGCTGATCTTGTATTTATTACCGAAACGTGGCTGAAATCCACGATCGCTGATTCTGTTGTCGACATCCCTGGCTACACTGTCATCAGGAAGGATCGAGCATCGGATAGCCATCGCGGGGTCTGTTTTCTCGAGGCAGCACGCACCTCTCGGAACGAGCTCTGTGATTGACTATGTAGAAAAATTTGATTAAAAGATTCTCACACTGTTACATCCATCAAGGCTACATCCATCGAGGGTCCATACCAAGAGAATTTCCCTTGGTTTCATTATAATTACCCAAAGTTAAGACGGCAACCTCCTTACTCGTCCCCAGGATTTGTGAGGGTTGTAGGGGTTGTGGGGGTTGTGAGACTTGTAGGGGTTGTGAGGGTTGAAGGGGTTGTGGGGGTTGTGGGGGTTGTAGTGGCGTGTTTTCCATATCCTCACTAGTGTAGCCTGCGAGCTAGCCTCCTTCGCAGACGTCTTTGGGCTCGTCAAGCGTTCCTTGCCCACGAACGTCTGCTGAACTTAACTGAACTGAACTGAACTGAACTTAACGTTTACCAATTTTTTGAAAGTAGGACTTCGACCCCGGGATAGCGGGATTATTTTCACAGACGATGCACGTGAATCGGGTGTCGATTTCCATTCTTACGCAGCTCGTTATTGGTTTGTTCAAAACAAAGGCTAACCGCCGTCGAACGCAATCGAAGTGGCAGTTCAGTTCAGCAGACGTTCGTGGGCAAGGAACGCGTGACGAACCCAAAGACGTCTGCGAAGGAGGCTACCTGCGAGCAAGCTCTCTCGTGGTATGGGTAGCAGGGAGAAAGTGGAAGAGAGAGAGCTCACAACAATGTTCGGAGATACCTGCGCTTCTCTACACTAGGGTTAGACTTGTAGTGGACAAATTCTTCGAGCTTGAGCTTGAGAACTGTTTCACGCAAATGAAGTGCTACACGGGAAGGTTTTAAAAACGTTCATATTCTACCAAGACGAGAACTCCTAGGTTTTATAAATAAAGAAACACCGTAACTTCTCCCTTGACTATTATTAGAACTTTTCATATCATGAGCTGACCCAATGGGTACTTTGATCTCACGCTCTCACGAATGAAATTCGGTTGGCTTTCGTGTTACTGTATTTTTAATTTTACAGGAAATAATTATTTCACGGCAAGTCAAGTTTTTCTTGAGTTGAAAAAGTTTCATGATTTTAATTAGATTGTAATTAGAACTGTTAAAATTCTTGTGCATGCGTTGTTACAGGCACCAAAGTATTATAAATTCCATCTCAATATTTAATCCTTCAATACGAACGTAACACGACATTACGTAATATGCGCTTCATTTAAAACTGATGTCACGTGACAGTACAACTCCAATCTCTCTTGTTATTTTCAGCCATTTAGAGAAGCAGTTGGAATAAAAATCATTAAAATTTAAATTGTTTTTTAATTTAAAATTGAAAAAGTACAATGCATAAGGTATACTAAATTTAAAAAAGACGGTAAAAAATCCCACGATTTGACGAAAGTTAAAAAAAATTAAGGGTCATACAGGATAGTTCAGTCTTGCTTCACACGCACTCGAAAAAATTTAAAAGCAGCACAGGTTCCAACAAACTGGCGTTGATAACAAACCCTCTGAATCATAATGTTAACCGGCTGAAAACATACAAGTAGCTAAATTGGTCAAAAGACCGAAATAGAAGCGGCAAACATGCGTGTAGGAGTCGTGTAGGCCTTCCAACCCCATTTACCACGTGATTGATTGTTTTCAGGAAAGCGCCGTCCTGCTGCATGTGAGAACTTACATACTAGCACTTGGTAAGCATTGCTCAGGAGTAAACTAGACAACGCGCACCTGGACCCAAGTTGCAGCAAGACGTCTTTGATGTGTTAATCCGCTTACGCAATAACCCTGTTGCTCTTGTCGCTGACCTGACGGAGATGTTCTCCCAAGTTGTCATGGCTGAACAAGACAGGAGATATCATCGATTCCTTTGGAGAGGTTTGGATCTTGCGAGACCCTCAAAAGTTTACGAAGCCATGAGGATGATGTTTGGTGATCGGGCATCACCTCACATGGCACAGAACGTTGTGCGGCAGCATGCTAGAGATTACTCAGGGGGCCTCCCAACGGCAGTAGCAATCATCCTTCTTTAGACGTACATGGATGACATCATGATTTCACTGGAGACAGACAAGGAAGCCTTAAAGGTTCGTGATCAGCTCATTGAAACAATCAAGATTACGAGATTCTTTGCATATATTTCAAATTATTTTCAACTGGGAATACAGAAAAACTTTTTAAGGTCTCTCACGGAAATGAGCTGAGACGGTCGATTGCAAGGTTCGATTTCGCGAGCAAAATATTAAACCACTGCGTGCTACTAGCCTGATCGGAAAACATGTCTTGCCCGTTCAACAGAAATTCTATCGCCCCGAAACGTATCACGAACGGCCTACTGCCCATAAGTAAACCAGAAAAACAAAAGCCCATACCAAACAAAAACGATTCTAACCAGAGAAAGGGGTCGAGGTGTATGCAAGTCTTCGCCAGAAGTTTATACGATACCTGCGATCGGTCTTCATCTTGATTTCCTAGTTCCTTAGGAATGAGTTTTGGTTAAGTACAACGGTCGATTTCAGGGTTTTGTAGGCCCCCTCCCACCAAACCAGGCATAACTAATCCATAATCAATGACATCGATGAGTAATAAATGAGTAATCGATGAGTAATCGAAGCCCAATAATTTTGTGGCCTATCGATGTCATCGATTTCTCATTCATGACATTGATTACTCATTGATAACCTATTGATTACTCATTGATAACCTATTGATTACTCATTGATAACCTATTGATTACTCATCGAGCACCCATCAATTACTCATCGACTATTATACTGCGCAAGTATTACAGATTTCTTGCTTTCTTGTACCGATGTTTTCGTTAGTGATTCTTTTACCTTTGTTATAAGTATTTTTCTTTATAACTGGCGTTCCTGTTCATGTAATTACGCCTAAGCAAAAGGTCAAACAACGCACTGGCAATGGGTAATAGAAGAATTTGCAAAGTTAACAACCTTGATGGGGCAATCGTCAAGGTTTGGTTTAACAACAAACGGCTGCGAGACGCCGGAGACATCACTACTGGCAACACGTCTTCCGAAGCTTCAAATGTCCTGTAAGCTAATTAAGTATAAACATGATCGAATAAACTGGCTGAAATACGGTTTGCAGCGACGAGATTATATCGATGAATAATGAATGACATCAATGACTGATCAATGCAATCAATGACTAATCGATGACTGAAAATTTTGTGGCCTATCGATTAGTCATCGATTACTCATTAATCATCGGCAATAATCGATGACTAATCAACTTATTACCCATCGATTACCTATCGATTACTCATTGATTTCATTGATGTTATCAATGTCACCGATTAGTTATGTCAGGACCAGAATACTCTGTCGAACGAGCGAGACAAGGGAGCGCTGTCCTTTTTCATGGAAAACCCGGTTGTTCCGGTGGTAAATCAAATGGAACAGACTTTTCCACTGAAGATTTTTCGATTTATTCCTCTTTTCTCGTTTTTACCGGAATGATCGAAAAATTATGTACCATTTGCGGCGTTCCACTAGTTCCATGCTCCTTGATGAATTAACGCGCGGTTTGGTACTGTTTTGGTAAAAAGGAACACGCTCGTCCCGTTCCGTTTTTATGGAGGAAATTTGTCCTGTTCCTTTAACAGAAAATTCTCGCCGCTTTTTCCATTCAAAATGAAAGCGCCCAA
>JAEMWC010000178.1:152500-157500 GCA_016490735.1 Pachyseris speciosa | reverse complement strand
GGGAAAATACGCGAGTGCAAGTCGCGATTGGTTTTGGTTTTGCTTCTCATTGGTTGAGAGAGTGGCGCGAGTTTTTCTGGCCAATCACAGGGCGAAGCAATGCAAAACCAAAGCAAAACGAGAATTACTTTCGACACTCAATTGAAAACCGCTCTACACAGCGAAGAAATAGCCTCACGGTTGTACCATTGACTACGAAGACAAGCTTAAGTTTTTTTATTTCTAACTTAAAGTACAGTTCCGATAATTTCTTTCACGGTATGTTTGGTCCGCCGAATGGAGTGTAAAATTCATACGTCGTTTTCCTCATAATTTCCGATCTTTGGATAAAGTGAATGTGAATGATCAAATAAAGCCATTCTCCATATCATGCGGGTTAATGTAAACATCTTGGCAAAATGCAGCCTTCCAACGTCAAACGCCAGGACTATTCTATAGTTAGAGCTCTTTTGAGGAAAACAAACGAATATTTATACCACAGATCATAGTTCTCTACGAGCTATGTACAGATCTATCTAAGGTTTGGTAATAATCTGCTTTAATCTTAGTTGCAACTCTCAAATTAGTTTTACGTGCTTTGCTCGTATGACAACAAACATGCCTTGTGCGAACCCAAGCGAAAACCATTTCAATTTTCAAACGGATAGTTTTCGAGAATCAGAAAGCGTGCGTCTACTTCTGCATCAAAAGTATCCCGAGTAAACGCCCATAGAGCGTCCTGCTACGGTTATAAGACATTCAATTCGGTGTTAGCCATTCAGTTCGGAAATGAGTCATTCAATCGAAAGTGTGTCACTCAATTGACTAAGATGCACTCGTATCGTTCCGCCATTCGTTTCGGTTATAAGCCATTCAGTTCGAAAGTGAGCCATTCAACAGACTAAGATCCACTCATATGGGTCTACCATTAGTAACAGCAATAGGCTTGTCAAAAAATGCAAATTATTCAGGAAATGCAAATTATTCACCTGAACCTCGACTTGGTTCTTTGTTCTCCCACAATTCGAAACTAGCCTATTCAATATTACTTATTTTGACACCGTCCTTCCCCCCCCCCCCCCCCCCCCCTTTAATTTCGGTCTTCGGTCTTGGTTTTCGGGATCTTCGTTTTCAATACTACCATAATAATTTATGCAGCTGAAATTTCTAGTTCATTCTTTCATTATCTCTCTTTCATGCTCGAAAGCGCACGCGTATATGTATGTTTGTTTAATTCTTTGAGTTTTTGAGCCACAGAAATCAACCAACAAGAGAAAGGAGATATAAAAGAAACAATACATTTTCTGAAAATTAAATTGTAATAATAAAGTCACCGCTGGGGAGGTGAGCGTTGGTCACCGTGCTTTCTAAACCCTGTTTGACGGCTCGCGCTCGTGTGGGTGGTGATGGTGTAGTGCATGAGGCCCATTCAGGCCTAGCTACAAATATCCGTAAATTTTGTTAGAAAATTCCTAGATATTCAGAAAAGAAAAGGGACTAAATTTGTGATTTTCTATGGTTTTATTATTTTATGAGTTCACACATGTTTTTGTTTTAGATGGAATCCACTTTGAGGTTCAATTAAGTGTTAGCATCCCACGAGTCTTAGTAAGTACACCCTGAGCAAAATGGCAGATGCTTCATTGTCAAGAAGGGCAGAAAATGCTTCTTAGCGTCAGTAGCGATGTACTGCACACAGTTATCTTATCTTATCTTATCTTACTTGTACGTCTTGTAGTCACTTTCTAGAGACTGGCGCATTCCCGTCTTGCCAATAAATTAAGTTTTTTATCAGTTTATAAAGTCGTTATCGTGATATTTATAGAAAAATGTTAACAACATATTTGGGATATTTCGAATTTCCCCTTTTCTGGCGAGTTAGTATTTCAATGAGATGAATCTTACTCGCCTGCCGCCAGGTAGCGAGATCGTAAGTTAAGTAGGGATTGATTAGTGATTGATCGAGGAACAAAATGGCGCAGTTTTACAATTAGCCCAACATCTGTACTAATTTTCGTAGCAATGGCATCGATATGGTACGTCCAGGAAAGATTTTTATTAATAAGGACACCAAGATACTTAATATAAGCTTTTGATTCAAGAGTAACGTACCTATTACACTAATTGTCGAAAATGCGTTACATAGTCCTTATCCACGGACAATTCATCAGCTATAAATAATGCTTTAAATGGATAAAATACTATTTTGGCTGGTAAGCAAGTCGTTTTTGATAGAGGTGAAAAAGAACGAAGTTTGCCTTTCCAATGTTGAGAGTTAGCTAATTGGCTGTTAACCAGTCATAAAGTTTTTTTTTTTACTAGTTCAGTATTAACTATTTGTGAACATTCGTAGCATTTTTGTTAGCAAAAAGGTAAAACTTGAATTTATTTGAGTATTTGTGAATATCATTGATGTATAATAAGAAAAGCAATGGGCCAAGAACAGATCCTTGAGGAACACCACAACTTATGTTTGCTTAGTTTGATATTTACTGACCAACCTGTGTCGTTTGTGTACGATTTTTTCAAATAAGAGGAGAACCAGTCATTAATTATCCCACGAAAACCATGATGGTTGAGCTTAGCGAGCAAAATATAAGAATATAATAAGTCATGTTTCTGGATGACGTCCAACATTCTATTGTACATAACAAAAATTATAGTTGTTTGCATCAGTTTCTTCACCATTCTTAAATAGTGACGTGACTTTAGCGATTTTAAGCTTTGAGGAATATGTCCCTAATTTGATAGACGTATTGAAATTTTCTGGAAGGACGGGAGTGATGATTGCACCCCCCTCCCCCTCCCCCCCTCCCCCTCCCCCCACCCCCGGCTAGTGTAGGGAGCTTGGATACCAGCTATTTTATCCTGGAGATGGCTAGTGGGTGTCTTAACACTTTCGTTTTTTTAATTGAATCCTTTGATAGTAACACAAGTCAAAGCTACAGTCTTCCCTAGGAACTGTTCAGAGCCCCTAGGAACCTGAGTAGAATTTAAAATGAACCATTCCCTGCATTCCTAGTAACTTGTTTACACAGAAACAGGGGCTCCTGACAGAAGTCATCAAATTACTACTACCGCCGAGCGGTTTCACATCCAGCAAGACGAACGGCTCTCCTTCAGGGGCACCCAACCACAAGTTTCGGATATGTGTTGGGTGGAAGATATTTCGCCTTAGAGGTCGCCTTAGGCTTTTAGCGTCGATTAAACAGTGCACTCGGATTTTCGTAAATGAAAGGTGGCCTAAAAGATTTGCAATGGGGAAATCCGGAAGGATCGTGTTTGCTGTTTCTGCCAGTCACAATCGTCAGTTAGCATTATCGAAAGATAATAGTTCCCAGAAAGTTCGTGGAAAGTTCATTACAGCTAGCATTTTCTTAAAGGAAGATTTTGCTCCCTAACATTTCAGCTCGGGCAATTAAATCTCAGCTATGGAATCTGAACAGATCAAACTCTTCTAGCTAACGAAAACATCACTTTAAACAGACTTCAAACACTATACCTTTCTACAGCTTTTGGCTGATTTGGCTCGTTGGGTGCCCCGGCTCCATCGGAGTCTGGGACCAAGTCCTATCTAAGAGGCCTACCCTTGGTGAAAACGTAAAGCTTGTGGGATGTGGCTGAAGTGACAAGGATACTTCACAAATTAATGTGATCAAGTAAGCTGAAGCCACTCTAAAGGCACTAAGGCCACCAGGTAGCGGGCATTACCCCTTAAATCTACCAAAGCAAAGATTGAGCCCAAGCATTAGCAGCCATGGACAGCTGTTTCGGCCTTATTAGGCCTCATCAGCATGGCATTGCTAATGCTCAGGCTCAAGTACCCACATATCCATAAAACAAGCAATGAAAACGTAAAGCTTGTGGGATGTGGCTGGAGTGACAAGGATACTTCACAAATTAATGTGATCAAGTAAGCTGAAGCCACTCAAAGGGCACTAAGGCCACAAGGTAGCGGGCATTACCCCTTAAATCTACCAAAGCAAAGATTGAGCCCAAGCATTAGCAGCCATGGACAGCTGTTTCGGCCTTATTAGGCCTCATCAGCATGGCATAGGTAATGCTCAGGCTCAAGTACCCACATATCCATAAAACAAGCAGTGAAAACGTAAAGCTTGTGGGATGTGGCTGGAGTGACAAGGATACTTCACAAATTAATGTGATCAAGTAATCTGAAGCCTTACCCTTGGTGGTTTGGTGTCGCTTTGTCGCTCGTTTACCACTCAGTCTCTCGCTCGTTTGGTTAGGGAAAAATGTCACTGTCGCAAAAAAACAAAGAGGAATTAAAAACAAATTGTCCCAGTCACAAACTCTCGTGGTTTTTCTGCCAATTTCTGTCGGTTGTCAGTGTTTTGGGAGAAGACGGTCGCCTGTTTTCAGAGCTATGTCACTTGTCGCTTTTGCCCCTTGGAAGGCCTCATCCAAGGTCGAAACGCCTCGCGGAAAGTGTTCAGTTCGAGTTGATTGCATTACTTTATACTTAATTGCATTACATGGATGCCTATTTTGCAAGGAGATAATAATGCGGAATAAGTGGGCCCAAAATCTCGATGAAACAAAACATTCGTCTGTGGCTAAAGTACAAAGAAAGTATATTCCTGGATATCATTAACATGCAAACATATGAATCTATGAATCTGATAAATCCGGTCGGTAACTGTATTGACAGGCTGTACAAGCAAATGATATATACATGTTGTAAATAACGAGCGATGACGTAGTTTTGTTGACATTTGGAATCGCTTGTCAAATAATGTAAATATATTTAAGGCAAGTGTTAAGAAGTTCCTTTTCATTCTTTCTTATTAGTAATTATAGCTCGGTGATTTGTTTTCGTATGGGGTCATGGACGCCTGTGCGGATTATCCATATGGCTTATAATTTTCCTTTATTTGCCATAAATTATAAAAAAGAACATAATGTACAAGCGAGATCTTGTTGTAAGACTGTTCTAAATTTTTACTCGATTTTACCAAGCATAATACGTAATTATTTGACTCATGGAGAGCATAAAAAGAACT
>JAEMWC010000178.1:130000-147500 GCA_016490735.1 Pachyseris speciosa | reverse complement strand
CAGGAGCCCAAAGCCACATTGAACACTATCTTACCCTTGACTGCAACGGTTTGAAAAGTGGCCGAGTGGGTGACGTACTTGTCAGCTCTCCAATGAACCTCGGGTGAACGACAATGACACTTTGTTTCTTGACTTATCCATCAAAAAGAAATATGCGACATCTGAAACGTTCTTTATAAATAGCTGAAACATTGTCCTTTATATGGGATTGTAGACATTTGAAATAGCTTGCCAAATAATGTAAATATATTTAGCAAGTGTTGCTAACGAATTAGCTTTTCATTCTTTCATGTTCCATATTACAGCTCCGTGATCAGTTTTCACATGGGGTCATGCTATATGGACACCTTTACAGATTACCCGTATGATTTATAATTTTTCTTTCTTGCTTGCCATTAAATTGGTAAACTTAGTGATTGATAAACTTTTTGGGGTTAGAAATCTCCTGGTGAGGCTTCCAAGGACTGAAAGATTTTCATGGGTTAAAACGCATGCCCATTGGTGTTTCTCAGAGTTTTAGTTGGAGGCAATTATATAAGCTCCCCAGTTCTTTAAATCCCGACCCTATATCTGGCCAACATATTAGAGAATCAAATGAAGAATGATCCTCGCAGTTGTGAACACAATTTATGCAATTGCGAAAAGACGCCTGAAAAAAAATTTAGGACTTCAACGGGGTTTAAACACGTGACCTCGCGATACCGGTGCGATGCTCCGACCAACTGAGCTATGAAGCCACTGATGTTGGGAGCAGGTCGATTGTGGGTTCATATGTTCCCTTGAAAGAAATGAGTGTGAATGATATGTGAAATAAAACACATATGAACTGCGGAAATGAAATCAAATGAAGAATAATCCTCGCAGTTGTGAACGCAACGTCAGTTCACAACTGCAGCGTCAGTGAACGCAACGTCAGTGGCTTCATAGCTCAGTTGGTTGGAACATCGCACCGGTATCGCGGGTCACGGGTTCAAACCCCGATGAAGTTCTGAATTTTTTTCAGGCTTCTTTCCGCAACTGCATAAATTTTCATTTTCATTTTTATGAAAAAGTGAAAAATGAATTTTGAAAGATGGGTTATTAAAGTCGTTTTTAATTTTCAACAACAAAAACGAAAATGAACTAAAACTCTCATTTTTCATTTTTCAACTTTCAGAAAAAATAGAAATGAGCATTCCCTTTCAATTTTCGTTTACCAGCTTTAATAAAAAATGAATATTGAACATTAATTTTCACTTTTTATGTATCAACTTTCAAGAAAAATGAATGACCCTTACATACACGCATTATAAAGATGTCTGCTCACAAGCATGTCACTTGAAAACATCGATTCACCGTGTGTTTTTGAGGTTGAAAAGCCAACATGGTAAGAAAAAGCGTCTATGTGAATGTTTGAAAGCTCAACAGAGAGAACAAAGCCTTTGAGATAGCTAAAGTAAGAAAGACATGTTTTAACTCGTTTCCGGCCGACATCTTGGTGTTCCTCAGAGGTACACCAAGATGGCGTTTCCATACAAAACACTATAATTTTGAGTGGTACATTTTGCCGAATAACTCGAGTACTGGATATCGCACAGCCCTGAGACTTTGGCATGTTGTTTATTTATTATTACTCTTCTATAATATCACAGTTTCTTGACTTTATCTATTGAATGGTTGATGATTTTAGTTTTTTACTTGCGTGACTGAAAACGATCTATTCACAGGCTGTACAAGCAGATGGTATATATGTGTTGTAAATAACGAGCAACTGTGACGTAGGATTGTTGACCTTTGGAATCGCTTGTCAAATAATGTAAAATATATTTAAGGGAAGTGTTAAGAAGTTCCTTTTCATTCTTTCTTATTACTAATTATAGCTCGGTGAGTTGTTTTCATATGGGGTCATGGTCCCTATGGCATATAATTTTCCTTTTTCGTTTGCCATTAAATTGTAAGAAAACAATGTACAAACGAGATCTTCAGTTGTTGTCAGACTGTTCTAAATTTTTACTCTATTTTACCGAGCATAATACGTAATTATTTGACTTATGGAGAGCGTAAAAAGAACTGATCAGTGAATCTAGCTTAATCTTCACCAAACAACTGAGTATGTGCACTTGCAGGCATTTGATCATCAGAGTTGTCACCTTGAAAGGCCTCCACTCATCGATTTAAACTGTGATTGGTTGATAGATGATGACGCTGTTAAAATTAATGAAATGGAAAAAGAACCGAAAGAAGCACACGAAACAGACGCGGTAGTGAGAAGCAATTAAGGCTTCAGAATGGCGGACAGCGACTCAACGACTGTTTACAATTACCAAGTGGCTGCCTGTAAAGCTTTCTTTCAGGAACAACTTCCTTCCAATGGAATCAAGCCACTGAGTGAGGGAGAGATACCACACAACTTGAAACGGTTTAAAGGCTCAGTCTTTGACATAACAGGCTTCGACGCACAACAAGTTTTCGGAATCCTCTCTTACATCGTAAACGCAAGAGAAGACTTTACGCCCAATAAGACCTTTTACCTGCTGATTAAAGGTGCTGACGATGATGCTGTGTTTGAAGAACTCTTAAGACTCAAAGCAAGGCCCACGAAACAGCAACCCGGGAACGGCATCGTGTTCCTGCGCCCCAAAGGAAAAGTTCTGTTCAAGCAGTCGGCAACAAAGTACGACGAGCTGAATGGTATGTTGGAGGCAATCTATACCACCGACACAAGTTCCTTCGCCAACAATATCAAGCTAGCCTTCAAGAACAACGTACATATTGGTGCCGAGAATTTTCCTCGAGCCACCATCGAGGCCTACATGATATGGCTGTTTGAGATAGCTCGACGCCTAGCGAAGCCTGCAAAGCCAAGCGCAGAGCAGGTGAAGTATGACGTCCTCCCGATTGGAAGTGCCATTGCAGGACTAGTAAAATTACTAGAGAAGGGGGATGGGGGAAAATGTAAATTCGAGGATGTGTTTTTACCGGGAAAAAAATTCCATTGCTTCACAGGAAGAACGGAGGTGAGGAAAAAAGCGGTTGACGGAATCAACGATGCCTTGGGTGCCACCCCGAAGAATACATCCAAGCAATACTACGTTGAAGAGCTATGGCAATTGTTTTGTTCTAAGGAGCGATATGAAGAACAATTGGCTGCAACATTTAAGAATTTGATGTCTCAAATTCATGAAGACCTATCTTCGTCAGAAGTAGAAGAGTACACAGCATTTGATCATTGCGAATAAGAGCCAACGGCGTGTGCTTCCATCTTACATCCTTAATAGTTACCTGGTTGAAACTGTATTATGTGCCGATTTTAGTGACTTATAGATTACTTACAGTGACTTTATAGTGTGTTGTCGCTGCATTTTTTAATTAGATCGCCTTTAGCAAAGCTAAAAATAGTGTAAGGACTCAGCTGCCTTTGTCGCTGATTAGGATTGCTACCGAACATGGAG
The DNA here is from genome assembly GCA_016490735.1 of Pachyseris speciosa. Taxonomy (NCBI): domain Eukaryota; kingdom Metazoa; phylum Cnidaria; class Anthozoa; order Scleractinia; family Pachyseridae; genus Pachyseris; species Pachyseris speciosa. The sequence continues at coordinate 144,069 of JAEMWC010000178.1, read as the reverse complement.
TTGCTATAGAATATCGACGGACTCCATCGATATTCTGTACAAAATAAAGAAAACTCTCATATACTATACAATTTTACAGCTCTTTGTATTGCTTAAATTTTGTTCTAATCTAGTGAGTTTTGAGAGACAACAAGATCGACATCAAGAAAAAATACTATCACGTTACTAGCACGTTACTTAACTCCTCCGTATGAGTCAAAATTTGTGGATTTGTTTCATATGAAGTTTGTAAACCAACTCATATTGCCATTGATTAACCCGTGTTGACGGGGGGGGGGGGGGGGGGACAGGGATTATTTTCGGCATTATTTTCGTCCTTTGTACATGGACTTTTTCTTCAATTGAACCCCAAATTAAAATAGCAGCAAAAGCCAAAATTGCAGACTTCCCTAGGAACTACATAATTCAAGGTGAACAATTCCTTATTTTCCAAATAACTTGTGAATTGTTCGAAATTTTATGCATTATACAAGCAGATGTCAGCAAATAATAATTACTACTACTGTCAGGCCAGCCTAAGTAGTTTCTCCTCAATTGTCTTCCACCCCACCCAGCGACATAAAGGGCTCTCCTTCTCTTTAGACTCAACAACGATACATGATCGGGAAGCATACAAGAGGTTATTTACGGCAGAGTAAATGCCCTTCCTTGGACCAAGTCCTTAACCTCAAGGGTCGGAAAAACTGCTTACTTTGAGCTGATTGCCTTCCTTCAATACTTTATAAAATTACATAGATGCCTATTTTACGAGCAGCTAAGTTTTCTTTCATACAAAGTGAGTTAATAAGTACAATCAGTCATGTGTCGCATAGAATCCCTTGTGCCCAAAAACATGCAAACATGTGAATCTGATAACTTCATTGAAAGGTTCTATTAGCAGATGGTACATGTGGTGTAAATAACGAGCGATGACGCGTATATATGATGACCGGAACTGGATGGAGAAGTCAAAGAAGAAGTAATTGCGCTCGCCTTTTCTCGCCTTGTGAACCGGGCTTGTGAATCACTATAGAAGAGCCAAAATGCTGGACTTTGAGGACTTATTACATTATCAGAGCCAAAAGTGTTTTAGTTCTACTTTTGTCGAATGTATGTCCATGCACGCTAAAGAAATAATAAGTTTAACGCTGTCGTATAACATCGTAATATCTTCCTCAACTATCAATATTCGTACCAAGACCCAAAATATCGTGGTGTACCGATGTATCGTTGGAGCCGTAAGCCATACTACACGCCATCTTACCCTTGATTGCACACACTGAAAAGTGGCCGAGTGTGTGCGGCCGTTGTAACTTCTCCCATGAACCCTCGAGCCGAGTAAGCAACAGTAACACTCTATGTAAAAGATCATTATAGCGACAACATGTTGTCAGACTGTTCGGGATTTTTACTTAGCATAATAACTCTTTGACTCATGGAGAACAGAAAAAAACTGATCCTGGCAGTGAGCCTAGCTTAACTTCGTCATTCGTGAGACTCGCTCAGCATTCGTGAGTAAATAAAGTCAGTGAGGAGCAGTTGACGATGTATGTGCTCATAGATTATGAAGTTTCAGTGTCAATTTATTCACCTTCAAAGGCGAAGACGTCATTTTAAACCAGCCAGTAAGCGATTCAAACTGTGATTGGTTCATAGATAATGACGTTGTGAAATTAATGAAATGGGAAAAGAAGCGAAAGTAGCACACGAAACAGACGCGGAAGAGAAAAGCAAAGTGTTCAGAATGGCGGCTATTTACGAATACCAAGTGGCTGCTTATAGAATTTTCTTTGAGGAACAGCTCCCTCGCGAAATCAAGCCACTAAGTGACGAGGAGATACCCACCAGTTTGAAAGGGCGAAAAGGAATAGTCTTTGACATAACAGGCTTCGAGGCACAACAAGTGATATTGTTGTTTGAGATAGCTCGGCGTGTGGTGAAGTCCGGAGAAAAAGCACGAAGCAGGTGGAGTATGACGTCTTCCCGATTGGAAGTGCCATTGCAGGACTTGTTAGGTTACTAGAGGAAAAGGATGTGTTTTTCGAGGACGTGTTTTTCCCGAAGAAAAAATTCCACTGCTTCTCAGGAAAACCGGAGGAGAGGAAAAAAGCAGTAAACAGAATCAATGATGCTTGGGGTACGTCATAGAACGAACACCAATGTCGATGGCCAGGAGCCCATTGGCTCCTGCGATGGCACAAATGTCTATGCAGCCACAACTGTCTAGGTTAAAATTGCTCGATGTCCATGCCCCAGCAAAGGTTGTATCTGAAAATTACTTTATTGGACAGCTAAAGCAATTGTTTTGTTCTGAGGAGCGATTGTCAAGCGAAACAGGCTATGGGAGGAACAGAAGAAGAACACCTGGCCGCCATATTTAAGAATTTGAAGTCTCGACTTCAAGAAGACTCACCTTCGCCAGAAACAGAAAAATATACAGCATTTGATCATTGCATGTGAGATGTAAGGAACTGTGCGTCGATTTTGTTCCTTAAAAGTTACCTGGTAGAAACAAACTGATTTATGTGCTGGTTTATAGTAACTTATTGATATTTGAAAGTGACCTTATAGCAATGCCTTGTCCTTGTTACATTCGAGCCGGATCAGGGTGCCTTTTAGACCCTTAACTCGCAAATGATTTTATAAGGAATTACAATGGAAACGTTGACGAGTCAGCCTTTGTGGCTAATTAGGCATGCAATAAGTCGACACAGAACACGAGCGACGAGAGATAGAATTGCTAGAATATCGACCGGCCGACTCCGCGAAAACGGATTTTTAGCGAGTCTATTAGAGCGAGCTATTTTAGTGAAGTTTTTAGACTGGTACGGCATACGGATTATCGTATCAAACTGTACCCTTCTATTTCTAGTTTTTGTTTAAGTTTCCAGAGAAAGGATCTAATGCCAAGTTGTAGGTCAGGTTCCATTTGTGTTTGACAATCTAGAGGAAAGCTTTCACGAATATTTACCAGCTGTGATTTGGGTGAATAACCTTTATTTAAACACGACATTGATTAAGCTACAGTGGGGTTCGAAAGTAGTGATTGGTTTACTTTTCGGGGGTCAGAAATTTCCTGGATTAAGGAATACTGAAAATAAATTGGGTCTTCTTCAGCCCCGCACCAATTATTTGAAGAAGAGTTTCTCTTACAGCTAAACGTGCTTTTTATGCCTGACAAATTGAGAATGTAACAGGAAATTCTAAGAAGGCTTGGAAAACCGTTAATGATATTCTTGGACGCAAACAACGAGTGAATGATGTTAAGGAAATCAAGATTAACGATTACCTCGCCGGAAGAAATTGCGGGAAAATTAATGACTACTTCGCTAGCATCGGCCTTAGCCTTGCCGAGAATATAGATAACAACGAGTGTAGCTACAGTCAATTTGTTAATAGGGTTGACAGTAGTTTTCAATTTCAGCCTGTAAGTTCATCTCAGGTCTATAAACTACTCAGTTCTTTATCTGTCCGCAAGGCTACTAGGATCGATAAAATATCAGCCAAAGTTTTGAAGTGGGCTGCACCAGTTGTTTCTGAATCACTAATACAGATTTTCAACAGGTCGATTGTCTCGCACGTTTTTCCAACTGAATGGAAAGTGGCTCGAGTAAATGCCCTTCATAAGAAAGGTCCGCGTAACATGTTGGACAATTATCGGCCAATTTCAATTCTTCCAGTAGTAAGCAAAGTTTTCGAGAGGATATTATATAAGCAGCTGGTTGAATATTTAGACGCTGAGAATTTGTCATCTGAGCATCAATTTGGCTTTAGATGCCCCCACTCCACTGTTTCAGCTTCACTTGACTGTTCCAATGAATGGTATTGCAACATGGATCGCGGCCTTTATAACCTAGTAATTTTTCTTGACCTACAAAAGGCCTTCGATACGGTAAATCACGTGCTCTTGCTTGGTAAACTTGAGGCTTGTGGTATTAGAGAGGATGCACTTAATCTTCTTTCTTCCTACCTAGCGGATCGGAAGCAAACATGCCAGGTGAATGGTAAACAATCTGGTCTAAGAACAATATCTTGTGGAATCCCTCAGGGTTCAATTCTGGGCCCACTTCTCTTTTTAGTATACATTAATGACTTGCCAAATTGCCTCAAACACACTACACCCCGAATGTTTGCAGACGATACCAGCTTAACAGCCTATGGGAAGAGTATTGAAGAAATCGAATTAAGACTTAATGAAGACTTAGAAAAAAACAGATTGTGGCTACAAGCAAATAAGCTTAGTCTTAATGTTGCGAAGACAGAGTATATGCTGATCGGTTCACGTCAAAGACTGGCTAAGTTTCCCTTGGAACCAAATGTTTGTATTGGGAGTGATACGATCAAAAGAGTCAGAGATACAAAAATATTTGGATTATATATTGATGAATCTCTTACGTGGAGCAAGCATATTGAAGAAATAACTGAAAAGATTACAACAGCAATTAGTGCTCTAAAGCGGCTTAGAGATTTTGCAAGTCGAGATGTACTTGTTTCAGTTTATAATGCTCTAATTATGCCTCACTTTGATTATTGTTGCGAGGTTTGGGATTCATTAGGAAGTGTACTAGCCGAAAGGCTTCAGAAACTCCATAGCAGATACTTTTCGACCAGTTCTATGTATATCTAAAAATGTACGACCTCTTAGCTGACACATAGTCTGGATTTAGACCCGAACATTCCATTCAAACTGCCCTTCTGGAAGCTACTAACGAGTGGTACCAAAACATAGACAGTGGTCTGATAAATGGTGTACTTTTTCTCGACCTCAAAAACGCTTTCGATACTATAGATCAACGGATCTTACTACAGAAACTTCAACTTTATGGAGTTGATTTCCTTACTTTGAAGTGGTTTAGGTCATACCTAACAAATCGTAAGCAGAGAACCTTTGTAAATGGCCATTTATCGAATTATTGCCCCATTACTTGCGGTGTCCCACAGGGATCGATCCTGGGACCACTATTGTTTTTAGTCTACATAAACGACCTCCCTGCGTGCCCCCTATACTCTGTGCCAAGAATGTATGCTGACGATATAAGTCTTCTAAGTTCAAATAATCCAGCTGACTTACAATACAAATTAAATAGTGACTTAGCCGAAATTAAGACCTGGCTACAAGCTATTAAACTTAGTGTAAATGTCAAAAAAACCAAATATTCTATTATTAATTGGCCAACTTAAAATATCAGTTTAATGTAAAAATCGATGAACATTGTTTAGAAAGAGCTAAAACCTACAAGTATCTTGGTATTGATTTGGATGAGAACTTATCTTGGGACTCCTAGTCTCCCTCGCAGCCGTTTTTGTGGGTTGTCACGCAACGCTAAAAAACGGCTGCGAGGGAGACTATGGGACTCCCAAATTGACAACATTGTCAAAAAAGTATCCGCTGGCCTCGGGGCTATCAGACGTGTTAGAAACTTGGTTCCCCGTGGGAGTCTTATTATGATTTACAAAGCTCTCATCCAACCTTATTTTGATTACTGTAGCTCTGTATGGGGCAGCATAGGTGTGTGTCAATCTGAGAGACTCCAAAAACTACAAAATAGGGCTGCACGCTCAACACTTTCTCTGACTTAAATATTAGATCGTCCACTTTACTCAGTGACCTCGGTTGGGATTCCCTGGAGCGAAGGCGTTCTAAGCAACTAGAAACAACCTTTTCGTTCCTAGACCGAGTACTGAAGCAGGCAAACGAAGTTTTCAATATCGTGGCTCTGTTCTCTGGAACAGCTTGCCTTTGAGCGCTAAGATTCAGCCAACTATTAGTTCTTTTAAGTCATTCATTTAATTAATATTGATAAGTAGCTATAAGTAATAAAGAGTATTTATAGCCTTGTAATAGCTATAGCCTATGTAATAGCCTTATACAGACAAAAATTTAAGTAGATAATTTAATTGGTTAAGTTATTAATTAATTGTTTTTAAAACGAGCATGTAAATGAATTGATACGGTGTATAAATAGAGTTTTACTACTACTACTTCTACTGCTAGGGTGATCATGCGTTACAAAAACGAGGCTGGACAGTCTGAATTAGCCCTACGCCATCTTGGCTGCAGTTTACTAAGCGAACGCAGATTTCGTATTAAGGTCAGGCAAATGTTTAAGGTTCTCCATGACTTGGCACCAGCGAGGTCTTCGAATATCTTTAGGAACTCGTGCTCAGCCGACAGTTATCATCTAAGGAACGCCGATAATAAGTTGGCTCTTCCATTGCCAAAGACTGAATTTTTAAAGAAGAGTTTCAGCTACAATGGTGCTAGGGTCTGGAATTCCTTACCGAATGAAATACGTAATTGTGAAACTTTGGCTACGTTTGATAAGCTTATTTCAACCTATAGACCAAATATCATATAGTAATCTTTTTCCTAGGGTTAATAATGGTTGTTACTATATTTAGTATATTTTAATTATTATACTTAGGGTTATATTAAATGCACGAATAGTTTTAATCACGGTTGTTAGTATATTTAGGATATTTTTAATTTTTATACTTAGCTCACGCCCCTACTGGAAACCAGCTATTGTATTTTTTACATTGTTAAATAGGCTAGCGTGATAAAATAAGGTTTTTATCTTATCTTATCTATCTTATCTTACAGCGGAGCCGGGTTGTGGAACAGCCTACCCAGTGACCTTCGTGCAGCAACATCTTTACATGATTTTAAACTTAATGAGTTTTAACACGGCATCCTTGCAAAGCAGCTTTTAGCCGTATGTAGTTAATTAGTACTTTAGGTTAGTTAGTTTAGTTAGGGATAATTAGTTAACCTTTTATTATTTTATAATCTTTGCTGAAGGATTTACCGTGTATAAATAAAGTTACCATTACCATTACCATGGGTAAAACGTTTCCTAAGAGCCTCGGGGGAGAGGGATGTGGTGGGGGGAATCCCTCGGCTTTATTTTCGTCCTTTGTACATGAATTCAATCCATGAACAGTGGCTTAAAACTAAAGCTGCAGACTTCGCTAGGAACTGTTCAGATTCCCCATGATATACAGTGCAGTAAGGCGTATTCCAAATAACTTGTGAATTGCTTGAAAATTTGTGTTTCAAAACAAGCAGATGTCACTAAATTATTACTACTGCCAGACCAGCCTTGCTGTTTTCTCCTCCGCTAACGTTCACCATACCAGGTAACACAAAGGGTCCTCCTTCTCTTTAGACACAACAACAATCCATGATCGGGACAACAACAACAACAACAACAACACTTTATTTCGCTCTCGTACTTAACACATACACAGAAATAAACATATCAAAATTAAACTAAGTACAAATATAGAGCCTGGAGAGCTAAGTAACTGGGGAGTTTTCGGGCTAGCCTCCAGTTCGATTAACGTACTTAAAACAAATTAAGGAGAACAGAACTATTAAGAAAGTAGTTTAGTAGAAAAGGAAAGGAAGACACTAAGACAAACTTTCAGAGGGTTGTACTGACAGTAAATAAACTTTACAAGAAGGTATTTAAGCTAGAGTGAAACTTTGGGACCAAGTCCGCCGTACCTAGGAGGTCGAAACGCCTCGAGAAACTGTTTACTTTGAGTTGATTGCTTTACTTTAATACTTTATAATGTCTATTATAGAAGCAGATAATTATCCTTATGAATACAAACAAGAGGCTACAATTAGCCTAAACCCGGGCTTGCAAAAAACAGTATTGTATCCCTAACTTAGTGCTAAACAAAAGAATAGAGGGAAGTCTGTCTTTCTTACATCGGACGCATTGTGTTTAGCTTGTGTTGGAGTCTATTTCTTTAGACCCCTATCAACATATATTCCTCTAAAATACAGCTCAACCATTGAGAACAATAATTATAACACTTGTAAAAAATATTTCTAACAGAACAAGAAAAAGAGAAACAGAAAAAATAAAGCCCGTGATATATACCACTAAAAGACATCGAACCCGGGTTAGCTGCGTCACGGGCAGGAACAATGACCTTTAGGCCATAGAGGTTTATCATTATGCAAGGTGATAAAAATAGTGTATTGATTCCAAAAAAAACTAAGCACACTTGTTTTCGCTTCGATGGATAATTGTTTGAGAAAGGAAACGCTTATCGAACGATGTAGGATTTTTTCGCATAAATGTGAATGGAGTCTCGGTGAAATGTGAGTAGAAAATTAATTAGCAGAGTGAAACTGTTTACAAATACGTCAATCCAGGGTCATTTGAAACACAAGAAAGGAACGTTTCTGGACAGTTTCAAGGGACGCTAGTACATTTGTAAAAACTAATCGCTTATCATTCAAAAATTAAAGTCCAGAAATTGAGATATTGTGGGAAAATAGTAAATTAACTACCTGTCAAAGTCTCAGGGGTGTGTGATCTCCCGTACTTGAGTTATTCAACAAAATGTACATCTCAATGGAGCGGATACGGGGAACACGGCAGTCCATCTGGAGTTAAATTTTGGTCATGTTAAAAGCTTTCCTCTCGCTGTTGAACTTGCAAACCTTCGTATAGACACTTCTCTTACCATATTAGTTGTTCAGACTTCAAAGACACAAGGTGAATCGACGTTTTCCGATACGTGACAACAAGTATCATTCTTGCTGTTGATATGAGATTTATACTTCCGAATCACTCGGCCGTGAAAGGTCAAACTCCCTTTGTCTGTAGTCTCTAATTTTTGGCGCTCCCCTCGCGTCGCGTCTCCTCGCAACTTCGCGCGCGCACGTGTCTTTCGCCCGCCCCACAATCCATCGCCAAAATTAGAGACTACTCGCAGTCTACTGAAGCAGACACGAGGAAACACGGCAGTCCATCTGGAGTTAAGTTTACTCATGTTAAAAGCTTTCTTCTCGCCGTTGAACTTGCAATCATTCGCATAGACACTTCTCTTAACATATTGTTTGTTCAGACTTCAAAAGACACAAGGTGAATCGACATTTTCCGATACGTGACAACAGGCATCACTCTGTTAAAAATAGTTAGCGCTTGCGCAGAAACGCCGGAAGTGCACTTTGTGGATGATACTCGACGACGAAAAAGAAGAACCGTCGGTAATCTTAGACCCGGGCGCCCCGCGAGACGCGCGCAGCCCGAGTAATTAGGTCAATACATACAATTAATCATGTGTCGCATGCATAGAATCCCTTCTGCCCATAACTTCCGTTAAGAAAATATTCATCTGTGGTTAAAACATGGAGGAAGTATACTCCTAACGACCATTTACGTGCAAACATGTGAATCTGATAAATTTGAAATTATTAAATTGACAGGCTGTATTAGCAGATGGATGAGAATACTTCACAAATTAATGTGATCATGTAAGCTGAAGCCACTCTAAAGGGCACTAAGGCCTCAAGGTAGCGGGCATTACCCCTTAAATCTACCAAAGCAAAGATTGAGCCCAAGCATTAGCAGCCATGGACAGCTGTTTCGGCCTTGTTAGGCCTCATCAGCATGGCATAGCTAATGCTCAGGCTCAAGGACCCACATATCAATAAAACAAGGGGTAATTCCCGCTAAGTTATGGCCTTTGTGCAGTATCCTTGTCACCCCAGCCACATCCCACAAGCTTAACGTTTTCATTGCTTGTATTAGCAGATGGTATATGTGGTGTAACTGATAACGAGTGATGACGTATAGGTAGGATTGGTTATCGTATGAGCAGCTAATAACAGGTCGCTAGGCGTGTTGTAAGTAGCTAGTATCGGTATGGTATCAGTTCAGTTATTCCATTTTTATTTTATCTTTGTCAGTATTGTTTTGCCACATGCACACTTTACAGTCTCACATCACACTTTGAGAGAAACATGCTTCACAGTGGAGCACCTGCGAAGTATAGCTAAGAGTATTTTCCATATTAAATAAAGTATGTCATTATCAAGGTCGATAGAATGTAAATGTGGAGGTTCGCACCTCCTGTAAAGCGTAAAATGTCGAAATGTGTTATGAATTTCGAATATAAAGGAAAACTGAGAGATTTTTTTGCCCCGGATCGACTGTAGAAAAGAGCGACTCAATACAGTTTGTCTGAAAATCTTCAATTAAAAAAATTACTGTCGTTTCTCTTCTTGTAACAGCCTGTTTTGAAATGAAGAAGGCTAAATGGATTCAGCCGATGAAAGAACGATGAAAATTAATCAGGATGTAGATCGTTTATTTTACAAACCTTCGTGCGCCATCAGCGAAAACCAATCGTTTTCCAGACTTGATCGACATCGACAATCGATACTTCGTAGACTAGAAAGATCTCGTCTTCAGATTCATAATTGTAACGAATACGAAATTCTATATGTGAGAATGAATATATGAAAATCATGATTAATGATTAAATATATGACTGATCATCGCAGTTATGAACACTACTTAAGCAGTAGTGAAAATAAAGCCTGAAAAAAATTCAGGCTTGTACGGGAATCGAACCCACGACCTCTGTGATACTGGTGCAGCGCTCTACCGACTGAGGTAACAAGCCATCCGGGAGCTGGTCGTTTTGTTGGTTCGTTATATACCCGTGCGTGGTGAATATATGAGAACGAATATATGAAAATCATATATTTGAACTGCGGATTAATCCGTAGAGCGCTGCACCGGTATCGCAGAGGTCGTGGGTTCAATTCCCGTACAAGCCTGAATTTTTTCAGGCTTTATTTTCACTACTGCTTAAGTAGTGTTCATAACTGCGATGATCAGTCACATATTTAATTAACGAATTCTATATTGTGGACTCAAAATTGCCCTTCGCCCGCTACGAATAATTTCACGGAAGATTCACAACTATTCGAAATGTTGACTCTCTCGAGGTTCGACCGAAATGAACTGAATCGACGATGTCTACCAAGATGCTTTGCGATCGTAGTACAAACAGCGCTTGGGTATGTTTAGGTCGTCTTCGCGGAAAGTGCCAATGTTGTTTACATCTCATTAATTAGACCAATTCCGGATTACTGCGATGCAGTGTGGTGTTGCTGCGGTAAGGAAATAGTCAGGCATTAGAGGCTATAAATATTTTTCTCGAGTAGATAACTCCAGCTCAGCCGTTCGAATGGGTAAGAATTTTCTCTGAAGGGATGACCCTATCGCTTTATCAGTGCGAACGGCTGCTTTTTTGTGAACGGATACCCTGATCCTGTGATAGTTCGCTTCTTTTCGCAATTGCATAAATTGCGTTTACAAATGCAAGGATCATTCTTCATTTGATTTCATTTCCGCAGTTCATATATGATTTAATTCATATACATCATTCACAATCTTCTCTTTCACGGGAACATATGAACACACGATTGACCTGCTCCCAACGTCAGTGGCCTCAGAGCTCAATTGGTTGGAGCATCGCACCTGTATCGCGAGGTCCTGATTTTTTTCAGGCTTCTTTTCGCAATTGCATAAATTGCGTTCACAACTGCGAGGATCATTTCTTCATTTGATTTCATTTCCGCAGTTCATATATGATTTAATTCGTATACATCATTGTCAGTATTGAGTGTCCTGTGGAAAGTTACAGCGCCATGACATACTGGCTACGCCTTCCCAGAAGGGAGGTAGTAGCCACAAAAATACTGTCACTTTACCTGTGTGTCCATAATTTGTGGATTTGTATCAGCCACATGACGTTTTTTTATTGTTGCATCTTGTAAACCAACTGATATCGCTATGAACTCCAGGACAAAGCTACAAATCAGTTGGTACTATTGCTACCCCTTCCCATGTCAGGAACTCAGCAAATTAGTAACGGGTGATGGGGCAGGATCAGAAGGAAAGAGAAGGCCTTTTGGGGTTTGAAATTAATGATTGGGGAACTTTTCAGGGCTCAGAAATTTCCTGGACTTAAGGGGAGAAAAATCTTCATACTTAAAAACGCATACCCAGAGCCCCTAGGGGAAGGTACCCCTCGGAATTTTTGGTGTGGTTGTGCTTTCCAAATCCCGACGCTACTTTAAACCGAAATATGGCTTTCTCCATACCCATTTTAAGACCTACATCTCTATTCAGAACTTTAGAAATTGTCCCTCTTGCTTTGTAGTCTCGTAATTACGCTTCGCATCAAAGCGTCAAAGTTAATGAAACCGAAAGCCAACAAAAGAAAATTCGGTTGAAATGATACTTTTCAGTTACGTTCCATTCTTTTGCAGTAAAAAGACAGAGGTGTTTGTACGCTCTTGTGATCCTTAAACCCCCTTAAAACCATTAAAGGAAAACATGATCCAGTGTTTGTTGCCGTAGTTACTTTATGGTGGCAGAAAGTGAAAAAGAGGAGGGACTATGGAGGTCAGAGTTTTCATTTTATTAGAAGGCATGGTAGGCGGTGGTTTATGCATTTGTTATAATACCGGTATATATTTGGGCGTATTTTGAACTACATTTTGTTTGTTGGATTTTTCTGGGACTAAATCTAGGCGAACTGGATCTTTTTTTTGTTGTTGTTGTTGTTTTTCCAATGACTTGGCCTCATTGGCTCTTACTTGGCGCTAGTATTCCTGGGATCTCAGCTAGACTGCGAGCAGTCCCTCTTTCTTTCCTTCGTCGATTTTGTGAGCGAGCGCGAAGCGCGAGCGAGTTGAAATTGGGGCGAGCGGAAGTCACAGACTTCCACTGGCCCCGCTACTTCCGACGGCCTACGTTTCCTCTTTCATCCCACGTTATGCTTATTCTTTAGCAGTTATTTCTTTACATTGAAGACATGCATACAGTGTTTCTAATTAATTTTACTTTTAATCACGCATTAAAAGCATTTCGTACTCCACAATTCCCCTTAAATGTCTATTAATATATTATTATCATTGCTATCATATTATTAATTATATACTTTATTCATTAAACCTACAATTTCCTGAAGATTACCAAAACCTTTACTGCTTTTTCTAATGGACCTGACAGGATGATTTGCCTTATTTAAGTGTATATTATGTTAAAATACATTCAGTCAGCCCTATAATACGGAGAGCTGAATTTAATACGTCAAGTATGCTGGGGAAATGTTGAGTCCCACAACTGGTCCCACAGAGCTAAGCCAAGTTACAAGGTAGTTAACAGGCCTGCAAATGAGAGAAAGTGGAAATAAAATTACTTTATTCCATTTGTATTTGTACCAGACCAACTAGTGTACTAATGTCACAAGTACTGTAAAAGTTCCATTAAGCCCTCTTTCTCCATTAACCCCTCCCCCCCGCCTCTGATAAGCCCCCGTTTGGAAGTCGTTATTTGTAATAAGCCCCCCCCTCCCTTTTGGGACATGAGATTTTGTAATTACTCCCTCCTATTCCCTCTTGCAAAATCAACTTCATGCGGCCCAATTGGTTTGTTTTTAAACAAATATACGCTCAACAACGTAATACTGTTTGCTGCTCTTTGTTGGATAAAAAAAGTTCACTGTAGTTGTTAGAGTTTTGTACAAAAACTATTTTAAGATGAAAACAGGGTGGTTTAAGATTTGAAATAAGCCCCCCTCTTTAATAAGCCCCCCATTACTGAGACCTTAAATTAAATAAGCCCGCCCCACCCCTTGCGGTGGAGTGCTATTTTAGTTTTTGGACATAAAAAGCATTACAGCTGGGTTCTTTAACTGAGAATAATATATTGAACTGCAGATCACTAACAGTTCATATCAGCAACGCTCTTTCATAACTTCATTCTTTAATCTGCAGTTCAGTATAATATGATTCTCATATATTCATATTCATTTCATTTTTGAAGGGTTTATTACAAACTAATAAAATTACCAGCTCCCAGTTGGCTTGTTAACTAAGTTGGTAGAGCTCTGCACTGGAATTCCACACAAGACTGAATTTTATCAGGCTTTCTTTTTTCTACTGCTTAAGTAGCATTCACAACTGTGACGATCATTCACATATTCATTCTTTAATCAGCAGTTCAAATATATTATCTTCGTATATTCATTGCCACATATTCATCAATCATGAGTGTATTATGAACCAACAAAATGGCCGGTAGAGCACTGCACCAGTATCACAGAGGTTGTGGGTTCGACTTCAGTACAAGCCTGAATTTTTTTTCAGGCCTTATTTAATCACTACTGCTCAAGTAGCATTCACAACTGTGATGAGCATTCCAATCTTCAGTTTGCAGAGCATTTTTGAAGCCGGCTAATTGTTTTCAGTTAATCTTAAATCA
>JAEMWC010000178.1:117500-120000 GCA_016490735.1 Pachyseris speciosa | reverse complement strand
ATCTTAATCTGAACAGTAAGCATGCAATGGTGTACTGGTTTTAGAAGGTGTACACTTTCTCAGTCTGGTACCTGAAGCCATTAATAAGGAAATGAGTAATTCTGGAGGTTATGGCTCAAGGTCAAATATTTTTTAAGCAAACTTTCTCTCTCCCTTTTACTTCATCAGGGCTGTCAAAACGTTTTGAAGTAGGCGTCCCAATTTAGAAAGTAGACGGTGACTGAAATGCAAGCTTGCTAGGGGTGTCCAGGGGCATGCTACCCCTTAAAATTGGAAATGCTATTTTCACTAATTCAGGGTTTTCCAGGTAGTTTTTGGACCTAAGAAAACAGTGAAAATTAAGGCTACATTTACCATTTTTTATGTTTATTGCCATTCAGAGGTTTTTTATCCTATACTCAATCTATGCGACAAGTAATGAAAAGGCCCTTACCTTTGGCTTGCACACTCAAACAGGTGGAACAAAATGTGCTTAGCAATGTCTGCCTTGGTTTTTTGGGGAGGACGCTATTTTGGCATGTGCAGAAGCCTGAGGGCCCTTTCCAGGATTGATAGTGGAGGCGAGGGAACGAGAAAAAGTGAAGAAAATCAAGTGCTTGATTTTCTTTGCTCACATTTCACTTGTTGCTTTCGCTAGTGACTTGCCCCCACTGTCTGAGAGCCTGGAACAGGCTGCACAACAGTAAAAATGACCCAGGTGTTATATGAGCCTTTGTTCACTTCGATTGCGTGTTGAAATGCGTCTTTACTTTGACTTGGAAAACTGAAGAGGATTTATTACATGTACTTTTTTCGACCTTCTCAAAGTTTTCAATTTTTTATCTAAATATTAACAGCGACTTGAGACGAAACTAACCGGCCAAAGATTGGTTAGTGGGTGGCTATTTCAGCTGGCTACCAGCCCTTTTTGACAGCCCTGCTTCATATCTTTTTCATTTGTTAAAAGAAAAAAATCTTTCTACACTCCATACTTTTTTTGAATCTTGTTTAGTAAGGAGCAAGGTATGCAATGGTTCTATGCCATGTGCTGATATTCCTTCAAAAACTCATTTTAATAATTCATGCAGGAAATACAAAAGAAATTAATATTTAATGAGTGTCTTTATATCTGATAAAGACACGGCTAAATTTTACATCCAATTCTCTTGGCCAAAATAACCCAAAATCTTACTATAAGTGCAAGAATGGATAGAGGTACAGTAAAGCTTTTGAAGCCATTCAATAAATTTGCAATTCGTCTTTTATCAAGTCCTAAAACACTCGGCTGCGCCTTGTGTTTTAAACTCGATAAAACACTCCTGATGATTTATTAAACATTACTTTAAGTCTGATTTTCTATATGCTCTCAAATACATTGATTACATCAGTACCTGCTAATACAGACCCTTAAAATAAAGCTGAATTGCAAACTTGAGTTTATGTTTAAATCTGTTTACAATTTATTAACGACCCACTGTCACAAGCCATTTTGATCTATTTGCAACAATTTAAGGTAAATCTATACATGTAAACACTTCCTCACAAAAAGGTGATGCCTTAATGTGCTGATTATAGTTTGATGATAAAAAATGGGGTCACCAATTCCACTTCTAAGTAATAATACTATCAATGGAAGCAAAAATTACATGTAAGGATGTTCTTTATGAGTCGCACTGTTGCTATAACTGTTGCTGTAACCTGTTATGTCAATCATTTGTGTAAAACCCATGACTAACATCATTGTTTTATATTTTAAACCAATGAAGTATTGGTCAGTCAACAACTTATAAGTGTTGGAAAATGTTAAATAGCAAGTATGAGCCACCTTAAGGGCCCATTGAAGTATCTCGTTGCTAAGATACACGGTTGCTACCCAAGTGCAATTTCACTTCCGGTCAGCCAAAAGATTTTCGCGCGCTTTTTTCGGCGCCGGCCCGTCGCTGATTCAAGTCGCCGGTAACTTTTTTTTACTTCGTTGCAACAAACACAAGAAAAACTTTATGTTTACATTTTTATTAATTAATTTTCTGCTTTACGTTTACAACATGTGAGTCGTGCCTTAATTTTTGAAACTTGAGTTTTCTGCCTGAAAATGTCATCCACGTACGGACGTAAACGGAAAGCCGCATCGATGACTGCATGTCGATGGAGAAATCTTGAAAAGGTGACAGTTAAAGATTTCCAGTGTCAGGTTGGGAATAGAAATCTCAAAGATGCAGAGACACAAACTGAAATTAGTATTGGGCTGTCATCACCTGGAAACTTCATAGGAAACTCTGTGTCCGCGGCCTTTTTGACCGCTCCGAAGCTCTCTGACATCTCTTATGATAAAACTGTGCAATCCTGTGAACCTGTGTCCGTGAAATGTCCTTCCGAACCTGAGAAACTCCACTGTTTAGATATAACACAAATAAACGAAGCTATCGAGGCCACTAAATTGCAACCACTCTCCCAAGACAGCATGGAGCAGCAGACAGTGAGCAAGGAGGCTTGTAAATTATCCTTGAAAGCAACTCTATCA
>JAEMWC010000178.1:0-112500 GCA_016490735.1 Pachyseris speciosa | reverse complement strand
GTCGTTGGGTGCCCCTGAATTTTCTGCTTTACGTTTACAACATGTGAGTCGTACCTTTATTTTTGAAACTTGAGTGTTCTGCTTGAAAATGTTTTCCACGTACGGACGTAAACAGAAAGCCGCAGCGATGGTTGCATGTCGATGGGGAAATCTCGAAAAGGTGACAATAAAAGATTTCCGGTGTCAGGTTGGAAATCGAAATCTCAAAGATGCGGAGACACAAACTGAAATTAGTACTGCGCTATCATCACCTGTAAACTTTAAAAGAAACTCTGTGTCCGCGGCCTTTTTGACCGCTCCGATCTTGCGATGAAACTGTGCGATCCTGTGAACCTGTGTCCGTGAACTGTCCTTCCGAACCTGAGAAACTCCATTGTTTAAATATAACACAAATAAACGAAGCTCTCCCAAGACAGCATGGAGCAAAAGACGGTGAGCATCCTTGAAAGCAGCTCTAGATCACAAGAATTTCATTCTTACATAAAAAATTAATGCTAACCACTTTAACCACTCGACAGAAAGCCTGACTGATAATGGTGAGCTCGAAACTTGTGATGGACAGCTTCTCCTTACAACATCAGCCTCGCTTGAGAACCTAGTTAACAGTAATTTAAGTAATCTACAACACCGTGACTGTGAAAAAGAAACTGAATTCGAATTTTGTTCGATAAAACAAAACACAGATGTGACTGGCCACAATGCTTAGGCACCAGGCCGCTGAAAATTCGCTCGCCACTTCCGGTGCCGCGAAAAAATTGACTTTTCTTCCTGAGAGATAAATGTAGTTGCTGGATTTTAAAACAATTCGAAAGAACATCATATTTTCTTGGAATTCAAGCATGGGTTTTGCGACAAAATGAAAAACAAAAAAATTATGCTCAAAAGAGTGGTCAAAGAAGCACATTTTGCATTCTCATTTTTTTATTTTTTATCATAAGCCAAAACGCATGCTTAAATTTCTTCAAAACGGCTTTTGTATTGTTACTGTACAGAAAATGAGGGTAAAAGGTTTAAGCCATTTAGTTAAAATGCATTTTTCTGTTTCTGGTCACGTGACATTGGGCGTGGTCCGATGACGTCATGTACTGGACCATATTTGCCCCCTATGGGTATTGTCCAAATTTGGTCCAATTGAAGCATACATGTGCAGAGTTATAGCAAATTGATTTTTCCCTAGCAACGGCATCAAAAGATACTTTAATGGGCCCTTAAAAAAGTGGAATATTTCGTTCGGATCAACCGAACTTCGTCAGCCACAATGTACCGTAAATTTGAAAGTTAAGAAGGGTTATATAATGGACCCGAGGGAGCTAAGATAGTGTCATAGATTCTGGCTAATTCGAACCCATTGTCTCTGTTCAAGGAGGGCTTACGTAATTTTATCTCAATTGCCTCCCCTATGCTATCTTAGCTCCCTCGGGTCCATTATATAACCCTTCTTAACTTTCAAATTTACATTGTGGCTGACGAAGTTTGGTTGATCCGAACGAAATATTCCACTTTTTAAAGTCTTTTAATTGTGCTCTGAGTACAGGAAAAATTTTTTATATTTTTTTACGTTTTAAATGATAACAATACATTTTCACATTCACAGCAATGCTAATTATTATTAATAATAATTAATATCATTGAAAAATCTAGCTGCAACCTCTGAAGAAGTAAAATAAAGAGGTTTTTAATTTTTGCCAATTGTTCAAACAACAACTTTAAAGATCCCACCCCCCCACACCAAAATCAAATATATAATATATTATAAAAAAAACACAATACAAATCTTGGTTGTGTTCTATTTCCTTAAAGTATTAGACCTTATCAACATCATAAACTCAGATGTAACCTGCATTCAGCCAATTCTAAACAACTATGGTAGTTCAGTTGACTTATAAAGCGACCACACCTAACTGAAGTTTATTGTTGGAAGAAGGTTTAAAACAAAACATTGAGGCCATATAGAATTACGAGTGGGCTAAAATAGTGCACATCACAGCCAAATTTGTTGTATTGTGCTGCATGCACTGCAAACTTCAAAGGAATGTTCGGTTTTTCTCTTCCTCCAATCATCTGAATGGGGGCGAAGTTATGTAAATAGCCCAATCAGAACGTGTTGTGCTGTGATTTGCATAATCCCGCCCCCCACTCACATGATTGGCAGAACAGAAAAACCCAAAATCCCTTCAAAGTTTGCAAAACATGCACTGTGATACAATGTTTTTGGCTGTTATATTAAAATATTTTCCTTGTGGCACTGCAGCCAGCTCGTGGGAAAGAGTTATTTGGAAGAACAGATGGATACTGTCCATCTTTTTTTGAAAGTAACCAAAGTTGGTAACCAGAGGGTAGTAGTGGGTGTAGTTTACAATTTCTTTACAAGCTACATGCATAAAGACATGCAGCCATATGGTCCATAAATGTAAGTCTTTGGTGTATGCTTTGGACACATTAGGACTTCAACACAGTCAAAGTGTGTCATTCATTATGAATGCATAGTTTAGTCTACACATGCGCAGATTAGTGAAATTGTTACGGAGGGAGACTTGGACCAAATGCATGTTTTTAACCGAAATATCCGGTTTTCTTTTGATCAATCAAACGAGTTGTGAAGCGCGAACACTGACAATACTACCAAACAATGGCATTCAATCGAGAAGTTTCTAATAGGCTACAAAGCAGAGGCAGTAGATGTTGATGGCATGTGGTTCATGATAGTTCAAGCGAAACTTTGCCGAACTCCACAACAGTTGGACCAAAATGTTGAAGCACTCCACAAGTTTGAGCAAAAATTTGCGGCACTCTGTGATAATTCCGATGAAATTTTGTGCCACTACCCGATAGTTGGAGTGAAATTTTGTGCCACTCCATGACAGTTCAAGTGAAATTTTGCAACCCTACGTGATAGTTCAAGCAAAATCTTGTGGCACTCGACAATAGTTCGAGTAAAAAGTTTGCAGCACTCTGTTATAGTTTGAGTGAAATTCTGTGGGCCTCCACAATTTTGTGGCACTTTTCGAGTGAGTTGTATCCATTTGTATCCAGTGCCTTTTCGCTTGCTGTAAATGATACATTTATCTGAGTCGTTTTGTTTGATCTCCCTCCCATCAGTGACAAATATGTGATGTAAAGATTAATATATGCAGAAGCAAATAAATAAACACAAAGTTAATGTTTACACCTCAAATAAAAGGTGTTATACAAGTAATATGTTCTTGTCATAATGCAAACATTTCTTGCTTAGGTACATTACATTTAACCTGCAATCAGGCGTTCTCTTTTCTGTATTTTGATGTTGTTTTGTTGAGTTTGACATCTATTTGTTGGAAAATGTTTGCAAGGTAGATTATGATAAGTTTCGAATCACATTCGGATGAGAATATTTAATCCTTCGGGTTTCTTATTCACCATAATTATGTAGTTACCGAGTCAATTTTTGCTTTGGCTTAAATAGTATACGCAAGAGTTATTTTTTGTTTGACCTTCTGAAATATTGCACGCTATTTACTGTGAAATATTGTTTGGAGGTGAAACTCTTCGCTTGACATTGCACTAAAATTTGCGCAAACTTTTGCTCGAAATTTTGCAAGAACCAACAACATTTGTCACGATCAATCTCACAAACCTACTGTTGGAATGTGACACAAGAAAGGTCATGTGACAAGGGAAAACAATGCTCATACGTAATGCACACAAGGGAAAACAATGCTCATACATAGGCACAAACCCCAGTCAAGTGGGGTTTGCATAATTACACACTTTGACTGCTCTGAAGTAGTCATGATGCTGATCTTCAATGTAAAGTAAACAGCTCTTAAAAATTATGCGAATTTGTACATAGTTCAGAAATTTTCCAGAAAACCACTGGGCCATATTGTTTATGGTTTGCACTCTTTTACAGAGTAATGTATGGCAGGGCACTTGCCCCCTGCCATACATTTCTCTGTAAAAGTTGGCAAGTTTGGCATCTCATATTTCCACGAGTTTGCGACGGATTCTTACAAAACCTTGCGTTTAATTAAATTGGGCACGAGGAATCGATCTTTCGATGTTTTTTGTGTTTGAACGAAAAATATGAAAAATTGTCATTCTGTGTGACATTGTCGAAGTAGTCCATTGGTTCAATAAGTCATAACTAATTATTAGTTATGCTGAGGTCCTCAATGGAATTAACTCCTGCATAATAATATTTTTCTATGGAAACCTTTTAAGATAAAACTGTGGAAAGATTTCCACACATCCCCATGCATTTATTTTATATATACTGTACCACTGCTGTACTAACCTTTTTATGCCAAAAGAAAGTTTGAGACATAAAACGTGTGGTTAATTACCTGATATCACTAATCACACTGTTTGGTAATCGAACTTCATGGAATGATTGGGTTCAATATTGTTTGATTATCAAACACAATCGAACCCTAAAATTTGGGTGAGAGATTTCAACTTCATTCGAATTTCTCATTTGATGCTTTGTTATTTTGGTGCCGTTTTCCTCCAAATTTAAGATCAAGCCAGCGAAAAACAAATGGCAAACATTGCTGTTAGCAAGAAAAAGAAAAAAAGAAAAACAGGAGTGGGAAGTACGCATCGAAACACATGAAAATGATATCATTAAACAGTCAGTAACCCACTTAGCTGACTACGCCACGGCAACAAATACTGAGATAGCCCATTGAATCAAATGGTTATAACACTATTCTTATTCATATCAAACTTCAATGTCCCGCTCCATTGATTTTGCAAAACAAAGGACTTAATCGGTTTCTTTTGTTTCCAATTTTTGCAAAGAACACCAATGTGTCTTTTGCACACGGTTTTTCTTGAAAATAAATATAATAATAATAATGAAAAAATGGAAACTGGAAAAAAAAATATGGGGCAATGTTCTTCTATTGAATTATCAAAGGCCACATACAAAAATTCAGCTGATTTGGACCAAAAAAAAAGCCCTAAAAGTCATTTGGGTCGGTTATGTCCCCAGCCCTTCAGTCGAACTCAATCAAGCACATTCACTGCACCATCCAGCCTCAAATTGAATGTTAAAGAACCTAATCAGACTCAACTGAACAACTGGTTGCTCAATTTTTTTGGTGAGAGTTCGATTATGTTCGATTGCTGAACTCATTCGGACCCAATCGTGTTACTGGGATTCAATTAAGTTTGATTGAGTTTGATTAATTGAATGCTTGAAATTTGGTTCAATTAGTAACGCCGGGTTAATTAACGTATGGGGCTCTGCATTAATTATTTCTGAAACTGTAAAACAAAATGAAGCCTTACATCATTATCTTCCTCCAAACCCCAGCTTTGTTCTTCTGTAGATGGTTTCCCTGTGTTATCTTTACTTGCTTCATGCTTGTCCAACTTCACGTCGTGTTTGACAAGATATTTCACTTTCCGTTTCCCCTACACGAGGTGCCCATGCACGTGAAACAAGAGAGATATAGAATTATGGTTAGCTTAGAAACGAAAGCTGGTTTGCCAAATCAAATTCCTGCTGAATAGAGCAATGCGTTGAGCGAACTACTGTACATGCTAAGCTAAGACGTTCTGAAACTTTCCATGGCCAAACCTTTGAAAACTGCAAATTCCAAGAGTCTTGGGTAACCTTGGCTCTTTCAACGAGGTCAAGCAGCTCATTTTCAAATTCTTCGTAAGATAACGTGCCCGTTTCGCACATGCATTTAATAAGAAGTCGACCGTCTCACCTCGTGCAACGCTCAAGTCCAAAATGTAACAGGCGTTTCAAAGGCACACTAGCCGTGAAAGACTGGTTTACAACAAAACGCTTGGTTCCGATGATAAGTTTTGTTTGTTTGCGGGCAACAGGAAGATTCGGCAGCCTGAGTACACTCGGTTTATTCCTTTGTGTGGGGTCTCTCGCGTACTAGTTTTATATCCAAATGTACTGTTGCAGTTTCGCTCGGGTGCCGCACGCTCACACATCGGTCGAAAGGAGAACACTATTTCTATGGTTACTATTTAAAATTAAGGTTGTATGGTAAACACTAACAGTAATCCCTAACGCAAAAAAAATTGAGTCTTCCAGTTTAAAAACGAAAGTCTATAGTTTAGAGATTTTGAATTTGTACGGCTCACCGTGCAAACTTACCTTCCATGATTATTCCAGATTTGCACCTGCTGATCCGAAAGCAAGGTGTTACGCTAAAAATAGCAAAGAGTTTACGTTTATTGTTGATCGAAGAATGAACTTTATCCGCAATCTGGTTATTTGAATTTTCGGCGTATTTCGCAACCCTGTGAAGCCTGTGTAAATTTAGTTCTTGTTTTTTCCTCTTTGGGAACAATAAATACCCTCCAGCCTTTTTAAGTCCTTGTGAACTCTTTTTACTTTTTTGACAGAAAACATTTGAATGTATAAATATCCCAGTACACATCCCAACTGAGGATATACAGTGACTGTTCAATCCTTTGCTTTGACTTTTTTGACTAAAAAAAAAACACCCTGACCTTTTCCAAGGACAAGGGGAAGTGACGTCACAATATGGGCAGGCCTTTTGTAACTGACAAGCGCTTTGAATAACCATCTGCCACACTATCAATGACAGTTAGTTTGTCGATACGGAAAACAACTCTCACACACATGAAATTTTTGCTTCTAAGATGACGAAACTCTCGAATAGGTTGACGTATTTTCCGTTGTTCTTTGAAAAACCTCTTTGCGTTTGTCGCCTGCGAGCCTTTGGCACGAGAGGTTTGTTGTCTCTGAAACTTAAGGAAAAGACGATCAACTGCGTGTTCGCTGCCGCAGTCATCCTAAGAGACAAAATTGACAACGAAAGAAAAAGTGAAACATTATTTTGGTTTTCTTTCGTCCAATTATTGGTCCTTTGGTCTACGAGGATTGCAAATCGCGGAGCTTCCAACAAAAATTAAGTCAAGCGTAGTTTAAAGCGGTAAAAGGCATATCAAATTCTTGTGTTTTTCTCTTCTTTTTGATGTTGAGCGAAATCTGAATTTCAATGATCGATCTGTAACAAGCTTTTCGATTTACATGTAATTTTCTGGAATCGATCCAGAGGAACAACTTTGAATAAATTGAATTAATTCGCAGGAAATAACCGACGTTTAAGCAAAGTGGAGGAAGAAAACGAGTGGGAAGTCACAGCTACAATTTTTCTTAAGTTTAGGAAATGAAAGAATAAAATTAAGAATGATAATCATAAGATAAGCCTCCCAAAATAATTTTACCTTCGTTCACAGTCACAAAAACTCTACAAAGTTGAGCTTTTGTGTAGTCTTGTGTGATCTTTTCGGAAATATTGGATAAGGCTGGACTACAGGATAAGAACAGTGGAAATGAGGAAATTATAGCAAGTGTAGGGAACGACACATTTTTTAACCAGTTGACGTAAATATTTAGGAGGTGCTGATGGTCGAGTCTCGTTTTGTTTTTACTGACCCGTAGAAAAAAAACAAAACTGGCAGCATAAAATTTTGAGAATATTACAAAATCAAGACTAATACTGGTAAAAAAGTTGAGACACCGAGACACCAACATGACCAAAACTCGATACGGAGTAGAGAAGGTTCCGTGCCAGAAGGGTGCGCTTTTACTGGTTTTATGCGAAAGACCCCTCACATTGTATATAATTGGCATTTTAGATGAGATAGATCAGTCTCCTTTACGTGATCGTTCTTGGCAGAATCCCGAACATTAGACGGCATTAGAACTTCCTCATCATTTTCACGAGAGATATGTTTGGTGGTCTAGGTGGTACTGGATATTCACAACTTCGTCCCCAGTATTTTTCAGCTTCTAACCGTCGAGGTGGGGAGCGTGGAGGCGATGGAAGACTACAAGAACAACTGAGGGAGGTTGTCCTGAGAGCAAGGACATCTTTATCACCTCTTAAAATATCCCTCACCACCATAGTCAAACAAGGATTGGCCTCCGTGTCAGACATCTCTCAACTCATCAAAGCAACAAAATTCACAAAGTAGTGGACTAGACAACATGCGACGGAAAAGCAACAACCTCAATATTGTATTTTATATATGCAGGCACAGGCCGATTTTCTAATTATATGACGGATCGGTCGTTAGAAGGCCAGTAACTGCTAACTCAAGATTAATAAAGGTTAAAAGCTAACCTACGTTTTCAATTCTCTATTGTTATGACCACTTGTGAAAGAGGTTAAGGGAAGGCAAAGTCTAAAACAATTTTCTGATATATGGGTTATTGGCCAAGCGTGAGGTGAAGATGGCGGGATATTGGCCAAGTTCTTTTTTTGCGTGTTTAACAAAACACGCAAAAAAAGAACGAGGCCAATATCCCGCCATCTTGGCCAAACAAGATTGGTCAATAAAGGATCTATTATATGACTCAAAGGACGCTATCAAGAGACAGTAAAACGCGGGACGAACGGGCTATCCCGATAGGTCTAGATGGCTCCATCTTGACCTCGCGGGTATCCAATCACAGCAGGAGAATTGATTCATCTTGACCGCTAAAAGAGCCAGTCATATAATAATAGTAAATAATTTGGAATCAGAGGAGACACCAACCTCAAGATTTTGTAAGATTGCCAAGCATGTCCTGATAGAGCCAAAAGTACACACTAAGCACTTCATGAGCGGAGTAAGAGAGAGGTGAGGAAGTATGTGTTATCTGTATACGCTTAGAAAATATATCGGTTACCGTATATTGATCCAGAACTTATTCTTTATGGTCTTAAAAATGCCTTTGCTTTATAGAGGATATCGCTGAAGATTTTATAGTGAATGTTGACGCCATGGACTTTTAAAACGGAGGCCTTAGTTCTGTATTCTGTGCCATTAAGAACATATGCAATCGTTTTCCTGGTATTTCCCCTGAAGATGAGATGTTGCTCAGATCACAGCTGCTCCGGGGAGGGACTTTTATAGCAAAGTGTACCGGGAAGTGCTCGTCAGAAATTGAAAAAAAGTCTCTTATAATGCGCTACCAGCATATCTTCTGGCATCAAAATATCGTTGAACGCGCGTGGCAAAATTTCTCATTTGCCCTAACATGTCCCCATTCCAATTACGTAGCAAGTTGTTTTGTGGATTTTTATTGCAGGTTTATGCCTGATATCAACTCCCTTAAAGTGTGACTCCCACTACTGTCACTTTTACAGGCGAGTCCTGCCCGCGGCTATCACTCGTCCTTCATTGAAATTGTTGCGGTCCAGTTCAACTGAAACAATTTAGGCAGATTTAGCAAAAACAACGGGTCGAAAGCGACCACGGCGGGCTCAGATCTAAAAAACAGACTTGACCAATGGGAGAACGACAAATTGAGCACCGGAATTCGCGTTCAGTCCTTTCAGCGCGCCTTCACGCTCTCATTTGTTGTTGCGTTGTCTTTGCTAAAGCCTGAATCCTATTGCAAAACGGGGTGATGCAGTATTGCCACCTCATTCCAAGGAGTATGCCCTTGTAAATTGGAGTGCCCCTCCTAATTCCTAAGGGAAAACCCTTGCAGGAATAAGGCTGGCATCATGCCCAATACTAAATCCAGCAATGCCCAGCAATCTCAATCCGTTGTATTACAAAGTATGGCAAGAGCTTCCATCAAGGGAACATTGAAGGTTTTTAAGATGCCTCGTTTTAACTGTTATGTTTCAGCCTTTTAACTTTTGTATGATTATATCTAGCCATAATTTCATTTGTTTGAAAAACGGCCCACTGTAGCTAGTTTCATAATCCATGATGCAATAAAAATGTCTTGGAATTTTGTGCAGTTCTTAGATTTGCGCTAAACACGGAAGAAATAGGGCATGAATTTTTAAAAATAATAAATGGGAAGAGAAAGGATGATTTAAAAGTGGCTGAAGATTGAATATTGAAGAATAGTGGACAGAGTAAATGTGAATCCCTTTTTGCCTTTCTCTCACTATCTTTCTTGTTTCACGCCCCCCTTTACACAAGTAAAAACTTAACCGTAGTGCCTTCTTAAGTTCTTGTCTTTATTAACTCTCTTCTTGTATAATTACCTTCGGCCTCTTTGAAAGTCGGTTTATGTAAAAAGGCGCCACCCTCCTCCTTTCCTCATTAAGGAGCCCATTACTGGGAGCGTACAATTACCCTTTGTTTCTGTCATGGGTTTTCACAGACCAATTTATTTTTAGATTGAATTTCCCGCAGACTCCCGCAGAAGCCCTGATGACCAACCACAAGTCGCTGTACGGGCCACAAGTATCTGCACGTAGAGAGCCTTTGTTTTTGTTCATTAAAACTATTGTTTTGTGGCGCTCTCGTTGCCGTTGCCGTCCTCGCTGTCTAAAAACAGATCGATCTGTAAAAATGCCATGACACAGGCTTAAGATGGGAGTAATACGAGTTGAGACGGATTTATGTCTCGTGATTGACAGATATCTGTTTAAAAAAAAATGTAATTCAAGTTTTGTTCATTACTACCAATCTCGTTTATAAGTAAAGACATGCTCACAAGAAACTCTTTGCTTCCCAAGGTAGATGATGGTCTTCATGTTATTTCAAATTTTTAACATTATAATAGATTTTAAAAATCAGTTTAAATTGTAACATTACAATTAATGCATTTTTAAGGACAATATGTATTTCTCTGCTAGAACAATGCTTTATTTTATTTCAAGTACATACTTCTATTGTTACTAGCCTAGGTTTTTAGCATTTTAGAATTTTTATTATACTTTTAATGACAACTTGTAAATATAGTTAGTATGGTGTCCACGTGGGTTAAATACATTAACAGGTTCTTACTTACTTATCAGAACGCACTTTTCAATCTGAAAACTGTAGCTTCTTCACTGTTTTTTTTAATATTATAAATGCTGTTGTCCATTTTCAATGGCGTACGTCACGCAAATATCCTGTTCGTAAGTCCATTCCTTGGTGTTGCCTTTCCAGGTAATTGTGAGCTCTGCCCGTTGACCAATCAGTGCCAATCGACTAATGGTTTCTATAGTTACGTAGCGCTAGGCCCCGGTCTGTGACGCGGACCCACAAGGCATGACGAACTCAAGTGACACATCTTTGACAGGGCCAGCACAGCATGTACTCCAAAGGCAAGGCGAACACGGTGCCCTCTGATGCTCAGGCACGCGAAAAGTAAGCTTCACTTGATTTTTCCTGCAGAAAGGTTCGCAGAAATGGAATCAGCGAGTTCGAATACGGGGGATGGTGTATAAAATTTGGGCCCATTGCGGGCGAATTTCGACAGTTTCATCGCCGGGTACAGCGCGGCTTTTGTGCCCACTGTCCACCATGTCTGTACATTCACAAAGTGTAACAGGTTTTTTTTTCGTCAATGTTTCGTTCTTCGCAGGCTGGCCTTGTATGTCTACGAATACCTTCTACATGTAGGAGCTCAAAAGAGCGCACAGACTTTTCTTAACGAGGTAAACTTTTTCGAAACTTGGTTCGCTTTGGCGTTCGTTGGAGTTGCAACTTGGCTTTTATTGTGGACACGAACTGAAACATGCAGTGCGTCGTCGCAAAATGTCTTACTCCGGCGTCTACTGAGGAATTGTTTCGTTCTTTTACAGATAAGATGGGAAAAGAATATTACACTTGGAGAACCTCCTGGATTTCTTCATTCATGGTGGTGGTGAGTTCGCCAATGACTGGACTAATTAGTCAGTTGTTGATTCGAATTTTAAACTAGGTTCTCATTACCCAAGAGTAGAAAACGAGAGCTATGATTTTAATGGTCGTTCGCTCATGGCACTAGCGGTGTCTATTCCAGTAAACTGTAACCCTGGTTGCTTGATTAACCTTCCTTTCCGATTAAATCCTAGTTGTTTTTTAATTTCCCGCCCAAATTATAGCTGTTCGTTTCACATCTTATTCTTTGGTGTATGTCTTTTTCCTTTCTTCGTTCCAGTGTGTTTTGGGATTTGTATTGCGCCGCACCGGAGAGAAGGGACAGTTACGACCACTCTAGTGAAGCCAAAGCTTTCCACGACTATGTAAGATCAAATTAGAATTAAGTTAGTAAACTCTCGCTGTAACTTCCACCGCCATCCTCGCTAGCAAACGATTATTCGTTTGTCGGTGCGTACACCATTTTTGTCACGCTAGCCCAGTGTATTGTTACATTTCCACGCGCGGAAATCAACCGAGATCACCGATTTGAAACATACTTCTCGCTGTAATTGTTATGGCGGGTGTAAAACTCGAAATAACAAGAGTCTGATTTCTATGTGGGTGATCACTTGTGATACAAAAGCAAAGAAACGCACGCATTATGTAGCGAGATGTTTTTCGTACACTACGTCTGAGAATTTCCTGTCCTTGAGTTGTATGCCGCTGTCATTTCCTTTCAGAGAAAATGCCAAATCCGTCCCGTGAGAATTCTAACTACTCTCTTCATAAACCGTAACCAATACGCTAGCAACCCTTTATGTTTTTCCGATTTTTTTTTAATGAATAGGTCAGCCTTTATTTCTACAGCGAACTTTTAAAGTTGCCAGCTCCTAGACTCGGAGCTTTACGGCCAATATTCAAATTCCTTTCGAGGCGCGCTAGTTAATTTTTCATCGAAAACAGAAGATATTGCATCGTTGAAAGGATAGGGGGCAACTTTGATTTATTATACAGCAAACTTTTCCAATAGACCGCTTCCTATCCGGATATAGTCTGCCTTTCGTAATCTCTTATACTCCTGTCTTTGAACGCTCGATCGAACAATGGTCTTTGTAGCTGGCGCACCACCAGTTGCATTTTATTCTCAGATCATAAACTTTAGCTTTCTTCCAGTTTATTTGTCGCGAGATTATGGACTGCACTACTTCATAATGTTGCCTTTTTTCCGGGTAATTGAATGTTCTTATTCCTAACCTTTTTAAATCCCGCATAACCGGTTGAATAGCTGTCGGTGAATGCTCATGAACGCAAGGTTTTTGAATAAATTACACGACGGTATAGTTACGACAGGATCGGGTCAGGTGTAGCTGGTCGAGATATATTTATAATGAATTCAATGATTGTGCTGTGAAGTGCTTTAGTTTACATCTATCATGGGTAAACCGCTTAGACCCTGGTAACACCCGCGAAGCAAAGATCAATCGAACGAACGATCGAATCGAACTCGAAACCACGAGACATAGCCGTCGATGACTGTTTTGTGTTGATAAACTATGGGGGAGATTCGTATTGAGGTTTCCCAAAATTTGCATAATTTTAGGCAAGAATCCATCTATTCTATCACATGACAGAATCGATGTGACGGCTTAGCGCTCTCAGAACGAAGACGGCGTTGAAAAGCTCCTGTGCAAGCTAGTTCAATGGCGTGGAAACTGTTTGGAGCGACAATTACTCGCTCAATTTCTCGTTACACGCGTGATAATGTGTACCCGTCGACGCGCAGATAATACAAATTTGCATGCCCAAAAATAGCGTAGATTTTTATTTTATCAAAGCAGTCAAACTGACAAGTCGAACGACGCTTCATGGGTGGTCGATTGTATTTAAAACGTAGTGTCCCCTCTTTCATCTTTGTTCATTTTGGCAGTAGAGTAGCGCTGAAGTTGGCTGTTCTGTGTTGTGATTGAGGTTCCATGCAAATCTGACACGGACAGGTGTTGAATTTCCAACACCAAGCATTTTGGGAAAATTCTGACAGGAATTATTGTTTTCACTCAGCTTGCTGGATTGTTGAGCCCGAGTTAATCTGCTGTATTTAACACATGTACTTTTTTTTTTACTGTAAACCAAACCACGCATTTTAGCCTACCATGTGATTTCTTGATGTTTGATCAACAAGCCAGTCTTGATGTTTGGAATAGTTTAGGGTAGGAAGGCCATATTTTCACCATGTCATTGTTTATTCAAGGTTGTAAAAACAGGAATTCTCTTGTGGTTGTTGACAAGGTAAAGCAGAGACATGAAATTTTATTTTTGAGATGAAATCACTGTTATTGAAATAAAAATTTTGGGTTATTGTCCCTCTTGACTGAAAGATAGGAACAAGTGAAGAGGAAAATAAAATGGTGTAGTAAGACAAAAAATAAAAAGAGGGAGAGTTTGCTTCAGTTTCCTTTATAGTTATCTTCAGTTCTGAATGATACAAAATTAATGACACTAAAAATATTTATGGTATGAAGGATGTGGCAAGAAACTGTCATAAATAGCAACAAGAAATTAAAAGACAAGGTGTTGATCCTTATGAAACAAAGGGCTGTTCTCCCACTGTGTGGATGCTGCTTTTATTTTTATTGGAAGATGAGATAAGAGAATCAAAATACTGAAAAACATCTTAGGGAATCCAGTTGGTAACAAGCTAAGTGTGGGAGGAGGTGTGTATAAGTGATAACACTGAAACTGTGTCCAATATCAATTCCTCTTTTCCTTTACACCAGTCATTAATAACATGTGCTTAACCAATGAGTTTATGCTGTCCAGAGAGTTTCAATGGCATCAATCAACTATTACCATGACAGTTGTTTTTTTTTCCTTTGAGTTGGTAGGTGTGCAGCTGCAAAAAACAATCGGATTCATTGATCACAACTGCACGAAACTTTTCCTGATAAGTTATTGGAACATTAAGAAAATGCGTTCTGTGGTTGAATCAAATTGCTGTTTTACTTTTTGCATGGAAAACTGTTTCTCAGGAAGGTCAATTGACTTTAATAAATGAAAAAAAAAAAACAATGTGTGAGCTCCATCTAGAGAAGAAACAAAATTGTGATAGTTCCAGTGCTTTTTCCCATAATTATATGCCTCCAGGTATTACAATAGTGCAGTGATTCTTGAACATGTTTGCAATTCGGAAGATCAGTGGCCATCATTCATGAAGCTTAAAGTCACCATCAAGGTTTGATTCCAGGGACATTGTTTTATCCAATGGTCGACAAATAGCTGTGCCCACAGCTCTTTTCCACTGACAAAATAATGCTGATTGAATGGCACCTTAATTATGAAGCAGTTTGCTTCAGTTCAGTTCAATTCAGTTCATTTAGCCAGTTAATCAAAATAAACAATAAGTGAGGCCATCCAAGGGGTAAGCAACATGGTTCCGAAAACAGGTGACAATCATCTCCCAAGACACTGACAATCAGCAGAAATTGGCAGAAAATGCAGGACAGTTTGCGATAGCAACAATTCACTTTCTATTCTTCTGTTTTATTTGTGACAGCGACGTTTGTCGCTAATGAAACAAGCAACAGACGAGTCTTTCAATGCCTCACAGCACCTAAATGAGCATGGGCACCCCCTTTTTTATTTCAAAATGATAAATATTCAGTGGACAAAATAAAAACAAAAAATCTATTGTCACTTTTATTTCAGAGGAATTACATTAACTTATGAATCTCTAAAAAAATATGGTCAGTGTTTTGCACCTAAGCACTGTTTAAATCAAGAATCCAAACAACCTTCTTTGTTAATGTCCCCTCTGTAGTGAAAACAAAAGCAGCCAGTGTACATATTTTCCTTAAAGTATACTCAAGTGATAAGGAGGTTTGTGATCTCTTGATTAACCACTTGTGCCATTTATATGCTAAAAAAATTATCTTTGGAGGCAAATGAAGTGGCAAAAGAAATTGTAAAGTGGAGAAATTTTAAGATCTTGTGCAGAACTGGATTTAAATAATTTTTTGTCTGTTCCAGATCTTTAGTGTTTTTGATCATGAAGATCTTGTTGAATAGAACTTGGAAGCTATCCTAGAAGTCATACTGTGTCATTTTGATAATGATAGTGTGTTTATCTGACCTGGTTCATTTACTCTAGTATGGTGGTCTTTTGTAGTTAATATTTGGATTAAAAATAATTCTGTTGTAATGAAGTGTTGTTAATAGGCTGGTGGCTATGTTAAACGTTGTCGCTCATGGTGCTTGTGCAAGTTAAAATGCTTTGTAACTGCTGGCAGATAAGTTGCTTTAAGATATAAGCCACAACCTGAGCTTAGAGCTTACAAGAGCTTTCGGTCTTAGACCTTCTTTTAATGTCAGAAGTTGTCCATCCTTTGCACTTAACTTTCTATCAATATCACACGTTGAGGCTAGGACTTCATTTCTGGCACCATTACTGGTTTGTATGCCAAAGTGGAGCTGAACTTGCCGCAAGTCGACCTTTTGAGTCTCACAGCAGAAAAGCTAAGAGGAGTGAGCTTTTTAGGCCACAGAGCAGTCAAGCAAGGCTGCAAAGTGGCTGAGCGAGCGACAAAGTCTTGAGAGGTTGACTTGTCTCAATTGAAGGGTTTTCATTTGCGTTTTGCGCCAAAAATGGGAAGTGGTGTGACTAGCATTAACTTGGAAGAAGAGCATCAGTTATTGCTTTTGCAATCATCCACAAGTCACGTTTTGTTGCTCATAATATTACTTTCGATTGACAAGTTTATCACTGAGGGTCCGAAAAATCTACTCTGATTGGTCTAAGCACAGTGGCCTGTTTTTTGGGGTCGCTAAAATTGGTGCCAATCAAGTATGAAATGTTCTTTGTCCTGTGCCATATTTAATAGATTGCAATGAAGATGATTAAGATTGTTGTATGAAGATCACAATATTATTTATCTTTATATAAAGGTCACAAGTGGTGTTTGTGAAAAGAACTTTTTCATTTTCGATTCAGTGACAATTGCATTGTTTACACATTCAACCCTGTGCTCCCCTGGGACTCAAATCAAAGCCGCCACCAGGCTTTTCAGAATGACTGTAGAATACCAGGTGTAACTGTTCATACATGTGATCGATTTGTGTCGTGTGATAGGCTGATATGCTCATTAATTATTAATGAATTTTGAATTATTGATAATAACAAAGCTTAATGAACCCATCATCAGGTCATTCCCAATCTTCAGCAGGGAGCTGTGCCATCTCCTGGGTTCCCTCAGATGAATGATGGTCCCCCAGGTGGCTCAAACATGCCAGGAGGGATGCCTCCTTACTTTACGGTGAGTAGTGTTCAGTACTGTTATAACATGTAGACGTAATATATCTAACATGAGGAAGTGTGTTTTGCCAGATATCCAAACATTGGAAAAAGAGGTGCAGCTGAATTTTATTTGACTGTCCTTAAGGTGAAACACTGTTTTGAGTGTTTGATACACTAGTGGGTGGTTAATTTGCAACCAATCTCCAGAGACACACAAAGCAATGGTGAAACAAACAAATGCTGGTGGACGAACAAAAGAAGCTAACGAGAGTTCTATTCTTTATATCCACCAGCATGGCAGCATTGACGTAACAGGGCTCGACCTTAACGTTTGTTACCAGTACGCTTATGGCTAGTAAAATGTTAGTTCTCACTAGCCAAAGAGCTTTTTCTACTAGCCATTAAATATTCAGTTCAAGTTAGTAATTACCCTAGTTTTGAAAAAAAAAAACCTCCGATATCCATTGAAGATCATGGAAGCGCGAACAATATGGCAGGCACTTTCATTTACGATTGAAATGTGTGATGGGAATACTAGGATCCAGTCTCTTTAGCTGAAAGTGGCTTGGTCATGAAGCTGTTCACTTTCATTCACATGAAAGATTACTTTGTTTTTTTCCTTTCTGCATGTTAAACATTGTGCCACAATTTTCACAGCACTAAATTTATCTTTAGCAGTTGACAAAGAAATTTGCCTCCATAATTTTAGTAGCCAATATGGCTAGTAACTGAGGGAATTTCACTAGCCAAAACTGACAATCCAGTGGTATTTGGCCAGTTGACCACCGCCAAGGTTGAACTCTGTGTAACATGAAAACCACCTACAGCTTCTGAAAGTGTTAGTAATTCTTGGAGATATTCAAAGCAAAAGCTCACCCAATTTTATGATAATTAGGATCACATATCCAAACTGCCTTAATGGGTATTGGTTTCCTTTGTTTTTTGTTCATGAATTATTAAGGTACACCTAACCCCAAGTTATTTTTTCCGCTAATATTTTATTTTGTACTTATTCCAAAAACCGTTTGACTTTATTTTCAGTTAGACTTTTTTATTGCTTTCAAAACTTACAATGAGCTAAGCATCATTTGATACACGACCAAGTCTAAAGGGGTGTGAGTCTATTCCTGATTTGACATCACAAACTGCTTTGCATGCATGTTTACAAAGACTTACTGCGATGTAAGTCAGTTTGTGATGTCAGATCAGGAATAGACCCATGACCCTCAGCACCTTGGTTGTGTGACACTCATGATGGCAAGATTTTAACTTTTACAGCCAATAAAAAGTCAAGATTTGGTTAAAAAAAGGCACAGAAAGACTCAATGCATTTGTACAGGTGCAAGGATTTATTTTAGCAAAAAAGATATTTTAGGGTTAGGTGCACTTTAATCAGTTTGAGCTAGTAAAATGAAAGACTGATGTTACCTTTAAATGATCAAATACAGTGTGGCTCAAAATAAAGTTTTGTTTCCTGTTCTACATGAACTGTGCCATGTGCTATGTGCTTATGCACGTTTTGAAGTGCAAGAGTTACCGAAGCAAAAATTAGTGTCAGAAATTTTGGATGACTTTAATCAATTACACAAAATCAATTACTTTCCAGCTATTTGTTCTTGACTACCAAATTTGAATCTTTGATAATTCCTTATGTGCAAATATCATTGAGTTTCAGGGCTCGAGACTAATGGTAGCCAACTAGCCACAGACTAGTAAAAGTTACGTTTTGGCTAGTGGATTTTGCACTTCACTAGCCATTTTGGCTAGTGAAAATTTCCAAGCACTGGAGGACCAGAGGGAGATGAGATGAAAATTAATTTCAAAGGTATCACAAAAGGAAATTGTGTCATGCAAGCGAACAAATGATTGACTTTTTCGTTTATAAATTTATACCGTCACAACAAACAAAAGTGATAACCGTAACTCTACAAGGCGCAGAAATTCGATTGAAAAGGCAGAATACTCTGTCTTATAAATGCTGAATTTCATTATGAAATAGTGCTTATGATGTGCTGTTTATTGGCAATTTATTTCTTTGAAGGCAAGGTTTCAAAAGTGTTTCTCTTTTCATCACATTGTTACTAGTGTTTCTAGAGCATTATCATTACATGGTGAAACTTGATAAATAATTGACGTGATTCAAATAATTTGTCTTTGTTCAAGTGAGTTATTTTATTTCAAGCCATTAATTAAAAATTCAAATTGCATTTTGCATTCAAAAGAGCATCCGTTTTTGTCAGTATTTAAGCTGCTGTGTTAAATTTAGAGACTGTTTAGTACCAGACGTAAGAATTTCATTTTCAAAGTTAGTTCTGTTTAATAGCTATGTTAAATTTATATCACAGTGTCTCTTCAAGATATTTTAAAGTATTGATTTATGGTGAAAAAAAAGACTTATTTTTATTATAAAACCTTCAAATGTCAAACATACCTATTTCTAAAAAGCTGATAAGTTGCACGTCAGTATTGTGGTTGAAAGAGAAAGTACCTAACTGAAACTGCTTAACAGGATTAATGTCTGGCAAAGAAGTCTGGCTAGTGAAAATTTCGGTTTGGCTAGTGAATCAAACCTCTGACTAGCCACTGGGTAAGTAAGCTGAAAAGTTAGTCTGGAGCCCTGGAGTTTGCTGTCTTTGTCCCAAAGCCTACCATGGGCTACAGCCGTTTCTCTGTCTCTGATGACTTTTGTGGCAAACCTCTGTAGCATAGTTTCTTTTCTGTAACAAGGCTTAAATAAAATTATTTAAAGTAGTCCAGAGTTTGGGCAAGATCACTGACTGGCTCCAAAGTGGCTGCCAAGAATTCTTTTCAGTTGAAAAAAACCTCTGAAGTGTTTTTTAGAAGTGATGATGTCCAATGCTAATTATTGGCATTGGAAGTGGACATTTTCTATTCTGAGAGGTTTTAGAAAGCCATTTAAGCTCATTGAAGTGTCAAACCCAACAAATATGGTACAATAATTTAATCTCCTGAATTGAATACAAGCCCAAGGCTTACCGGGTATATAAAAAAAATTAGGTTTTATGTATTGTACATCTAATGGTATGCAAATCGTCTGCTTTATGCCTGTAGCGAGATAAGGCCATTCTGTTTTCCTCAACTCCATATGGCCTCCACTGTATGCATTTTGCTGTTAGATGTACTTTCATAATTGTGCCACTGATTCATTTATCTTTTCATTTGTAGTCATCACAACCGCAAGCCTCACCTCACCAACCCCCATCACATCCAACACCACCAGGCTATATGCCCAATCAGGTAATTAGATATCCATACAGCGAATGGGTGGACTGTCCCAATTCCATACAGTGAATTGATGGATTGTTCCAATATCCATACAGCTAAGATGTTAGATGGGTGAACTGTTCCAATGTCCATACAGTGAATGGTTGGACTGTTCCAATATCCATACAGCGAATGGGTAGACTGTTCCAATATCCATACAGCAAATAGGTAAACTATTCCAATATCCATACAGTGAATGGGTGGACTGTTCCAATATCCATACATGAATGGGTGGACTGTTCCAATATCCATACAGTGAATGGGTGGACTGTTCCAATATCCATACAGCTAATGGGTAGACTGTTCCAATATCCATACAGTGAATGGGTGGACTGTTCCAATATCCATACAGCTAAGATGTTAGATGGGTGGACTGTTCCAATATCCATACAGCGAATGGGTGGACTGTTCCAATATCCATACAGCAAATGGGTGGACTGTTCAAATATCCATACAGCGAATGGATGGACTGTTCCAATATCCATACCGCTAATAGGTGGACTGTTCCAACATCCATACAGCAAATCCATGGGTGGACTGTTCCAATATCCATATAGCTAAGATGTTAGATGGCTGCTTCTCTGTTAATGTTGTTTCTTGTTAGATGTTTAAAAAGGGTCAGATTATACCTATACAAGTAAAATTTGGATTATTCTCATAAACACAATATTTTTCAACTTTACAAACATGTTTTGACAGCCATTCGCCTTCCTTAGTATAGCAATGAATTATAGTCTGACTTGAATTTGTTGTATGAACCTAAAATCTGTTCCATAATGCTTTGTAATGTAACAATGATTTTAAATTTTAAAATAACAAAAGCAAAAAATATAGAGTGATTGGACAAAGAATACCAGGTACATTTTGATGCACAAACAGAAAACACATTAATTTTGCAAATTATGTTTGTTACAACAAAAGCGAAAAACTTACATGATTTACGTGCTGATTTAAAATAGGCTTATACCAAAGTTTCCCCCATTCTTGTCCCTCTTGTGCTGAATTATTATTGTAGAGCTTTGAATATCCCTTTGTCTAATGTGAAGTTTTGTTTTTCAATTACCCATTTTTGCATGTGTTAACAACTTTTTTTCAAGCAATACTTGGGTTTTTGATGAAATAAATTCCTGGGCCTTCTGGAACTTGGGAACATCCTATAATGAATTTAGTTAAGTATGTTGTTTATAAATGAAAAATACTTACCACTTTATTAAGCAGTAATATTGTTTCTTAACTTTCAGCCACCTCAAGGTTACATGACCAACCAGGTAAGCTTCTACTATCATTGCACTGGAAACATGGTTTGAAGGTGGGAAAAGGGTAGTATCATTTTCTATTCTGTGGGTGTTGCCAATTGTGATAAACAGTTTGGTTTTGATATTTGAATTGGTTATATGTGAAAGAAGATCCTTACCGTCTCTGATAAAATGTAAGTTGCCTCAGTTTGTTAGGTTTCTCATTCTTGGTGTTGCCTTAATTAACTTCTTCTCAGGGTCAGGTGGTTGATATACAAAGTCATGTAATTCCTTTCCTCAATTACCAAAAACCCTCTTAGTACTGTCGTAAACAGTTTTTGGTCAGGAGACATAAGGATTCCCTCAGTAGTGGTGAGTGAAGTGAGATCCTGGGTCTCTGGGGTTGGGTGCATTTGTGACCGTCCATGTGAAAAGGATGCTTAGACTATTTTTTCACAAACGCATTTGAAAACGGCGTTTCAAACAAATTTAAATGCGTTTGAAACTGTTTCAAACATGTTTCAAATGGCTCTGAAATAACAGTGTTTAATCGCGTTTCAAACACAAGTGGTGTGTTACATTGCGTTTGAAACACATAATTAACATGTGCATGAATAATGTTGTTTCATGATTATCAACAACTGCTAGAGGTCACAGAAAATACTGACAGAACATTTGTCGGTTCGTAAGTTTCAGGAGTGTGAAAAGCCATTCAAGATTTCCAGCATTTTAACTATTGTGAAATGGGTGAAACTTGAAAGTCTGAATTTGAAATACAATCAAAAACATTTGTTTCCTGCTCCGGAAACATAATAAAAGTTAAAAGTTTTACAAACTCGGAGCTAAAAGTTAAAACTTATGAAATATTTCATCCGTTTTTTTCAACCGGACTTCATCAGTCAATGATATGAATGTTAAAAAGATGAACCCTCCAGAAACAAATCCCTCTGAAATTCCAATGCGCCCACGTGCACCCTGTCAAATATGGCTCATTTTGATTGGCTGTAACTTAAAAACTAAACTCCCCTGCGTATTGAAAAGCGGTGAAACATGATGTGCATGAAATTAGCTTTCTCCGTAATTTGCGTTCTGTATGGGAATTTTCCTGAATTTGCCTTTGTTGTAAAGCTCTGGTTGAATGAGGCAACAATGTTGCAGCCACAATTTGAACTTGCGCGTGTTTCCACAAGTTTTCCCCATTTAGCCACCTGAGGAAAGATTGTTGTGGCAAGATGTAACAATCTTTCAGATGCATCAAATGAAGAGGAAGAAATTTTCGCCGGTTTTACCATCGAAGAACTTGCTGAAATCCAACAAGAACGCCACGTCCAGAGGGAACAACAAATCCTTTGTGATGTGGACAGCTAAGTCAATTAACTTCTAGATTTTCAACTGCAAGAAAATGACAATTTTGCAGACGTAGAGCTGTTTGCAGCTTAAGACAAGGAAGGTGATAAAGAAGGCAGCAATGAAGAAACCCGCCGGCCGCAAATGCAGGAGAATAATTATTACCACAAAGAGCTGGAAAAAGTGATCATCTATGCTACGAGAAATAACGTAGAACAATTTTCCGTTCGCCATGGCCTAACTTGAGATCTCTAAAACAACGCTACTGCAAAGGATTTCTTTGACCAATGCATTGGAGATGATAACCTTGATGAAATTGTTGGCATAGCATCGCATATGCTGGCTCCAAGGTGACAACAACTTCACCACAAATTATGCCGAATTTTCAGCATTTCTCAGCCTAAATATTCTTCCTCAGTTACACATGTACTGGGTTTCCGATGAATTTATTAGTGCTGAGGGGTTCCTGAAAACGATTCCTAAACAACGTTTTGTTACTCTTAACAAATATTTTCATCTCGCTGATCCTGCGACCAAAGATCAAGCAGACTTAACCGTTGTTTAATTCATTCTTAGGAAAATGATACGTTTAACGAGTGAATAAAATGAGAAATTCATCACCAAATCTCTCTGCAAACAATTTGTGCCATGTAATAATTATGCTTCCATCGTAATGATAATGCAAGATTTTGACAGATCTAACACAGGATGGAGTTTCAAACACTGATAAAACACCTTCTCCCATGTTTCAACCCTTACTGGATTGACAGATATGCTGCATATATATATGTTAGTTCTGTAGCATATCTGGAAAAAACTATCTGCAACATATCTGTGACAGATAGGAATTTGGCCTCATTTCCATATCTGTTACAGATATGTGACAGATATAGAACAAAGCCAAATGATGCAGATCTGTCAAAATAATGTATGCTGCATATATGTAGATCGAGGCTGGCCACTGGCCATTTTATGACCATCAGCTGTTTTGGGGGCTGCCCTTCCTGGTACAAGGTTAGTGAACTAGGAACAGGTACTGGCAGAAACCCTTGGGTTAGAAATGAAAACACACATTTAACCTCAGTCACAACAATAATGTATTGTACTTTTTATTGCTAAAGTGCTTCTAACAAGTTGACTACATTTGAAACACTATCTTACAGTGCTGAGCAGCAAGGCTTAAACCAATCTTCTAATTAGCTTCACAAGGACTCTCAAGGTTTTGATTTAGTCACAAAAAGTCAAAGAATGCTTCAAAGTATGTGAACTCTGAGATAACACTCTTTCTATGGTGGAAAAGGTCTGCCATTTTTCAAATAAATTCTACGCAAAGTTAATTTTTTTAATTTCAGTGATGCTCAAATGATCAATCAATATAATTCTAGAACTTTAACACTTCAGAACTAAAGAACGATAGGGCAAAGGTACAAAAAAGAAGTAAAAGTATCGGAGATGAAAAATTCGAACTTATGACAAGCGATATACATGTATGATATGAATTGAGAAATTTGTAATCCAAACAATGCATTTCAACATCTAACCTTTCTCTCTAGACAGCCTGGGACATTTTGTGGCTTATGAACTATATGTCTGTTTTCTTCACCTCAACTGATGTGTTTTAGTCGCAAAACCCTGGGGAATTGAACATTTTAGCAGTATAGCACAGCCAAGTCCATAAAACTTCTCTAACTGTTCAAACCCACGCGCGAGAACGTAAAATCACACTTTCCCATTATTTACACATGCCATGTGACGTCCAAGTCGAGTTGCGCATGTGTTAATGACTTCACGGCCTTCCTGGGTACTAGCTTGTTCAAATTCAACATGGCGGACTGAAGTGTTCAAGGCGATCTTGCGATGGATAAGTATTGGGAAAGCAAGAGGTTCTCTGAAGAAACACATGGTTTATATAAGTACTCAAGGGCGAAAGGAAAAGTTTTTTTGTGGTCTTATCAACTTAAAGTGGTCGAAGTGAAAGAAAAACCACTGTAACAGTCAAATCCGAAAATGAGCAAAAATCACTTCACTTAATTGTTGCTTCTTCACCCTGTCTCTTCATCAATCTTACGTCTTTGGAAACAAAACAGTGTAAAGAGGAACTTTTCAAGGAGTTGCCATTTACAACAGCATCAGCCAACAAAATGTGTAAGTTTGCCAGTGAAAGCAGTGGATGAAATGTTTGCTCAAAGTGCTATTGGACATTCAGTGAGTGTTTTGTGAGTTGAACAAAAAGGTTACAGCTAGCTAGTGCAAATAAATGCTCTAATATCTACAATCTTAACCGCCGACCGGTTAGCTCAGTGGTAGAGCACCGGACTACCGTGCGGGAGGTCGCGGGTTCAAATCCTGGCTGGACCAACACTCAGGGTCTTTTAATAATTGAGAAGAAAGTGCTGCCTTTGTAATGATATCTGCAAATGGTTAGACTTTCTAGTCTTCTCGGATAAGGACGATAAACCGTAGGCCCCGTCTCACAACTCTTCTTGTGGGACGTTAAAGAACCCACGCACTGTTAGAAAAGAGTAGTCCCCGGTGTGGTGATCTATCTCTACTAGAATGTGGTTACGGGGTAGGGAATTGCAGTTACGGGCCTACAGTAATTGGCGCACGTAATTGGCGTAATTGGCACCCTGCCAGGTCTCTGGCGAAGCTAATAAAATAAAAATAAAACCAGTTTATTTCTTTTCCCTAAATTATAATTAATCGAATGAAAATGTTGGAAATTTAATAACTTATATTGGTTTCAATTTATGACAAAAAATTGAATTTGTCCTTTAAACTTAATAAAATATTTATTCTACATCAAACCCGCACAACAATGAAGATCCATCATGCATGCATGGCACTGCAGATAGTTAACAGATATTTCAAGAGAACTCTTGCATATCTGCAAAATATCTGTAAATTACCTACAGATATTTTACAGATATGGGAACACCTACTGCAGATAATTGCAGTGCTGTCACAGATATGTTTAACTACAGATAGTTGACATATATGTTGGTTTGGTAAGGGAAGTGCCATTAAAAAAATAATGTTTCAAACATGTTTCAAACAGTGTTGAACATGTTTCCAACTTGTTTCAAACACAAACGCCCTTGAAACGCTCATCAGTTAAGCATCCTTTTCATCTGGACGGTCACAGTTTTGGTAGCGAGGTGCTCCTAGCAGCAGTTAGTATCTGACACCACACGTGTACTTGATATTGCAGACACCTTATGGCATGTCAAGATATAATCCAGCGGCAAACCGACCACCAAATGTGAGGATACCAGGGCAGGTAATGCGTTGATCTAAGATCTAAGGGGCCTTTCAGTAGAAACCAAGGATGTACATGTAATTTGTAGTGTGAGTAAAACTACTAAAATGTAAGAAAATATTGACCATTTGCATGTGTGTATTGCCCCATAGAGTTGGGAGCTGTGTAATGCTATTAAGTATTTAATTAAGGATTTTGAACTGCTAAGAACAGGGAATTTGGATTTTAGGGATGAAAGATTTGGATATTACCTAGGATTGACATGCCTTGTTATTTATAGGTTAATTATTACAGACAAAAGTTGAGTTCTTGTGAAGTGTTATTGAAAAATAAGCTTGGCTATTATGGACTATCTGTATCATGGACACCAAATTATGATCCCTTTGCCCTAACTTAACAATGTCCTGGAATAGGATTGCCATGCCCATGGCCAAGGAAAAACAGGGGAATACAGATGTTTTTTTTTTTCAACGTCGGGAAAAAGTCAGGAAAATTCCAAATTCTTCCTAAAAGTCAGTGGAAAGTCAGGGAATTTTCAGGGTTCGCACACAGCTTGAAAGTCCTTGAAAGCCTGTGAAAAGTACATTCATGGGTCCTTGAAAAACCTTGAAATTTGTTGTTTGACTGTTTCCACTTAGTGGAAGAACTAGAAAAGACTTAGACTTGAACAAATCTGGCAGTTATCCCTTAAATCGGATCATCTTGTGTCACATTCTAATGGCATTTTTTACTGGATGGAGTGCTTGAAAAATTGGAATTGAGCCCTGGAATGTCCTTGAAAAGTCTTAAGTTTGAATTTTTAGTCCAATAAAGAGTATGAACCCTGAATTTTACTTTTGGCCAGCCATGAGGTTTGGGAAGGAGATTCATTTTTGCTAAAGATAAATAATGTCATTTCCAAACAATCCTGCAAAGGAATTGATCTGTGGTTCTGTTACCCAGGGATTTGTCGTGGATGGTCTGTGAAAATTGGTTTGTGGTCAGTGAAAAATCAGGGAAATATCCAGGAATATTTTCTATCTTAATGAGTGACAAGCCTGTTAAGAATACTAAAGACCATCGGGGGCAGTTATTTAACAAAGTCTAACTTAAGCCACAGCTTTAGACAACCACTGGGCCTCCCAATCTGTTTATAAGTGGTTTATTTTATGTAGATAAATACTTTTCTGTATTGGATGAAGCCTTCTTGTTACTATCAGCAGCAGACAATGTTTAGATATGATTGTTGGCAAAATTGAAAATGCCTTAGAATGCAGTTTTGTTAACATTGTCTAAACTATATTTTTAACCAACCCTATGTTTCCCTTATTGGGAGGGGGTGGGGATAGGTGCTCAAGATGTCACCAGGGGTCTCATTAGAAGCCAGCAACTGGCAAAAATCACTGCCTATTTTTTCAGAATTTACCTCTTTTCGCCTCCTACTTTCTTCATATTTTCACTCAAATCATTTAAAAATTTCATCAGGTCGCCGCTTACTTTAGTTAGCTCAGATGACTATTTCAAAATTTATTGTAATCCCTGTGTCACAACCTCATACTGAGGGAGGCTTGAAGTGTGTGCACCTTTATTTACTTTAAGAAGACCATGCTCAAATTTATATTTATTTTTTGCTATTTTCTCAGCCCCCAGGTGGTGTAGCTGGTGTACCAGGCGCACAACCATTACTACCTAGTACCATGGATCCCACCCGACAGGGTTACCAAGGTGAGTCGCTTATTATTGCTGGCCACTCTGACCACAACACACATTCAGTGTGTCAGCTGCTTTTTCAACCTTTTCACCTCTAATATCTGAATGTGCATTACCTGGCAACTAGTGTTGAGGTTTGACTGTGCACAAATGCAATCAGCAAACCCTTAAACTGTATTATGTTTTGTTACACAGGTCAACCCATGCAGATGAGCAGAATGAGTCACCCTCGAGTTCCAGTTCCTCCAGTAAGAAAATTAAGTCCAAAACATTCCCCTGAAGTAAAGTTTGTGTGTTTCCTTATTGTGCAGTGATTGCTTTGAACGGATCCTTTAGAAAATGTTGTACATCTCAGGAAAAAATTGTTCACATTAAAAAGCTCCAATGTTGCAAATTGTTTGTAGTTGCAAGGCCATGCCACTGACTTGGACAATGTTTCAATCATCGCTAAAGGAAATTGCTAGAATCCTGGCATACAGCAACAACTGTTGAT
Organism: Pachyseris speciosa; assembly: GCA_016490735.1. Taxonomy (NCBI): domain Eukaryota; kingdom Metazoa; phylum Cnidaria; class Anthozoa; order Scleractinia; family Pachyseridae; genus Pachyseris; species Pachyseris speciosa. The sequence continues at coordinate 84,361 of JAEMWC010000178.1, read as the reverse complement.
GCTGATAATGCTGCATCTCTTCTCTCATAGCAATATTGCATTCTTTTAAGAAATAACAAATGTTAAAATACAGTTTTTCACTTCTTCGTTATATTTTTCTCATTTGCATTTTGCTCCACTTTGTACCCACTGAAGACAACAGTTACGGGTTGTTGAAAGCTCAGTTTTACAATTAGTTTTTTTTAACTAGAGAGTGTTTTTGACAACTTCAGTACACTTGTATGTACTTGTTTAGATGTGTTATGAATATGATTGAATTTGTTCAAGTGTAAATTGGAATATTGTTATTGTTTTAGTTGTTGCAACTTGTGGTAAATGGCTGTTTTCTCAGTTACGATCAGATTCCATTGCATGTGTTATACACGGTCAAGTTGTCTTTCTTACCTTAGAACTATGGTGGAATGCGGCCTCCTCCCAACAGCTCAGTGGCACCTGGGGTAAACATGCCAATGTAAGTCCAACAGGAACTGAAAACACACGATATACCACAATTTTCAACTTGCGTTCTGCTTGTCTTAAAGTGTACCTAACCCCCCAGATTTTTTTTCTCTTAAAATTATACTTTCTCTTCTGTCCAAGAAACAATTGTTTGAAATCTAGTATCTCTTCATGGTACAATGGCCATTCATGTAAAAGAGAAAGTACTTCCTCAAAATTTGAACAAACTTAGCAGAAGATTACTGGCCCCTTTCATTCTCTTTGACAATGATGCAACTCTTTGGAACCATGTTGTCTGTTTAACAAATAGATTCCATGTTGCGGTGCATCTGTTCAGTAATAGATCAGTGATGACGTCAAAATGTGGTAAAAACAACGAAGTGGCACATGAGCCACAGGCGAGTGTGTCACTGATGTTTTCACCACAAAATTTAAATGCTGGGCACCGTGGATCCCAAAGGTTCGGTGTTTTGGGCTCAGAAACTTTTTTCTTAGAGCACACTCTTGTTACACTGATCACCGTTGATTGAAAATTGTGCTGTGCATGGCTAACTTACCTCTTTCAAATTAATCCCAGTTCAGTAGTTGTTCCAGCATCTTCTTTAGTGAATCCTTGAAGTTGTACATTTTCATGTACAGTAGGAAAGTCTTCATGAGGTCAAGTTACCATTTGACCATGTTGTTTTTGTTACAGGCCAGGCAGCAGACCGTGGAATCCCACAACTTCGGTAAGATGTCAAGTTTACCTGTTTGTAGTTGTGATCTTTTCCTTGTTTTCTTGTACATAAAACCTGAAAGCAGACCAGTGATTTTAAGAGACAAAAGGCTTACCTACACAAGCATTTTGTCTTTGTCTATCTTTGTGTATGCTGTGTACACCTTCTGCTGGGTTTATTTTCTGTGGAGTAGTACTTAAAATCTTAGTTGTTGTTTCATATCTTTCCTACTGGTAATATCAGAATTTTATGTAAGCGATTTACCTCAAACAGTGATATTTGCATAATTTGTGTACAATATCTTTTGTTTCTTGACGTTTTTAGTCTGTAACTGTTTATCGTTGTCTCATTCAAATGTAGTTCATACTCAGGTCATCTTTGTGTTTTGATAGGTTGCGGGTCCCCCAGGAACACCGATCATGCCTAGTCCTCAAGGTTTGTCAAAATTTTGATTTATTTATTTATTTTAACTAATTTAGAGTGTGGCATAATTTTCTCAAGGTGGCTGGCAACAGGACAAAGCCCAGACAGACTTGTGTTTTTTTCTAGTTTACTTCATGCTAAAAGTGAAATTCAGACAGATGCATGTATTGTAATGATATCCATGTACGAGAGGTGTCTGTCATGGCGGTGTCTACTCTGGGAGAGTTTACTGTATATCTGATTTTTGTAATACTATTTGTGGCACTTGTCATTGAATGTGACTTTTTGTTTGTTTTCATCATACTGATGTGGTTGTGTAAAAGTGTCACTTTTCTTCCTATAGGCTTATTATCTTTATTTATTTTACTATTGTTCTGGACTCTATGATAACTGAAATAGAGGCATTCTTTAAAGGAGCTTGGTCACAATAGTTTGGTCATTATTAGAGATACAAAAAAATAATGCATTTAAATGGTGGGAAACAGTGAAATAACACTTTGTTAGGGAAGATACATGTAAGTACCAAAGAGACAAGAATAAATGCAAATATGGCGAGGTTGGTGAAGGATGGAGAAGATTGAAACAGTTTACAAATGACCTTTTTGAAAAAGTGAGGCTAAGCTTTTCAAAATCCAAAGACCGTGATGTAGCTCCTTTAAAAACTGTTGTCCCGCTGTACCTGAAAATACACTATGCAACCCCCCCCCCCTCATACCATGACATTGTAAGAAATTTCAGTTCTTAGTCCTTTTCTCCTCTACTTTCCCACTCATTCACTCACATGCACCTCACAAAATAACAGGTCTAAACGTTGTACGTCCTAAGTACATGTATGTCCCAATTATTGTCATTGATTCTTGCCATTTTCAGACCCAGCGAGCACTGGTAGCGAATCCATGTATGCAATGATGAAGTCTGTCCCTGGTGGAAACATGTCAGCGGTAATGTTTGCTTTACATTAATTTCTTAGTTAAGTGTTCCCAGCTCATATTCATCAGTTAAATATTCAGTCACTAAGTTTTCAATTTGATTCATCATCTCCTGAAATCTAAAAATTTGTGTTATCTAGTATTTGTCAACCTTTCACAAAGATAAGGTGGCGGGCTGAAGCCAACTATTCAAGTCAATAGGAACTGACAGCAAACTGCCCAGTTGTTTTAGCCTTAAACCCAGTCACTCATCTATTTAAGAAAGAAATTAGTGGAAAGAAGTGTATTGAAGTTTAGCAATTTCCTTTTGCCCACGTACTACATGGCAGTCTCTTGGAAATCAGGCCATCCTCATTTTGCAGACCAAAACAGCAGTTAATCTTCTGTAAACCTTCTCAAAATGTTGCAATTGCAATCCACCACTAGTTGTATGTATAGGTAAATGCTAAACAATCTTTTCTCTGACTGTTGCCATTTCCTTGAATTAAAATCGAGGTGAAGCATACAAACTTGAGTAACTCAGGTAGCCTTGTCATGCAATACTAGGCATTTGATTTGTTGTTCATTCTGTGAGGATTGTGAATTTCTTGTAAGAGTACACATCCAGTGTCCAGTTCTTATGTTTCTTTTCATTGTTTTTGTTCCAGTACATGGGAGGCGGTCCAGAGCCCCCACTCCCCCTTGGAGCCCAGGAGGCTCCTCTTGTCATGAATGGTGAGGCTTCATTTGAAAATTATCAGCAGATTTTTCTCTTTAAAACGTTTTTGTACGAATAAAAATAATGATTTACATGGTGTTCAATCTTCCTCTCAGATTCAAATCCTGATATGGATGGTCTGCCCAAGGTAAACTAATGAACTGTAACATTTAGTTGCAATGATCCCAGCTGTTGTTTCAACAATATCCTACTGCTTATTCTGGTCCAGTTGCAATATTGCACTACAGTCAAACCTCGATTATCCAGATTTTTCGATTATCTGGACTTGCTTGGCTGGTCCCAGTTTTTCATGAATATTAATTAGCCATATTTAAGATCCACAGCAAACTTTTCCCTACAAATTAAGTAATGAAACACCAGTTTAAACTGAATTTGTTTTGCTTCAAAATCTGATCTGCTCAGGTGTTCTTTGTTTCTAAGTGAAATTTCATGCTCCACTTGTTCAGTCATTCAGTTTTAGGTTTGGCTCATTAATAACCATATGTTGATTATCCGGACTCTCAATTATCCGGACTGTTCAGCTCAGTCCCCGCGAGTCTGGATAATCAAGGTTCGACTGTACAATGCAAATGCACTGCAATGCTACTTATTCAGGTCCAGTTGCAAGATTGCAATACAATGCAAATGCAATGCAATACTGCTTATTCTGGTTTTTATGTTGTTGTGATACATTTTGATCAGCCAGATGAAATGCACCCCATCAGAAAATTGTGAAAGTTAACAGGCTTTGTTGAGTGCCAACAGTTTAGCACACAGCATATTAATGCAAAGTAAAGACACACATAGAGAACTGTATCATATTTGGCTCTACAAGTAATAGCAGATGACATTCCAGGGCTGCCACCTACTGCTGAAGTTGGTTGGGATAGAAAGAGTTCAGATGCTTTGGTATGGGACTCAATATGCTTTTTTTCCTATCAAAGTAGCTGAGAATCTAACTCAAAATGTCTAGGGGAAATACCTGGTCCCTTGCCCCCTGTTACCTCCCCCCTTCCCACCAAATCCTCACCCCCAACCCCCCTCCCCCTGGGCCTGATCCCGACATGAGCCCTCCAGCCACAAATGATACACCTGGATGTATTCTTACTGTTCGTTCCTTTGTGCTGCTTGTCTACAGGATAATCAGAATGACCACAACCCCGGTACCCCTGGGGAAGGAGATACCCAGTTTAGCAATTTACTGCCATTTTCACAAGATAATGTAAGTCACAGCTTGTTTGTCATTATGCTTATGTTTGTTCACCAATGTGCATTCATCGTTTTAGTTTAGAGGGCATTGAGTCATGTAAATTAAGCAGAATAATGATAAACTGGCACATTTTGTGCTTGAAAACTATAAAGTGATGTTCCTCTGTTAAACTGAAACAAATTGCTATTTTTATTTTTTTAATACTGAAGAAACGAAAGTGACTTGTTCAGTTTAAAAAAGTACATTTTCATCTGTGCATTGCCTGCCTTGCGCATCAGACAGAAAGGAAAAAAATAAGCTAAACTTAAAATAAACAACTTTTTGTCAACAAGATTTAGCATTTCTGTTAATTGGAGGGAACCTAAACAAGTTACATTTATGTAACTTAGTAAGCTTATGTTCAAGCTTAAGTAGCTTTAAAACTAAGCTTAAACTTTATAAGGCTTAAGTTAAGTTAAGCTTACAAAGCTGTCAAGTATTCTCTTCTGAACATTTACAGTTATCGTTTAAACCTTTGTAAATATTGCTTTGGTCCTTGTGAATCTAGCAGTAGTAAGTGCTTAAAGATGTTAATAATCTAAATGTTAAGCTTAGACATAAACTCACCATGTACCTTTGTACCAACTTGCGGCTCTTTCCACGTTCCACGCCATTTTCCTTGCTGTTTGGCCGGGCGCATGAGCAGGCCTGGTAACGAAAGTAATCACAATCGAAATACGATCGAAATATAATTAACCCATTGGCACCCAGCCGTTTTTACGTTTTCGGAGTGATTTTCCACCTATAAACGATCCATAGCATTCGTGGCTCTTTAGTTGAAACTACCATGGAAAAGTGGTGCTGTCCTAAGGCACTGGAGGCTCAAGGTTTCTAAAAACGTCATTCTGACGTAACTATTTTTCATACGTGAAGCGACAACAATGGCCCAAGTTCGGTTTGCTTGCGATTTTTGCTAAGTTTACAGCCATTTTTAATCTTTAGTGGCTGCCTGATGAGCATCATTAAGCGTGACGGTAGCTAAGAGTCCACTTTCTCGAAGAATCGAGGAAGGTGATGTACTTTGTTGTTGAATTGGGCTTGTTACTCGACGAACTGGGAATTTGGCCGGTTGGACACTTAGTGCCTTTGGTACTCGACTATTGATGAATTTCTCGACCTACCGCTGCATATTTTGGAATTTGTGAGCACTGAAGATGAACACAAGCACGGATTTTTGGCGGTAGGACTGGGGGAAGGAACGGGCGCTGTCAAAAATTCTCGTTATTTCCCTGCATGCAACGCGGTCGAAATGTTGGAACTGCCGGGAAGGCCCGAATACACTGGAACAAAAGGCTGTATCTACGCTCGGGAAAAGAATATGAACAAAAAAAGTCTTTTGTAAGCTAGAGCAAGGACTGAATTTTGTTATGATGGTTGAAGTTTGGTTTTTCGACGATGATTTCTTTCAAAAACATAAAGGCAAAAAGGGGCATTTTCGTCGCTTCTCTTTGTATAGGTAATCACATGATTTCGAGTGCAATTTGGAATAAATAAGCACGAGTAAATTTTTTCAAAGACTCACAAAATTGCACGAGCCCGTAGGGCGAGTGCAATTTGTGGTCTTTGAAAAAATTTACAAGTGCTTATTTCTTCCAAATTGCACGAGAAAAATCATGTGATTACTTATTAATAATATACATGAAAAAATTGCGAGATAGCTTCTTAACGTTGCAGAAGCAACGCAACGAAGCTAAGGTGAACCAAAACAACAGTTTTCTCGATGTTTTAAAGCGTTTTTAGCTGTGAAAACTGGATAAACAATTACAGGCTATAGCTATAAGGCTACTTTGTTTGCTAAGTGTCTATCAAGCGCTGTAATCATTACCTTCAGGCTTTCTAGTTCGTTATCTTCGCCTTGTTTGCCCTTGTTTGTTTATTAATCTCGGCGTCACTCCATCAACGGACTCGTAATTCCAATTACGTCGGTAATTCCCTTCTCTGGACACCACTGTTTCCAAACAGACAGCTAAAATACAGTGCTTTTCGCAGCCGTTTCTCCTTTTTAGAGCTGTTTTGCAGCTTCTCTGCTGTTATTGCGGTCACGAAGAAAGAAAACCTGCTCAAAAAGCCAGCCATTGTTTTGGCTCGCAGAGTCGCTTGCAGCTCTTCAGACTTTGCGCCATTCAGAGGCCGCGTTTGATTGGCTCAATCGCAGCGCCTTTGTTTATCAACCAATCAGAATCCTCAGTTTTTTACCTTGTTTTGCACTGTATTTCCTTTTTTCTGCACCGAATTACCTTTTTTCTGCACCGGTGTTTCCTAAAAACTGCACTTCTCTTAGCCAATCAGAATGGAGAAATTTTTTCATGTATATTATTAGACGTTAAAACGGTCAGTTTCGTTCTTGTCCAAACTCAAAAGGCCATATTTGGTAAAAATCGCTACGTTTCTTGCGTTCATTGGATATCCAAATTTAAAGGACATTCCATTTCGTGCTCACAACTGACAGTTAAGGCAATGTTCGTGCGATTGAGAAAGTTGCAAAGTTTTAAAGCATGGGAGTCTTGTGTGGCCGGTTTTGGCCGGCACGGGCGCCAATGGGTTAAATCGGAAAACAATTTTTGGAAATATACTGGGTCGTAATATAAGAATAGCGAATGAATGCTGGAATGTTGAATGTTGTTTTTGAATTTAGATTAATGAAACGGACTTTAATTTCTCGTCAAGGAGTTAAAACGACGTAATTTACCATAGTTATTTCAACAAATTTCAGAGGGTAACATGAAAACAGGCTCATAAACACGTACAATATATTCAAGGATTGAAAACACCCGCTCTCATTAGTTAAACAAGCAACGTTGGAAAGCTTTTTGCGTGATTCTTTGGTGGATAATACTTTGTCCTGCGAGTACCGTATTTACTCGAAAGAGCGCCGTGACGTGGCGCTCATTAAATTTTTCGACTCGCCAAAGCGGCGCCTATTAAAAACTCTTTATTTGCGAATAAAACAGTGCCGTCATTACCATTTTCTTTTGTTCAATTAACGATGGCAACAGTATAGCATCAACATAACAAAACTTACTTTTAAACGTCTTTATTGATGACTTCTTTGAGATCCAAACCAACAGCAGTAACAAAAAATGTAAAAATTTGAAATTCGAAGTGTGTTAAAATAGTTCTTCGATTAAGACCCGCTCTAGAACCTAAAGCGCCGCCTTGTTTTTGAGAGGTGCGGCGCTTATTCGAGGGCAGTGCCTTTTCAGGGAAGGGGCTCTTTCGAGTAAATACGGTATGAGCTCTCTGCAAGCAGTCGATAAACAGTTCTTTGAAATCGAGTTCCCTTAATCCATGTGCATTGATTGAAAGAAATAGATTTTTTCATATCACACTCCAGTAAATCAAATTTCTGTTTTCAAAGTATATTATTTAACAAATTTTAATCTTAGAACAACCATAGGTCATCTGACGCCATGACCACTAATGAAGTTATTCATACGTTCATTACCATTCTTCCATCGCTCGGTTTGACCTCAGATCACGAGACCACACTTCTTTTAGTCAGTGGCTATGTAACCGCTGACCACAAGTGGTGAAGGTTCCATTGCACCATCTTTCTCCTTCGTACCTTGCGGTCGTTTGTAATACTTTATAATTCTTATTTTGTTTGCAGACATTTCCAAGTTAGAGTACTGAACGTTAACAGGCTTTTAAAGTGAGTTGAACTATGTAAAAGCTAATGGTGCATCGACAATAAGAGCATGGAAATGTGTACTAGCTGTGGTTAAAGCTTGCAAATGACTTATGGTTGTCATAATGACCCCAGGCTTACTGCTCCATTGTGTTCTCGACGCAGTGGAATGTTTTTGAATAAGCGCTTCAGTGATCGATACGATTGAGAATTTTAAAACTTAAGTCAAGTTGGTTTTCCTCTTAAGACAAAATGAAGACTGCTGTAGAGTATATTGAGACCATCTTACAAGCAATAACTGGGCTTTTCAGATGGTAGACCCTAGAAAAGACCCCGTTTAGGGTGAGGACAGAGGAAAGCTTTGTTAAGCCCGATTTAATCTTTCCTTTTTTGAGACGAACGTGTTAGAAACTTCTGTAGTACGCACATTGATTGTCATGCAAAAATTCGTTTTTTCCCTCGCCGTATATTCCACATTGCTTCTTTGAGTTAGGCTAATTGACCGTATTCCAAAGGAAAGGCCTCTAGAATTTTTCGCTCTAGGGAATTCCAGTAAATGATACTCAAGATCCCTAGAGCATTACCATAACTCTAAGCCCTCTTTTGTGGGAAAGTTTTAGTAGTGATCGCCATGAATAGCGTCGTGTAGTGATGAGTTTCTCAGTCAAACGCACTGTGTTGTAGGGTTTGTCTACACGAAAATTTTCATTTCAAAGGCTTGTCTTTGTGAAAGAAAAAGTCGTAAAGGCTCCGGCAAAAAAGTCACTTATTTACACTATAGAATGGTCGTAATTCCAGAAAAAGGAGAAAGAAAAAAATCGTAAAAAGACAAAGCGCCGTGACGGTCTCAGAGGCCGTGTCAAACTTAGGGCCTGTTCACATGGAGGTAGGGGACCCCAGGCAGGTGAGGTCCCCACCTGCCCGTGGTCCAAAAAAGCTAGCCTTCACATGCAACCCCGGGCGCTGGGGTGAGGTTTAAAATGCTATCGCGTGGTCGCTAAGAACGTATATTAACAAAAGAATTCAGAGATAATTGCCCGGATGAACCTCACCCCACCCCACCTCCAGCATTCACATGGAGAAAACTCATCCCAGCTAAGTGGGTTACCCGCCCTGGCTGACCGGGTAACCCGCCTCGGTGAGGTACCCCACCTCACATGTGAACGCTATCGAGAAAAAGAGAGATTGGTAACCCCACCTAGGTGGGGAACCTCACCTGCCTGGGGTCCCCCACCTCCATGTGAACAGGCCCTTAGAAACGCATTTCTAGCATTATTCCAAGTTTCTGGTGAATAGTCCCAGAGCCTTATGCCGGTTACTTTGCCATGTGGCACACATGAGTTGTGTTTGCAGCGTGGTGAAACCATGGGAACGCCAACGTAGCAATGTTAAGATTAAGTAACCTCTTAATGCATTTTGCCATAGTTTTTGTGAGCTTTTGCTTGTCTGATTACGGGTTCGTTTTCATCTCTTTTTTTAAATTGAGAAATTACTTTTGTCGCTTTCAGGATCACTGCGACTCCGTTGCGATCTTAAAGATCAAAGAAAGCATGCAAGAAGAAGCCAGAAGATTTGAAAATAGCGATGGAACGAACGACCATCAAGGAGAGTTCTTCATGCAATAGCAGCAAGAGAACTTTTGTCATTGTATATTTACCAACCATTATCCAGAGATTTGTAGGAAACAACGGTACCACGAGGTTAGCACTTCCTTATTAGGAGAAGAGCCTCTGCAGTACTTAAGGCCCGCTTCTCTTGTGCCCTGCGGTTGAACGTGTTAAAATATGCGTGCACAGGCTTCGTTGAACCGCATTGCGCGAGACAAGACGAGTCAAAAATAGATGTCTCTAAAATAAGGTATATTATATAGAAAGGGAAAATATGTTTGTATAGTTCATTTACTTACGTTGTGGCTTAAGATATATCGACAGTTGTTGGGTTCACGTTTTAGAACAATCGGCGCGTTATGGCCGATACCAAAGCTTGCACTGCAGCGTCTTCGCTAAGAGCAAATACTTTATAAATATGAACAATCAACGGCGATACAACATGTTCAACCACGGCAAAAGGGAGCTTTAGCAACGAAGACGGCAACGGCAACGGCAACGAGAACGCCACAAAGCAATAGGCTTAATGAGTAAAAACAATCGCTGTGCACGTGCGTTTTGCATTTTCTTACTTTTCATTGACGTCCTCTGCAAAACAACGTGAAATGACCAAATTTTAGGTTTTCTCGAGAACGTGAGCGCATAACGGTAAATTTGTCTTTCTTTTTCCACTTCATAGTAATTTAGTCCTTGATAATTCGTCAGCATTTTCTAAGTTAAACAAATTGCAATAATTGCGAAAGAGTTACAAAAACGGGAAATTATGTTTTTGAAATGACGTCGTTGTCGTCGCCGTCCTCGTTGCTAAAGCCCTCGACGCCTATCCAGTTACGGGTTCTGTTAGAGGCAAAGGCTTGCCGAAGTTTCCAACATGTTGGCTACTGTGTACTTGAGAGTCCGGTTAAAGAGATTCATCAGATTAGAAGGGAAAACAAATCAAAAAAGAAAACAAAAAATACTGGCTTCTTTCAGGGGGCCATGTTGGGCTCTACCTCGGTGTAAGAACCTGTGAAACTAACGAATGACGTAAAACAAGGAAAACAAACACTCTAAACAATAGCTCACAGCTCACAGCAAAACAATAGCTCATAAAACAAAGAAAGCCTTGTCAGGTTCTTACACAGAGGTAAACCCCCATGTTGTGCTTCCACTGATTTCTGTTAATCGTGAAAACTACAAGTGAGTGTTATTTAAAGCACTGAAAACAGCCGAGGTTGTTCTCGGCATTCCACGTTTTCAGGTAAAATCAAGAGTCGTAGGTTTCAGCTTCGGTTTTGTCGACATTTTATAAGGGGGCAACGACTTCACTTTGCCAACTGGGTGGGGAACCTGCAGGCAAGTCAGATCGATTTGCTCTTTCGGAGAAACCCCAAATCTCCAATCTCTTTGCGTTGGCCAACCTACCGTATCAGTTTAGTTGATAACATCCAGCATCGTTTTCTCTCCCCACTGAGTCATTACTACAGTAGGCTACGAGAAGTACCTTATTTTTCTTAGTGATGGCGAGCAAAATGCGTGTGCTCGCGCGAGAATTGCTTCCCACCGCGATGGGCTGGTGGCAATTTGCGCGCTCTCTCGCGTGTTTCACTAGCCTGCTTGGCAGGCGCAAGAAAGGGGAAAGGGAAGTGGGGGAAAGCGGGCGCGCACGAAGCGAGGTGTGAGAACGCGGGGCGCGACGGGAGGAATTCCCCTACGCTCTCCTCGCTTCACGCGCGCCTTTATTTCCTCTTTCCTTTCCTTTACTTGCGCCTGCCACGCAGCGAGTGTTTTACTAAACTTAGACAATTAAGGGGCGTCTCGTAGTCCATAACAAACGTAATGACTTGCCTGTTTAGGAAAGACAGTTGGCGTTTTTGTGTTGTCGTTGTAGGGCGCGTTATACAATGTTGCTTGGCAGGTCGGGGGAGGGTTTTAGCCCGACTGTTTTGTAACACGCATTCATATCCGTCCTTATTTAAGCTGACTGCAAGGTAGAGATTTATTAGTCCTGCGTAAGAAATTAATGAAGCTTATGTGACGTTTAGCGGACCCAGTACCTTCTGTGCTTTCAATGTATATGTATTCTAATACAGTCGAACCTCGATTATCCGGACTTGCTGGGACTGAGCAACGATAACGGCAACAAAAAGGTCATTTGCGATCATTCCAATTTGTCTAACTTGAAAAATTTTGGAGAATTCGCCAGGGTTAAATTACCACGAACGGCGTCAAAGTCAGGAAAAAGAAAGACAAATTTGCCGTCATTCGCTCACGTTCTCGAGAAAACATAAAACTTGGTCATTTCACGCTGTTGTTTTGTAGAGGGCAACAGAGAAATGTACCAAATGTAAAACGCACGCGCAGAGCGATTGTTTTTGCTCATTATGCCGATTGCTTGTGAAGTTCTCGTTTGCCGGTCAATTGTGAGTAGATCCAGTCCTTTGTGGGGGCAAACGGCCATTTTAGGACGTAATTTGAAATTTTAATTTTGACCGTTTGACCCCACAAAGGACTGGATCTAGCCACAATTCACCAGGAACTGATCATTAGCTGATCATTAGCAAAATGGCGTATTAGTCCGGATAATGGAAAATATGAATATTAATGAGACAGTTAGGAAATCGGAATTTAATGCGATAGCGTACTGTATCGTAAAAACGAACTTCACGCAAACACTTTAATCTAAAACGTTCACTCCTTGGAAGGAGAACAAACCTATCTTAAACGCTCTTTTCAAGGCCTAAATTAAAAATAACTCAAAATGATAGTTTCTAGGGATCTTCATGCCTTGTTAATGTTCATGAACAAATCTGGTCCGGATAATCGAAATTTTCGGATAATCGATGTTGGACTGTATGGGCTATCTTAAAAAGAAAACTAAAATTCGTCGAGCGTCAAAATGCAAATGTTTCGCTATAGTTTCTCTTTTGAACTTTGTGTTATAAATCCGGCTTGTTTCGCTGCCGGTTTACACGTTCTCTTCTGTTGTGAATCAAATTCCTTCTATTTGCGAAATTAGACCTGGCGCTTACAGAGAGTCCATCCTTTTAACAACCTTTGATTTTAGTGTTTTTCAGTTGAGTGTCGAAAGTAATTCTCGTTTGCTTTAATTTTGCTGTACTTCGCTCTTTGATTGGTTGGCAAAACTCGCGCCACTTTCGACCAATGAGAAGCAAAACCCAATCCAATCGCGACTTGCTCTCGCGCATTTTCCCGCGCTTTGCGCCGGTTACATGTAATTGCTTCGTGTTCTGATTGGCTTGTTGCGCGGGCCGCGTCTGTTGTGATTGGTCAGAGTAACTGCTTTAGTTGGTTTACGACACTCAGTTGAAAATCAAAACTGATAATGAACACTATTACTGCTATTATAACACGAAACGTTATGACTTGCAAGACTTTTAAGCTGTTTACTACGACCAGTCTATTATCATTTCGTCACCCAAGGAAACCTTAAACTCACTAGGCAGGTAGTAACTTAACGAGTTTTGTTTCTGGGACGAATACCAAGGGAAATATGGGGTCCACAAAACGCAGAAATATGATTTAATATGATGAATACATAATTTTAAAGCGAAAACTGTATCTTGCGTAGACGCTATATATATTATATTGAAAAATGTATGAGCTGATTTTACTTGACCCGCGAAGGAAGGCGTAATGTTTGGTAACTGAGCCAGAATAACAACAACAACAAGCGACAATAATATATATGTATATATATATGTAGGTTTAGGAAGTTTCGAGTATTACGTCATCTCTTCACCGGTTGCGTCAAATCACTGTTCTTTCCTGCTGATATTAAGATGAATCTGTATGTACAGTCAAAGATCTGCCTCGATGTGTAATTCCTCTAACAAGTATGCTTATACTGTTTGTGATCATGTTGATTAAAGAAATTGCCGATGAATTTCAGCATAATCGTATAAGTTAATTCCCTGCTTGTTATTTCGCTTCTCCTTCAAAAGCTTGGAAATGTGGCATAGTCGCTTGTTTTTCGAACATGAGAGATAGGTGAATTGAAAAAATTTGTTTTGATGTAGGCTTGGTCAGGAAGAAACATGGTGCCTATTTCAAATTCATAGAGTAATCACTGCTGTTCAATCTTTTTGGCAACCATCGTTGATAATCACTTGGTCTTGGAATGTTTCCAGTGTTTTTCTTCAGAGATCTGGGTCCCTCCAACTTTCCCTTTATGCTTCCGGTTTCTAAAGTTATCGATTTCCGTTTTTCCCAGCGGCCAAGCCTGTCTATTCCGGATCCATTTGCCGTTTTAGAAAGGAGCAAACGTTTTTAGCACATGGAAGTAATAACGTGAGCGAAAGCTTTGTAGCTCAGGGCAAACATCTGAACTCATTGATTGCCATTTAGCAACCCTTCGCCACTATCCTTCCAGAAGATTAAGTCACTTTTAGGCAAGTAACAAAAGGAGTGTCTGGAAAATTTTGCCGGGGTGGGGGCTGAGCGTTATTTGCCCGAATGAAACATGTATCTCCCTGATGCAATGCGATTTTTTTCACGACTAAATGTTAATTCGTCATCGTCATTAGCTGAGGAAAACCCCAGGAAACATTTCCAAAGCAGATGAGATTCACTCACTTAAGCGTAGAAGAGGTATGAGGAGCGATCATTTCGCCGCGCGCCAAATGCCAATGAACTCTTTACATGCCATTTTGCTCCGTCTTATTGACATGCGCAGGGCGATGCTACTGCTGGGGCGGATCTAGGATTTATAGAAAGGGGGTTCGAATAAACGACTGCCTAAGGCAGGGGCATCTAGGGGGATCCGGGAGCAATTCTCCTCCAGGAAATTTTGAAATGTTACTTTTCGGAAATACGATTTCCAGCGCTCTGAGAGGCAAACCAAAGTGTTTTAGTTGCTGTGAATTCAAGTTAGCTAATTGGGATCGAAACAGATAAGCTAAGACACTGAAATACAAATTTTCTTTTCGTTTTTGTAGTACCCGAATGGTCGACCAATTTTACCCGAATAAATCAACGACTAAGGGGAAGGGCTGCAGTCCCCCAAGCCCCCTCCCCCTCCCCCTGCCCCGTACTCTTATGGCTTGAGTGAGAGCTGATGATGGCGCAGCCCGAATCAGCTGTCACGCATAGAAATTGAGTGAATAATCTAATTGTTTTAGTGAAAATTTACTAGTCGTTCAAAGCCAAACAAGTAAATTATCTAAATCCTCCTCGCAGACACTTCGAAAACGCGACAAGATATCACAAGATTGGTTTAAAAAAAATTGACAAAGACAACCATGAAACCTAACCCTAAAACAATAGAGGTGCAGCCCAGGTTTCCAAGAGGTGCAGCCCTACTGAAACGCGAAGAAGCGGTCTCCATTTTGTTGGCAACCGTTGCTCACTATCTATCGCAGATTAATATAAATCTACTAGCGTTCTATCACGAATGCCGTTCTCTGATTGGCTACGCTACTCGCTATCTATCCTGTGATAGAGAGTGAGTAGCGGTTGTCAACAAAATGGTGGCCGCTTCTTCGCGTTTTCGGAGTGTCTGCGAGGAGGATTTAGATATTTTACTTGTTTAGTTTTGGACGACTAGTAGATTTTTACAAAACCAATTAGATTATTCGCTCTCGATTGCTATCACGCGATAGAAATCTCGAGCTCATAATCTAATTGTTAAATAGATAGCGAGAAGCGTAGCCAATCAGAGAACGGCATTCGCGATAGAACGCTAGTAGACGGATTTCATACTGACAAACGTCGGAAAAATTGGCAGGAGAAACGTCACACATTCGTTCGATTGCTCGAGCGTATAGTTAGTGATTTGTTTTTGTGACGTCAGGAGTTTTTCTTGATTCTGCTGCACGCAAACGAGTTCAGTTGTAGTGCGTTTATGAGAGAAAAAAGTCACTTTCAAGTTGTTCCAAACTTGTCCATTATTTGCACGCAAATTTGTAATGTTTTGAAGGACTTCGCCTGATACATGGAGGAAGTACCAACATGAATGAAGGTAAGAGTAACTGCTGAGATTATAAGTCATCGATGGGTTCTCGCATGCATTGCTGTGCGATGGCAGTAATAATTCTCGGTGCAGGCAAAAAGACGTTACAATTGCAATTACTGATTTTCGATTCTGGCCGGATATCTGCAATTATTTCTGTGTTCGTTACGTCCAAAAGGATTGTTCCGTTGAAATATCCTCTTTTCCGATACTTTTTGTTTGGTTTGTTACCATGGCTTTTTTCCTGACGTATTTATTTCTCGTGCGCGCTCACTTTGACAAACGTTTTTAAGATGGCGAAACGTCTTTCTTGTCTCCCAAGAGGGAAATATTTGTGTCTCCAAGTAATAGCTCTTCTAACAATTTGTTCCAAACGTGCATATTTTCCAACAAATGCGCTGCCACTGGCCAAATGAAAACTGACAAAGCGTAATGAATGCAAGAATTTAAACTGGTGTAGAAGTAGTTAGCAATCAAATGTTTCCCTCAAAGCCTACGCTACGCGCTGTTTTTCATCAAGATGTTTCAATATACCACCGAAAATTAATTGAAAAAAGCATCTTGCGTAACAGAATTAGAATATCTTTTATTTGTATGAAAAAACTGCATAGCACCAGCTCGTTCCAAAGCTGCGATATAAAAGTTGTTGTCTAAAAGTAGTAAGTAAACAACTCAAATTTCAGTGGATACACTTCTACTGGACGGTAGGCACGTATCCCACATACTGGATTGCACCCTACTTTCCTCCATTTTTGAATTCTGGGATAACACCAAGTCAGCCCACAACTGCTTACACTTTGCTA
The DNA here is from genome assembly GCA_016490735.1 of Pachyseris speciosa. Lineage (NCBI taxonomy): Eukaryota > Metazoa > Cnidaria > Anthozoa > Scleractinia > Pachyseridae > Pachyseris > Pachyseris speciosa. The sequence continues at coordinate 67,921 of JAEMWC010000178.1, read as the reverse complement.
TTTTTGGAATTGCTTAGCCTCCCCTCCCCCACGGTTTTTATTTCATTCGCAAGTTCGACGTTTGCTTTTAACAGCGAAGGTGTCTAACTGAGAGAGAGAGGGTGGAGATAGAGAACTTCTGATGCACAAGATGATTTCTTTATTTTTTCACTAAGGTCCCCGAGTATTACACTTTCGTACATTCAAACCAAAAAACATTTTGTAACTATTAATCATAAATCCATTTAATAGCCAATCAACTGAACGCTGGGCCTCGACCACACACAGGTTTCTAATCGTTAGAGTTTTATGGTAAACGCATATTTTTGACAACGCCGTTTGCGCGTGTTCGTGTAGACAGCGTCTACGAAGCTTTTGTAGACGCTGTGTCATAGAATCACGTCCGATCTCCAAAGAAAATAATGCACAAAATGGTGGATGATAAGCAAAATGATGTCAGCCTTCTTGGAGTCATTTTCGCGTGGACACAATAATATGCGCTTTCGAACCGCAAACGAGTCGTGTGGACGGGGCCAAACCACTGGCCCTCTACACCTCTACAACACAAAGATGTAAGCGATCACAGCAACAATCATTAGATCATTTTTCTAAAACAAACAGGTAATAAAACGTCAGTCCGGTTTCCAGTTCAGGTCAAATCCATAGAAAGTCGTCCAGGAAGCTCACTTGCCACAAGCACTGCAGTCGCATCCCATGTGTTCATTGAGACTCTTATAGAAATGGACTTCACTTCTGGTAAGATCGATAGTGCGTTTCTCGATATCTTTGGTTATCTTCACTGCCTCCTTACTTCCGGTCTTCACACAGGTCATCGGGAAGTGAGTGATCTTTGACTCGGTATCTTGGCACTCGTCAAGGCAGCGCAGCACTGGCGTGGTCGGGTAGCAGTCGTAGCTGTTTCCTTCGAAATCCTTGCGTACCAGGGTGAATTCCTTCTTGAAATGACAGCCACCTAAGACAGAAAAAAACAGTGTAAAAATCATATTACAATTGTTAAAGAGAAGTTCTCGCTGGCACCAGATGAAAGGAAAAATAAACGAGAAACGCAGTAAGGCCCTTACTTTTCTGATGGTGAGATAATTTCAAAGTTGGAAAACAGACCACATGAGCTCTCCGGCCGAGCCCTGGAGGGAGGTGACAGCACCAGGTGACCACGGGGGGGTAGGGGTTGGGGAGCTCAACGCTGAGCAGCGTTATATGTTGTTCTCGCTCAAGTTACAACCCATTTGCCTTAACTTTGCTTATTAGCTAATCAGAATGTCAGGTTTCTTCGTCTCTTGCGAATTAATTTAAAGCATCTTGATAAAGAGAAAAAGGTTGCAACATACCTCTTCTGCAGCTTCCCTCGGGTACCATCCACAAGTGACCGTACTTGTGTTTGTCTGGGTAGGTGTAGGGAATTCCCCTCGGTGTTTTGAGGTCCAAGTGTTGCTCATAATTCAAGTCACCGCACATGCCACACGTACGGTTGAAAAGGAACGGAGAAACTCGAATATCAACCTGCCAGGATAAAACGAACACAAACACGTGAAGACGCACAACTTAACATTGACGATGCACTAAGTAACTATTGTTTACTCACGTTTTGGATTATATTTTCATGATAGTTAAATTGCAAGTTTTGTTGAAACGTGTCGGTAGGTTCTATAGACCACTCCGATCTACACATGTTATTACAGTCGGTGCCTAACGAGCACTGTGTTGCTTGCAGAGGCTAAGCGAGTTGTCGAAATGGTCTCATTGAAACTACGCGACGAAAATCGCACGTCTTGACACCCTTCCATAGGCGATGCAACAACAGAACACTTTGTCGCGATCAATAAGATTTTACTCGTTGAATTTGTTGCGACTCTTATGTTGCAACGGTTCAGCTGTCGCATCGAACGGTACGATTTTTATGGCGCAGTAACGAGGCGTTATTCGTTTGAAAAATCGCTTTACATTAGCGTGCAAAATCAAACGATAGTGTCGCCGAGGGTTAATCGGCCTCTCAGAAAAACCTGAAAGTGGACTAACGTGGCAAAGTCAGAACTGGACGGCCACAATGGCTAGTTTGTAACTAGAACGCAACATTTTGAAGGCTGGCTCAGCAAAGTTCACAAACTTGTAAATTCGTAAAAAAAAAAGCCAGATTTAGAGAACGCAACGTTAAATAAGAACGCGAAATTGGGCGGAAAGGACTGAACGCAACTTCCGGTGCTCAATTTGCTGTTCTGCCAATGGTCAAACGGGTTTTTGGATCTGCGCGCGCCGTCGTCAATGTCGTCACGTTTTGCTTGCTAAATCTGGCCATGTGGAATGAATATATAATCGCTCCATCAAGCCAGTTCTGCAAAATGGAAAGCGCCCTTAGTAAAACCCATTTCCAGGGTTTTTTGGCTTCTAAATATCTGAGAAAGAGAAAGAGAAAGAAGTGCGGGATTAAGGTTAAATGCATCAAATACCTTGGTTCCGCGAACAATCAGCACTTGCAAGCCGTTCTCACACAACACGTGCAGTTCTTCTCTTTCTGGTACTTCCACAATTCTAGCAATGGACCTCAATTTGAACATCTTCTTTGGCATATCGATCACAGCTCCATTAACCTGCAAAAGTCCAACATGAATTGAGAACTTTATCGCAATTCATGTCAGCTTTCAAGCCAGCCGGATGGTGGGCTCTGTGATTAGATCTGTTTAGCTGACTGTAAACACAAGATCGACACTTTTTTTTAAATTTGAACATTTCTATTGCGCATTTTCTATGAAATAATCAAATGCGTATTACAACACTGGCCGGGGACTTTGCCTGACTGCTTGTAACGCAGTTTATAATTAATGAAGTAACAGTTGAGTTATGAGTGCCCCCGTAATGTAATACCAAGTTAAGACAGACACTAGGGGTGGTCACAGCAAGAGTTTTGTTACGTCCCTAGTGGTTCTTTTACGTCCAACAGAGTCTAATTAAGTGAAAGTACTGTGAGACGGGGCCTACGGTTTATCGTCCTTATCCGAGAAGACTAGAAAGTCTAACCGTTTTTAGTATAAATCTACTAGCGTTCTATTACAAATGCCGCTCTCTGATTGGCTACGCTACTCGCTATCTATTCATCATCATCATCATCATCATCAAACAACTCGCACTAAAAACTATGTCCATTCCAGGACGAGGCTGGCAAAAAAGAAAGAAACGTGTTTCCAACCTGTATCTGATAGCGGCCTTTACTCAGGTATTCAACTCGTATCTTCTCCCCGTCAACAAATACTTCAATGATCTTCAGATCAGTGTTTTCAGCTTCTTTAGAGGCAAGCACCATGAACGTGCTGTTAACGCAGTCCTTGGCAAGCACGTGAACACAGCGTTGAGGCAACGAATACTGGAATTCCACATCGTCAAATGTCTTGAAGGAGTCGTAGTCCACAGAGCACACAGCTGAAAGAAAGTTTTGATTAGGCGTCAAATGACGTTTACGTGCACCTAATCCCCATTATTTGCTTTCGGTAACATAAATAATTTTTTAATTTGGTTAAATCTTCGATTTTCTATGCGGTTCCAAATTCCACAAATTTTTTATTCAAGATCGAGGGATCTGGGTCGAGCCGGCGCTGTGACGTCAACTTATGTTTCCGGCCCACTTCATGTGAAATTGCTTCTCACTTCTGTTTTCTTTCAAAGGATTGCCTCTACCCATCAACCCAACTTTATGATACCAGGCAGGGGCCTTCTAAGGTGGAAAATGGCTCGAAAAACACAGTTATAAATCAAACAAGCAACGAATTGTAGCTGCAGTGTTCGTTTAGAAATAAACGACATCTAGCGTGACAAGCGTGACAACAAAGATAGAGCCTTCGGTGTTGTGGACCAGCAAAATCGTCGTGGTAACCCCTTATAGACCCTTTTCATAATGGCGCCCGACAAATTATTCTTTTATTCTTATGATAATAAGCCCTACTAGCCTCGTCAGCATGAGCAAAATTCAATAGAATTTTTTCATTAAAGTGAGGTTAGTAGGGCTAATTAACACATATACAAAAGAATAATTAAAATCGTCCGCCATTATGAAAAAGGTCTATATGGAGTAGCCAGGTCGATTTCACCTCCTACCCTCCGAAAATTGCAAAAAAAGGCGACCAAATCACCGGTAGAGAAAGAGTTAAGGGAGGGTACTCATTACCTTCTTGGTTTAACATGGAAAATACAGAAAATAGTTTAAATATGACAAGTATACGGGCCGGAAATACAGAAAAAGTAAGGGACATGCACAAAAATCCGTGCTCGCAACGTGTGAATTGAGCATACTCACGTGCAGACAGAGACATCAAGTGCATAAGTGCATTCGCATGTGGTATGAAGCCATCAGTTTTGATTCTCACGTCATCCATCGTCAGCACTCGTGAGGGCATAGTGAGTTTAAGGTCCACGAATTGCTCTGTTTTGAATTTCATTGCAAACTTAACCGTACTCCTGTCGCCTTTGGTGATCCAGTAGTTGCTCAACCTGAGACAGCAAAAAATTTAATGGTAAATGAATGAATGAAACTGTTTTGAATCATGTAGTTTTGTCCAAAACTTGTTAAGAATTGCCATACAAAGTTCTCTTTTTCTTCTATGATCATATGGAAACTAAGCGCTTACTTAACCAACTGTTTAGTGTCCTTACTTGTCACGATATTCCCGGGTTAGTGTTAGGAAAAGCTTGTAGAAGATCTTCACCACTGGGTACGGCAGCTCATATGTTGTCACAAAATTGAGTTGGCGACGGCCTGGTTCACTGATGGTGATAACCGTCTGAAGACAAAAAGAAAAACATACATATTAAAAGTCCTCCATGTGCTAACTAAAAAATGATGAAGTGAAGTTTGGGATTTTTTATGCGACCACTACACAAAAATACTTTATCGGCTCCAGGGGTCGTGTAAGGTCTCCTGAGAGAAACTAAACTGAAGCAGATGTTGAGCACACAGTCAGCATGGTCATTGGTCCGGTCTGGGGTTTGAACTTGCGACCTCCCGTTCAGCAGTCTGGTGCTCTACCTGCTAACTGGGCCACGCTTTATAGAATTTCAGTAGTTCCCAAAAGGTCTATAAAGTAGCAGACTGATAGTAATCTTCAAAATGAATGCCACAGTTTATAATTTTACAGCAGACATGTTTCGGCAGAAACGACTGCCTGCTTCAGTGCTAATTACATGTAACCCATTACGCTGTTTATATGAAGAATTCCTAGAGAAGTAAAGATTTTTTTTTCACATTTTTCCTTTTACCTTTAACTATTCTCTAGGGTCACTTTATATAAATCATCAAATTAGTTCCTTGTAATTAGCACTGAAGAAGGCAAACACCTCAGTTCTGTCAGGTTGTGAAATGGCTAAATAGAGCCTGTAATAATTGACAGTGTGGACGGTAGTTGACTTACTTTGGTATGGTACTGCTCGCAATTCTCGCCAAACTCCAGGGTAAAATTGACCTCAGACCCACTGATCACGTGACTGATTATGCAAATCTTTTTCAGCCATGGCAACATATTGTGGATATCAACAGTGATGTCCGACCGCATGTTTCTCACATCATATGTCATTAGGGTTTCAATCTTCTTTTCTGGATTTGTTCCTACCAGATGAACGCCTGCTTTCCATGTTTTGTAGTCATCACTGTAACGGTCTCCCTTGCCAAGCTGAAAGGGATGTTAAGTCAGTTGAGAACAAAGACGCACCAAATCAATCAATCAATCAATCAAAATCTGGTTAAATATGTTGTTGTTATTTGTTGTTGTTGTTGTTATTATTATTATTATTATTATTATTATTATTATTATTATTATTATTATTATTATTATTATTATTATTATTATTATTATTATTATTATTAAGTTAAATTGCGCTGAAAGTGTCATACATGTTACTTACCGCCCGGCAAGTCCGTATGGGGAAAAACTGTGCCTGAGATCTTGAATATTGCCTGAGGCTTCACTGAAGACCTCGGGCAAAGTTTGGCCTAATATCGATCAACTTAGGCCGGTAAATAATATATGGGATGGACTGACCTAGGGTGGTTAACCGGTCCTTTTATTACGCGCGAATTTACATTGATATTTTAATCAGTGGAGAAAACATTTAAATTTCTCGACGAAAATGACCTCACCGAGGAAAAACGTTGCACCGTAACGGAGAATCGTGAAACGCGCTTAAAGGCCAGCAGCTTTAAGATGTGAATTTTACCCCTCCGAATTTTGAAATTTTTACAGTATTATGGAAGTGAAGACTGAATCCAGCGTGAAATATTCGCTTCAGAGCAAAAGCATAAATTAAACTATCGTAAAAGCTCTATTAAGCCCCCCCCCCCCCCCCCCACCGGGGCTTATTTAATTTCAAGTCTCCTTAACGGGGCCTTATTAGCGAGGGGGGCTCAATAGAGAGGGGGGGGGGGCTTATTTCAAATCTTAAACACCCTATCTTCGTCTTAAAACAGTTTTTTGTATAAAACTCAAACAACTAAAGTGAAACTTTATTATCTAATAAAGAGCAGCAGACAGACACAAAACAAACCAATTGGGCCATATAAAGTTGATTTCGCAAGAGGGAATAGTAGGGACTTACTACAAAATCTCATGTCCCAAAAGAGGGAGGGGGCCTTATTAGAGAGGGGGGGGGTTTAAAAGAGAGGGGGGGGGGCTTAAGAGAGCTTTTACGGTAAGAGCGAAATCTTTTATTGTGTCAAACTTTTGCTTTAAGAATAAAAAAAAGTGTCAAATGTAAACTACAGAAAACGATTAATCGAGATAAAATGTGGTACATCTCGTAGAACTACGTTAAGATCGCTGGATTAGTTAGTCCCGATTTGTACCTTACCTTAAACTGGATCTTGTGAGCCGGGTTTTTGCCCGGTTTGATGGTGATCTTGAACTTCTTTGGACCACAGAATGGGAAAACAGGTGCATGTGGCAGTAATGGCTTGATGTATTCACCGCTTAGGCACACATCCATGCCAAGAAATTCCTCGCCATAACACAACTCCTGACAACACAAAAACAGCGATAATAAAACAATTTTTATTAACCTCCAACCAGTTTTATAATGTCTATTTTGTAAATGTTGTTTTGTAGCCGTTGCAAGAATAGTTAACAATTATTCACCGAGGTAAATATCCACCACTTTCATCGACACTGAGGTGAATAATTGTTTTAGTATATACCACACAAGCTGAATAACTAGCGCACCAAAACATTACTTTATGTGTGACAATATACCGGCAAGCGGTCGGAAATTGCAAAATCTCGCGCGCCGGCTGCTCGGAGGTGAATAGTACTTGCTAATCACCTCCGAGTTAACCAATCAGAGCGCGCGAAAAAGCACTATTCATTTGAGTGGTATATACTAATAATGTTTAAAGAAAAGAAACAAAGGAGTTATGCCCCATAACTTATAGCTAGAGATCTTTTGTAATATATTTGTTATAAATTGTCTTGCATAAGATTTCTTTTCACATTCACTAAAAAGTCATTTTTACCTTTTTATGATTTACATTTTACCATGTACAAAAATAGAAATAGTGGCTATGAGCCACTGAACTCGGAAGTGAATTATAAACCACTCGAGTATATATGGTTTTGATTCCCTTGTTAGAAAACGTTCCTGTAAGCTCCAAAAGAGAAGCAAATAAATTTTTTTTCTGGATTTTTTCAGGCTTTATTTTCACTACTGCTTAAGTTCATAACTGCGATGATCATTCACATATTTATTCTTTAATTCGCAGTTCAAAAGTATGATTTTCATATATTCATTCTCACGATAAGCCTTTCTAGGGTCAAATTTACGTGTAACAGCCCCCTTCTTTTCTGTTCCGTTTATCCCAGACAAAATTATCAATAGCAAGTTCCTCCTCTTCTGTATATCATTTGTTAGTTTCATGATCGTAAGTTTGGTTGTACAGTTTCATGGTTGCCAAGCGTTATGCATTGGTCAGCGGATGTACAAAACGTTTACAAGAATCGAAGGAGTGAGTAGAAAAATGTGTCAAAAATCAGGTCACCCATGGCTGCATAGAAAGAAAACAAAACGAAGCATCGATGAGTTCAGCAATCGCGGCTTGCACGTGCGCATTTTCCCGCGCTTGGCGCCGGCCACATGCAATTGCTTCGTACGTTGCGTCTGTTGTGATTGGTCAGAGAAATTGGTTTGGTTTTGGTTTTACGATATTCTGTAAAAAGTGCTCGAACGAATTAATACAAACCTTGGTGCTAGTGTGTAGTCGCTTAACAGCGAACACAGAGTCGTCATTCTCGTGCGGTCTCAAACAAACTTTGTTTTCATCTGGAGTGATAAACATGATCTTCATGTGGCGTGGATGTAGCCCGTCTTGGTGATGAAGCCTGTCTTGGTGATGAAGCCTGTCTTGGTGATGAAGCCTGTCTTGGTGATGTGGCTTTTCTTGGTGATGTGGCTTTTCTTGGTCATGTGGCCTTTCTTGGTCATGTAGCCTTTCTTGGTCATGTAGCCTTTCTTGGTCATGTAGCCTTTCTTGGTCATGTAGCCTGTCTTCCTCGGGAATATCTTCCAGTGGTAGATCCGTAACGTATCGCCACTTCTCCTGATATCCGACCGGGCTTCCATGTCTTCAATCATATGTTTGAACAGTAGCACTTCGTCTGTGTTCCTGGGTGCGGTAGTTTTTGTCCATTCTCTGGGATTCTTGGTCTTGTCTGGATGAATAAACACCACAGTAGCCAGACGGATGAGGCGAGCTCCCTGGCGAGCTCCTTTAACGTAGCTGATTTTGAAGAGTTTTGGATACCGCTCATCCTCTACAGTTTCCAGACATCCTTTCGAGTTTGGCTTAACCTGGCAATAAAACGGTTAAATTAGTGTATTACGCAGCGCAGTAATGCGTCTGTATTTCACCAAACATTATAACGTGAACTCACAGCTTAAGGTGACTTGCATTCAGTCTGATAGAGCTCCAATTTGCGCGTTAGTCTTTACCGTTAGAAGCCCCACAACCATCACGTTTATTTGGTTAGTTTTTGGTATAAGAACGCGTGACGCTGCATCGAGATTATTTTTTCCCTGCCAAGGTCCGCGCAACTTGGGTCTTGTTGAGTTTAACTTGTATACAGCCTGCGTCTAAATTGCGTCTAATATGCTTCTGATTGCGAGTTCCTCTGGCACCTTACCCAGGTTTGTCTAAAGTTGGCATTTCAACCATTACCAACGATTTACCACTCTTTTAGCAAAAACAGAAATGCTGTTTTGATGCTCTCTTCTGGTTACGAAACTGGCAAATTTCAGCCAAATCGCAAAAAAGGCAAGTATCTCAAAGACGCACGAAAAGCAGGCTTTGTATTCCTTCCAATTATTCGTATGCTTCTGTTGGCCTTTGTTGGCGATGAAAATGTTCACACGTAAACGTGATAAACGGACCGAACGGTGATATCCCAGCTGATACAAGGACCGGAAGTGGCAACATCTCAAGTGATTTGTGGAGCGGATGTGGTGACGTCACAAGTGATACATGGGACCGCGAATTATGTGATAGTATCTTCAAACTAAAACTTAAAACTTTACCTTCACATATCCTTTTCCAGGAACGAAGAGCTTGACAAACTGGCGATTCCTACCGACAAAAATGACCTTGAAGGTAGTGGGTTCGTCACTCAAAGTCAGCTCATTTTGTTCGTTAATCGTCAGATACTTTCCCGCTCGTGTCTTCAGAGTCCAGTTGGCATAGTTAGGCTGATGATCTCTCTGTGCGATCTGGGAGCGAAGAAAACCCTCAATCAGACTCCAGTTGGCAGAGTGGGGCTGACGATATGTCTGTCCGATCTGGATATGAAAAGAAGCTTCAATCAAAAAAACGGTGAAGGTTCTATCCTGAGATTGGATGGCAGTAAAATATGAAAAGTGGGCAATCGTGTTCCTAAGCTTCTGTAGACCGGATATAAAATGAGATATACAACGATTCAAAACTTGCATCTTTTTTTTTTACAAAGAAATGAATGAGGTGCGCGCAAAGTGCGCCCGCATGCAATACATTTCTTTATAAAAATCAAACTGCTATATTTTTTTTTGAGTTTGAATGAGATCTCTTTGGCACCTCGTATAATCGCTGAAATCAGTACGACAAATCTATTTGTGAACACGGTTTAAAGAGTATCACGCTAAAAGTGAATCGAATCTGGCAATAACTTGCGTACCTGAGTCATCTCTCCAATTTCCAGTCCATCCAGCGGTGTACTCCTGGGCAGTGACTTCCAGTCCTTCAAATCCCTCATAGATTTAGTGTACATTAGGAAAGTGTAGCCTTGTTTGCTGTTGAAGAATAACAATAAAATGTATTATGAGAGATAGGGCGGTTTTCAGCTGAGTGTCCAAAGTGATTCCCTTTAGTTTTGGTTTCGCTTTAATCTGCTCTGTGATTGGGTAGTAAGACTCGCGCCACTCTCTCAACCAATGAGAAGCAAAACCAAATCCAATCGCGATTTGCACACATTTTCCCGCGCTTTGCGCCGGTTACTTGTAATTGCTTCGAATTCTGATTGGCTCCTTGCGCTGCTTGCGTCTGTTGTCATTGGTCAGATTAATTGCTTTGGTTTTGGTTTTAGGACACTCAATTGAAAATCGCTCTACGGGAGTTTTAACATCGGTCCAATGTGGGAAGTGCAGTGGCCGGTCTCTTCGGCGTGCTCGGAACCTTTGGTTGAAGAAGTAGATGTTTGAACAGGGTAGACTATCTGAAACTGTTCACTAAAATCTACATGCAATTTTCGTTGACTGTGCGCTTTATTTCAAAAGAAATGGCTTTTGCAGTCCAAAGAGCCTGCAACTACTAGTACTTCGTTTCAAGTGGCTTTTGCAACTGTAATCGTTGATGTTATAATCGCTTCTTGTCCGTTTGACTGTCACAATATCCATGCACGTTTTCAGTGGTTAAAAACCATTATTGTTATGCAGAGTAAAAACGTTACAGATAAACATGCGTTGAAAGGGAGAAAGATACAAAAAAGAATTAACAAAGACAAAAGGAACTACAGTGTGTTGCCCTATTTCTGGACACTTCGACTTTACCATTCTGTATTTCGTTGTAAAAACGAAACAAATCCGAACGATACGTTTCGAAGACTTGTCGACTAGTCTGCTTTCGTTTGTTCTTATCGTGGCCGGGCTTCGCTCCGTTTAGGTGGGAAGATCTAAGTTTTCGTCGAGGTCAGTAAAATTTGTTCCTTATTGAATGTGATTTTTATCCTCGCAAAACGCGCGATAGATTGTATCTTTATTTTGGACATAAGTGAAGCTAAAAGGACTAGGTTTTTCAGCATATAAGAATTTTCCGTTTGAAGTTTCGCATCTCCGAGCGAGACTACTAAAAAGTTTAATTGCATTTTTGGTGAGGTGTGCTTAATTCCGGACACCTAACGATAGCCGGCAAACTACAGGTATTTTTAAAAGGAAATTCATGGAATAGTTGTTGAAAAACAAGTGTTTTGTGATTTATTTATCATTTTGACTGTAAAGATGTAAAAGCAAAATCGGGAGTTAAAATGCCGAATAACGATTTTTTACTCCAGCTTTGCGCGAGTTTATCGATATTCACCCATGCGGAGAATCTTGCGAGCTCCGGCATTTGTGGTCTGAAAACGTAGCATGTAATTTTTTAAAGGAATGTTTCTTTAGTTGACTTTTATATTATGTATTGTGCCCTGATAGAGAATAATATTTGAAAGGAAAAGAGAGTATTTATCTTGTACTATCGTCCGGAAATAGGGCAACCCGTCCGGAATTATGGCACCGAATTTGACGTAGTCTTTCCGCAATTACAAAGCAACCAAAGAGCTTCACGAGATGAAACTTCACGCCCCAATTACCAGCAGTGGAAGCTACATTCTGGCTAAGTCTTAGCTCGTTAGTGCGATTTTGAGGTAAGATATTACAGTTTTGCAAAAAGTGTCCGGAAATGGTGTAACTAAGTCCTGATTCAGACGCCGTAATTCTCATGAGCCGAACCTAATGCATTCAATTAAGTAGATGAAACGTTCAGCGTCTGAATCAATTAAGAACGGCTATTTTAATTTGGGACGGCTCAGGCGTTCTCTTCGCCTGGATGAGGCGGAAATGTCGACTTTGGAATGGCTTTGATTCAGACGCCGAACGTTTCATGTGCCGAGCCTACGGCATAAATTATTATGTCGTATATATTTAAGCAGTTTTACTCAGAACTGGAACTGGAACTGGAACCCGAAATGTAACGCCTGTGGAACGGCAAATTAAGTTCGAAGTCTGAATCAACAGGCGTAATTTTATAATTTGGGTCGGTCCAAATTCGAATGAAGTTCGGCTCATGAAAATTACGGCGTCTGAATCGGGCCTAACTGTATAAAATGTTTACTTACTCAGAGGAGAAAATCTGCTTTGTATCTCGAGGCAGGTCAAGTTCTGCGTTGTAAGTGGATTGTTTGAAGTCATACTGCACGCTGCCTCCTAGGCTAGTGTTGATATTGATATTCAAGCTCATCTTGCTCCCAGTCTCCAGTTGAGGCAGACAAATCTTCATTTTACCCCAGGTGGTATGGGCAACACTGGAACACGAAATAGTCAGCATAAGTAACGCTTACACCACGAAATTTGAGAAGTCCTTCGAGAATAGATATTAAGGGTAAGATTATTTAGTCTACTAAGCCGCTAGATATGTCTCTATGACGCTTGATGTAAAGTGCGTCACTTCCAACCAAGATTGAACTAATAGACTACCGGTAATCACAAAGGTAGTTCAACATCTGTTTGCAGTCGCAGGAGATCTTGAAAGCCATTCGAAAAGGTACTTTTGCTACTGCTAGCGCTCATGCTACTGCTACAGCTACTACTGCTGCTGAAAACATAATGATCAAAACACACCAAACAGAAAGCACACAAATTGCACAAAATACTCAACTGAAGAGGAATGCACTGATAAGAAAACTTCAAAGTTTTTGAATATCTGTCCCAGAAAATGCCTTTAAGTGGGAAGTTAAAAGGGTGGGAGTTTTGCACAAGGTTAAGCACCTTTCGATCATCGTCATCGTCATGGTCATCATCATCATCACCGTCATCATCATCATCATCATCATCATCATCATCATCACCGTCATCATCATCATCAATCACCGTCATCATCATCATCATCATCACCGTCATCATCATCATCACCGTCATCACCATCATCATCACCGTCATCATCATCATCACCGTCATCATCATCATCATCATCATCATCATCATCATCACCGTCGTCGTCATCGTAAAATCATAAAATATTAAAAAGGTGGGAGTTTTGCACAACATTTCAAGCACCTTTGAAAAAATCCTAACCAAGTTCCATGTAAAGCAAGTGATCCACACACACACAAACCTGATGTTGATTTTGCCGTTGACTGTCACTTGATCAGGGAGTGGAATAAAGAATCTTGGCGTGACCTCAGCTTTGACTGTGGTGTTGACACGTAACAATAACACACTTTGCAGGATGAATTTCAACGGAATTCCTACAACGGATGGCTGGACAACCTTCACTTCCACAGGCACAAATACTTTCGTCAAGTTAAACCTCTTGCCTGAGGACGAAACCCAAAGAATGCGAAGTGTTTTAGATATGAGAGTTTTGTTAAAAAGCACAAGCTTCTTATGTGATCAAACCAAAACCAGGACAAAAAGAGTCTAAAACAGTTGTATTAAAAGTCTGCAATTTTCAAATCGAATTGCACTGTGTTTGTGTCCACACAAGATAATCAAGTAGAGGCTATAAGGATAAGAGTTATGCTTACATGAAAAAATTGTTGGAAATTTGTTTTGCGCAACATGCCATAAAAAAGTCTTATCTACATCTATTTTTCTAAGAAGTTTTTACAAATAAATAGTCCTTAACGACAGTTTATAAGCAATGATCAACTTTCTTCCATGTAAAAATTGTTTTTAACATAGCTATATCCACTTCACTTTCAAGACCAGGATTACAAAAATGCTGCATGCAGACGTCAACTGCTTAGAATTGTTGTTTCTACAACTTTTAATGTGTCACCTTTCTTCAGGATGTCTTTGAGATCGTCCTTGATGCTGAAAACTCCATCATCTATCAACTTTCTAACATCATCATGGGTGAAATAATTGTACATCAATTCCTTGCCCAGAACTTTGAAATAGAAGGAACCTTTGGTGTTCTCCTGCGCATACTCAGTGACGGGAAGCTGGCAAAATAGCAAAGGTGGATTTCAATAACATAACACTTACAGATCCATTTGGATTGGCTTTACAAATTTCCCAAAGGGGCAACGGAAAATCGCAAAAATCGTAAAATTTGCAGTTGTGTTCAATCCTGGATATAAGTAACTGAGAATTTTCGATGGTTTAACAAGAGAAGTGACTTGTATCTCACAAGACTGCATTTGGTGAGACAGCACATTTATGGCTTTGCAGCTGGAATGTTACAAGAGGTTTACCAGTTTGTTTATTTGGCGGACTTCCTTGTCATACAGACTCTTTGGAGTGAGCACGCTCAGCGGCTTTTTCTTGTCATTGTGCTGTCCCTTTTGTCCAACAACCCGCTTAAGAAGCTCCTGGATGCCTTCGCCCCTGACACCAGTCTAAACAAACAAAAGAAATACACGATTAAACCTTTCTGACCTTTTTGAATTGAAGTTGGCCTGTATGATGGTATCTGCTATCACAAGGTACATTGCGGTTGGAGATTTAAAACGTTATAAAGTAACAAATACCTACGCAAAGACTCGTAAAATTAACACTTAAGCCCCGTTCAAACGGTCATGATAGTTGATGATAGTTTCAACTATCATTCACTATCATTGACTATCATGTCTGCGTTCAAACGGCAAAAACTATCATCAACTATCATGTCGAATTTGAACATGTTCAAACTGCATGATAGTTCATGATAGTCGGTGATAGTGCACGATAGTTCGTGTTCAAACGGCGCATGATAGTTAAAACTAACATCGACTATCATCAAACGGCGGCGCATGATAGTCGATGATAGTAACTATCATCAACTATCATGCGCGTGGTCAAACGGCAAAAACTATCATCGACTATCATGAGATTTTTGAGCAGGTTCAAAGTGAATGATAGTTCATGATAGTCGATGATAGTGCATGATAGTTCGTGTTCAAACGCGCGTGATAGTTAAAAATACCATCGACTATCATCAACTATCATTACCGTTTGAACGGGGCTTTATACAATAACCAAATCAATGCGCGCGCTCTGATTGGTCAATTAGCTATGGTTTATTGTTCCAATAAACTCATGGCAATTTCGCGCCTGCGGCTTGCGATTTACGAATTCTTCGAGTGTTCTTTCAACATCCCGCGTGGCTTATCAGCCTATAAACCATAGAAACTTGTGGTATATTGCTTAAATGAACTTAAATTAAAAACTGAGACCTCTTCATTGTCTTTTCACACCACAGGATTACCAGTACATAAGTTAACTTCCCAAAATTAAGTCGCCTAAGATTAGTCCACAAGCACGCCTCCGATCCTAACAACCTCTCCCAGCACTAGATTGTTATGGTTTTGTTTCCAGTGCTATTTCAGAGTTTTCATTTGTTTTCAGCTTCAGAGGAGTACACTAGTTTCCAAGGCAATGGCATCAGTGTGAGCACAGCCAAACTTTCAAAATTGCTTGTACCTATTAGTAATCACAAATTGTACTCAATTAAACAAAGTTGTGCGGTTTTCTCTACTTATACGTGAGATGAATTGATTACAATACATTACTGACAACCAAACAGTAACATCAAGAGTTGAATGCTACAGTGTACAAAAGTTTGGCAGAATGATTTTCTAGCATATACATATGTATTTATTATATTTGCACGCATTATGGAAAAACATTTTACAACATAGTTGGTAAATTCGTATAGTCAAATTCAATTGCGCGAGTGTGCTTCATATTCCTGTTATGCACGCTGACGATGTAGCAGAAGTAATTTCTCTTATACAATATTAAACTACCCTGTTGAAAATGTCATAAAACAATTGGTTCATGGGTGAGCTGTGCGTTCATCGAGATAATGAAGCACTTGGGATGTTGGAGAGCACTCAAGAAGCTAGAGCAACTCTAATGCACCTTTCATGCTCTCCAAACTTCCTGCGTGCTTCATATCTCGATGAACGCATGCTTATGCATGAACCAATTGTAAATGAATGGTTCTTTTCAGCCTTTTTTCCTCACCTCAAACAAATTCACAGATTTTCCAAGGACATGTACTTTAACTTTAGAGGTTACAGCCCTTGGAAATGAAACTGGATGGCGTGAAAATTGTTTGTAAATCAGCTCTTCACCCAACTGAATGAGCTCTGTAAAAATTGAATATAATTAGTATACAATAATAATAATGATAATAATAAAATAATAATAAATAAAAGTAGTAAGTAACTAGTTAATAATATTAATAATAATATACTAATAAGTAATAATAACAACAACCAGTAATTCTTAATCCAATGGCATTTAAACCAGTGTCACAATATTCATTCATTAGTTAATTAGCTGACTTGAGATAGAATGGCCTGGCAGCCAATCCAACAGGGTCAAAACTGAGGAACAACTCTCTTCAGCTGGCAACTTGTCAGTTTAGCAGTAAATTTGCTGACTTAAGGAATAAACTGCTGATCAAATGATATTCCAGTCAAACATCAACAAGCAGAGAGTTTGTTAAAACAATACTGTTATCTTGTTTTGGAGTGTATCTTCACACAACTGCAATTCTTTCTCCATTTTTTCAGTAAAATTCATCCAGTGCTATGACTACTTAAGATGCACTTTTTTAGTTGCAACTCTAATAATTATTAACCATTAAAGGCTGGGATTTTTTATCTTTCCAGGCTTTAAAACTCTCTCAGCCTTAATTTATTACTACTTGCATATTATTTCAGTAGAACTGGCTGATTTGTTACATCAAGGTCCTTTTTCATACATTTTAGTTTTCGTTATATCGATGACTTCATTGTATAGAGGTTCGTTAAATCAAGGTTCCACTGTAATCCATGAAATAATCACAGGAAAGGAAAATGATACAAAATGAAGTAAAATAAAGAGTGACTGATTACACACACTTCACTGACCTGAAAATTCACCCCACTGCAGCCATTTTGAAGGAACAAAGCTCATGCTTTTCTTTCTGATCATCTTGAGAGCAATCCTGGCCATTTTAGCCCTAAGAAAAAATAAGAATGTTGTTAAATGCTGTACACACTGATATATGAGCTTCTATTAAAGGCAAGGTTTGAACATCTAACTTACATCTTTTCGTCGCAGGGATATCTAGAGAAGGCCATTCCCTTGATGTAAGACATCACAAATGATCGGACTTGGTTGATGCGTTCAGAATTGAGCTGCCTGACAATCAGGTTGAACACTGCTGGGCCTGGCTTGGTATCACAGATAACCACGAAACAAGCCATGCGTAGTTCTGCATCAATGTCAACTTGACGGAAGATCTTCAACAGTACTGGCAATACCTGGAAAAATGAGAGCTGGCCAATCAGTTTATCAACAACTAATTAATACTCTTTTAAATAGAAATTAACAATTAATGATTTTAAATTTTAGACTTGTTTCGGGAGAAACGTCTGCTTCCTTTAGTGCAAGACTGTTACAGGAGATGCAAATCTGGATATAAATAGCTAGTAATTACATCCCCTGTAAGACTTGCACTGAAGAAGGCAGAAGTTTCTGCCAAAACATGTTTGTAAAATTTAAATTTTTAACTAATACTGTATGACATAAATGTGGAATTTTGTCTTTGTAAATAGTTGGGTAATTGTGCACAAAAGTTCTTGTGAGTTCTCCTGAATTCATCAGATCTCAGTGTACAGTCATTTAAGTTTTGGAAGCTGGCTATGGTAGGAAGATACAGTGTAGCTACAAAAAATCCCAAGGAAATTGCCAAATGAATTCATTTTGAGACAGTAACATTGGTGATCATGAAGACCACTTAACCAGCAGACTGATGGAAAAACAGAATGACTGAATGGCAGAATATAATCCCTTTTAAACCTTTAACATCTGGAGTGGTCAGATAGAGCCTTGATTCAACCTAGTTAGTTAGTCCTGATTAAATCCAATTAACCGTTAGCAGGTTTAGGAAAGACTGATTAAATCTAATTAGTGCTAATTAAAAAAAGGTGAGGCTCGTGGGATGTGGCTTGGAGTGACAAGAATACCTCACAAATTAATATGTCTAGGTAAGGTGAAAGCTGCTCATTAGGCATTAAGGCCACCTGGTAGCGGGCACTACCCTTAAATCTGCTTTGCTACATATTCCAATTTTTTAGGATCTGGGTTATGTATTCCACATGTTTCCATAGAATAAGGTAAACCATTGTTTGAAAGATGTATCTTTTAGTACATTGTAGTGGGAATAGAGAAAACATTGAACCTTCAGTCAATTTCACTCTCTAGAATTACAAAATTCTGAATTATATCAACAGTTCACTCCTTTAGGTGCATAATTAAATAAGCAAACAAAATAAAAGGAACAACCTTTTGTGGAATTTTTGGTGCAATTCTTCTCAAGGCATACACTGAGGTAACACGTAACTCCAGTGTGTTCTTGGCACCTTGAATGATGTCCAGCAAAGGTCGGTAAAGTGTTCTATGGCCAAAGTTTCCAATGGACTTAATGATGAAAATCTTCTCTTGGTAGTTGGCAGTTAGCAAACGGTTCTTGAGCTTCTGTATAAAGTGAACAAAGTTAAAACTTTGGTCAAGATAGGTTTCATTCATAAACTTGTCATTAATTGCTGATTAAATACATGATTACACTTTGATGACTAAACAGACTCACAAAGTATGCTCAAAGTGCAAGGGAGATTTGTCTATAGCTCTAAAGCTGTTGAACAACCCAGGACCTGTTTATGATGTTTATGCATATTAATTGCCTTTTGATTACTTTCATCCCACAATCAGATTAAGATGTCTCAGTTGATACCTGCTTAATTCTTTGTTGCTACTTACAAATATGGTTTCAACCACCCTGTAGAGGATGTCATTCCTGGATGTGCTTATGTTAAGCACTAAGTGAGATGAAACGTGATCCAAAACACCACATGAGCAGCCTTGCAGAGATGGGTGCTCCACAGACAACAAACCACAATTTAAACATTCAATCTGTTCCTGCATCACTCTCATTTTAGAAGGACAGAATTTAACAGGGTCTTTTTTGAGAAAAGCCATCTAGGGCTCGATAAAGTTAAATTTTGATCCCAGGATCCTGGCATGGGAATCTCTTCCACCCTCAGATTAACATGGAATAAGTTGCACCCCACACAATGTCATTTGCAAGATAGATTGCTTTTTCCTTGAAAATACTCAAACATTTGTTTTGTTGTTTGTTTGTTTTCGGGAGGAGAGGTGGGTTGGATACCTCCGTCCACTCCTTCCTTTCAGGAAATTCCAGGCAGCCAGTAACATCCAACAGAAACTTTGTCCTTTGATTCCCCCTCCCCCACCACAATCCCCACCCCCCACTATCCCCGCCTTCAGCAAGTGTGGATATTTGCAGGTGTTGCACAAATTCTTCAGATCAACTTTGCATTACAGGAATAATACAAAAGCCTTACAAGTGCTTCATTGCTGAGACAGTCCACACCCTTGTCTTTGCAGTAATCAGACATCAGAGCTCCCAGAGTTAGATAGCAGGTCCTTAGCAGAGTTTCATCCTCCGTTACAGTAGAATGTGAACAAAGGTCCTTTAAGGAAAAGAATAAATTGTATGGAATCATTCACAAGGAAGTATGTTCCATCCAGTATCCAAACTCTGAGAAGAGGTTTGAAAAAACCAGGTGCAGCTCAGTTTCTTTGACCAACTAAAACAGTGCTTTCAGACAAGTGTTTGATAAAAGGTTCTCAAACCATGCTGTAAATAATTCTTGGAGAAATTCAAGGCAAAAGTTCACCCAATTTTATGATTTATTAAAGGGGCAATATCATGTGAATAATATCCCCGATATTTTGACCAAAAATTTACTAAATAAACTTTCAGTGCCTTTTTTTATTCTTGAATTCTTTCTGGATTTATTTATCAGTGAGATCAAGGAAATTTTAAAAGACAAACGAGCCACAGGAAGTTATTACGAAGTTCACCTGAGATAGAAGGGATTTATACAAAAAACCACAAAAACCAACACTTCTAAATTCCAATTCGATCCGGAACATTCGAATGTTTATTACATGAGCCTTGGCTCAGGAGAATGGGCAACCACTCCTCATGTTATCGATCTTAAATAATTGATTTGATTTGATCTGATTTTATTTGATTTGACCTGAGATAGAAGGGGAGAACTATAAGTTGGCATAATTTTCATATTGGCTATGCTTAACCAAAATCACTTAAGAATGGTTTCCATGAGGTAAAATAGCCATTTTGAAGAAAATTTGGCCATTATTTTTCATTTGCCATCAGTAAACAGGTCTCCTTTGCTTTCCAGTTTTTTACTAACAATCCATGACAATGCCCCTTAAGGTAATCCCTTACTGAGATTTCCAGACACATTCTCTCAGATGGATCCTTGGTTAAAGCCAGGCCACGGAGAACTGGTACTGCCTGGTCAACTTTCAGATCTCTGGAGCGGATTTTATCCACAACAAGTTCGAAAACCTCTTGCTTGTACACAAATGGGAAAGCCTCCAAAAGCCATAACCTATGATGCAAAAAGAAGATTCATTAGTCAAGAGTGAAATTTTTTTAGTTCAATGGTTATTTTGCGGTTCATTATGGACAGGTCTACAAATTAATAATTTCCAGTCTTGATTATCCCCTAAAATGCCTTCAGTCACTAATTACCAAGCCTATATCTCCCAAATCAATTTAGCAATGTTTATGTGAGAGTGGGTTCCACTCCAGTCTAAGCCTAAACTTTTTTATTTTCACTGATGCTTAAGTAGTGTTCTGATAACTGCGACAATCACTCACAGCTTCATTCTCAGCAATGTTTGTTGCCCGCATGGTCAAAATTCCTGAAATGCAGGCTTTTCTGATGAATCATCACCGAATTAGTACATAATAAAGATTTCTCATACGTTTCACTATTTCCTGTGAGACCTTATTGGTTTGAGTTGCATTGACTCTCTATGCAACATGACAAGAGTACCTGAGCTGATCATCATCATGGCACCGGTTCCAGATCTCAGTCAAGGTGTCTTTATCAACTTTGCGTAACATCTCCACCAAGGAAGTGAACTCACATCCCTTCCAGTCCTTTTGATCCAACTCTTGATCAGGAACTCAATCAAGTTGATCGTCTATATCACGTGGAAACAAAACCAAAAACTAACAATATAATTGTTCAACTCTTTTCTTTTTGACTACCTTTCTAAGAACAATACATCTAAAAAGCAGCCTTCAGGGATCTGTGAAGTTTCACAACAGCTTTCTTTCTGTTGTTATGAACTCCTTTAAGATGAACACCTCTGTAAAGTTGACAACCGTTGCTGGTCCATCTTAGAGAGAGTGTGTGGCCTCCCTTACCCGCAGCTGGAGGTGAAGCATTGAGCTAATCATAAGTCAATGGAATAAAAGAACCATGAACACCCAGGGAACTACTGTAATAACTTTTTTTAGTTAAATGTTGGATATGTCTGATGTGCCCAAAATAAGGCACAGAGAAGTCAGTTGGGACGTGATCGATGTACAAAATAGTGCAGTCTGTGAGAATATTGCAGTCCACTAAATTTTATATAAAGATTTGGAATGCTACAAAAAGATTCTCTGTGATAAATCCATTAAAAATGTTACAGACTAAAACATCTCTTCGGACTTCAGATTTCAGTGGGTATTTATTTTGACCTGAAGAGCTATAGCAGATGCTATAATTTCAAGATCTCATTTTACCCACTGGAAAATAAGACTTTCTGTGGCTGCTGAACACTGGATTTGAAACTTCACTCAGTCTGGAACTTTCACAAACCCTTGGTGTCTCCTAAACAATCATAAAAACTTGTTTGCTAGCATTGAGAGAACATTTGGAACAGTATCCTGAGAATCTGAGAAAACATCCAAAACACAAGCAGGATAGTTATGCTGACATAGAAACCCTTTAAATATTGAGTGAAATAAAAAACGCTATCATTTTAAGTTATTTCTTTCTCCTCCTAGTAATCTCTCTGGTCTGTTCATGTTTGTCATACTTCTTTATATCTATATGTCATTTATATTTATATTCATATATGTATATTCATATCATCATTATAGCACTTGACAAACTGTGTTCCATAAATGTATGCAGTGTCCCCACACTGCCTGCCTTAACTAGTTTTATTTGCTAAATGTAGACATGTGTGAAAAATGTATGTCATCTCTTTTTGTTTTTTCCTTGTTGTTGTTGTTTGTTGCTAGCAAAGCTTAAGGAAATATTCAGAAATCCACACTCCCTGAAATATATCACCAATGAATGTGACTCTGAAAACATTGGCTGGTACAGAATGAAATAATAAAAAGGGAGGGACAATAATTGCCAGAAAATAGGTAAAAGGTAAATATAGAATGATGAATCCCTCACCTTTGTTATAACCCTTTCCTTTTGCTCATGGGTTGGTGACATGTCCTTTTCCTCAAAACCTGTCATCTCAAGTGTGTGTGGAGTGTCACTAACAATGTCTTAATAGAAAGAAATACAAAGAATGTTACTTGAAAAGATGAGAGAAGTACAGCAACATAACACGATTTAACTAAAACATTGGCTGTGGCATTGCAATATCTGATATCTGCAGGTGTATCACGCCTCTCACTAATTTTCATAGTACATACATGTGCATGCACACTGTAGGCAGGAATATGCTAAAAGTTAAGTTAGAGATCTACATGTACAGTTGTAACTCAAAATAATTTATACAAAAAAATCCCTGGTCTAGATCTTCAACCCTGAATAACAGCCCTACATTTACTCTTATAATTATACAATCATATGGTGTAAAATTTAAGTGTGAATCCCACCTATCAACTGTGTACATACTACAGTTATATAATACACTTCAAACTGCAAATGAAGTCAAATGGCAATGACATTTGTTATCAGTTAAACAATGAGTCAGCAACCTCCTTGCCCACTGCCATTTGATAATGAATTGTTTATGCATCATGTACACAATGCAATTCCCTTAAGGTTGGATTGTCTCTAAAACCATGAAAAGAAACTTTTGATTGTAGTGAAGGCTAAAAGTTTCAAACTTACAACTTTCCGATTGAGCTTTGACCTCCTTGAATTTCAGCACTTGTCTGAAAAAAAGCAAAAACAAAAACAACAATGGTATGATTTCACACCGCTGCATGACATTATAGATTCTAGATAGAAAATGATAATTCAAGAGATTTTTATCCAGCCTTGTAGAACAAAATGAGACTCCTTTGGGACTGCAAGATTGGTGAAAATTTGGTTTTGGTATTTACTAAGACCCAAATTTTTTCAATACAAGACCATTCACTACTTCATAGAGAAAAACATAAACATGCATGCATAGCAGTAGCATCAGCATGATCAGAGGCAAAGTATTGTCTGAAATTGTTCCCACTTAATGCAGCAAGATGCACACTGCAAATTTGCATTCAATATTGCAAACATTACCCATGCATTCTGGACAGAGATTACACAACCAGGTAATGCAGTCCTCCCTGATTTAGATGTATAATACTGTCTGGTGATAAATGCTGCATATGCGCATTGTTTATTTATACATGTACCTTTGATAGCATGACTTATTGGGAAAAATACTCTTTAGCATAGGTCTGTTGTAATGCAAGAACACTTCTCGACAGGAAATAACTAGACACATGAAAGGGATACATTATGGAGACAACCATTACACATACTTCACAATGGTGGCTGCACTGCCCTTCATTTGCGTTGGTGCAAAGATGTATTTGCTCCTTGTTTCACACATCTTTACCACAAATTTGCTTTCCTTTCCTGATAGATCACATGATGTCAAGATGGAGGTTTTCAAGGGCTGCAGACAAACATACATACATTTTATGTCTTGTTTCAGTTGCAGTTAATTCAGCTCACATCAAGGAAGAAGGGAGAGAGGAGGGAATCTTTAGCTTTATGAAAATAAACAATGCATTCCTTTCACATTTCAAGGCCAAAATCGACCCTTCATACTTCTTGGGGAATAGAGTTTTGCCACAGCCTTGTGTTGTGTGAAAAATTTTGTGGACAATGTTTACATCCAAACTAGCACTGTGACTTCTTGTTAGCATTGCTCAGAGTCAAAATAATTGAAGGGCTCAGTGGAAGAAGGGCATAAGTGACGATTTTGACCGTTTTTTTAAATGCCGTCCAAATGAGTTGAATTTTTGCATGTGGCCTTTAATTAAGTAGAAAAACATTACTCTGTGTTTTTTTGCGCAAATTTATGCTTTATTTTCGAGAAAAACCGTATGCAAAACCCACGTCGGTGTTCTTTGCATCCTTTTATATTCAAAGCGAAAACAAAGAAAGCGATTAAGTTCTTTTCTTCATTTGTCAAAACAATAGGCAAGAGTACAGGGCAAATTAGTGAAGATTTGGAAAGATTTGTATAATTATCATTTATTAGATAAGTAAGCAGCCATCTGTCTCAGGTGGGAGAGTTGTGCTATGGGTGGTGATGAAGGAACAACGTCCGGCATGGCTGAACAGGCCAATACGGGAGTGGCAGTCAATATTGTGTGCAGATTAGGCATCATTTATTACACCTCTTTTAAACCAAGTCAATAAGTATGATAGAAATATACCTCATCAACCATGCTGCAGTTCTTGTTGGTGCAGCGGATGCCTGGGACATTGGTGAAGACATGGGGTTTTCCAGTGCAGTTATCCAGGTTTAGAGTCTTGGTAACCTTCATTTCACTGATCTTGTCACTCTCTGGGAGAGTGTACTCCACATCATACACATTTTCACACAGTCCAAATGAGCCAAACTGAATATAAGAGGAACAGGAATTTTAATTATTGTAAAACACCTACAGCAAGTTTCAAATAATTCATGCCTTTGGATAACAATCATCTTAGTTGTAGAAAACAGCACAGTGCATGGAATCCAAGGTACAGCTGTACACTTTTTATAAGGTTTCATTTAAGGTCAAGCAAACTAACCAGTTCTAGATCAGAACAATTGATTTTGCTTAAATGCTTACTGTTTAACACCAGTTAAGCTTTTTACTATGAAAAATGGTTCCTTCTGCAGGCACCAGAGCTCCAAGATGACATAAAACAAAGAAAACAAAAGCCAGAAAACAATACAACTCCATTTATCACAATACTTCAAAATCAATAGAAATATAATGTGCTCTGGTACATGAAGAAAGAACGGAAATAAATTATGAAAATTTAAAAGTATTTCTGCACACCAAAAGCCAGTTGCGTGCCACCTCAAAATCACAAGGAAATGCCTCTCAATTTTGATTAGTTCCTTTTACATGTAATTTAGTGATTGATCAATCAATAGGTTGTTGTCCTTAATAAACTACCTCCCAGTTCTTGTACAGTCTTGGTTCACCATCATCTTGCTTTGGCATGGTAAGGTTATGATGAAGAATTGCCAAGATTCCTCGTTTGATGTTGAGAATATACTCAGGTTCATATTCGTTGCAGTAGATCTGCCCAACCTTGCCTTCCTTGTACTCAAACTTGACTGCTTGTTCCAGCAAAGGAACAAGCTCTTCTGACACTGGAGAGATCTTAACAGAGTCAGAGCTGCAGTCGTAAGAGGTCCCATTTACCTCATACAGTTGTGGATTTCTTATCTAAAAAGAAATGAAAACACATGTTGAAAATAACCTGCTTTTATTACATGATGTATGTACAAATACAGTTTTTGATTGCGTGAAACCCTATCATGTGTCAGTCCCCCTGGGTATTGGACCAGAGGCTAGGGCCCGGAGCAGCAGGGAATTTGTGAGTCCCTGCCAAGTTGGGAATTTGACTATCAGTGAACCACTGGTCAGCGGTCGCCAGTTAAAGGGTTTTGTGCATCTCGTGTGCAATTCATTCATTCCCTCCCTTTGCTCTTTGCTGTGCTTCACTGTTAAGGTCTGTTAATAGGTCAATATTCAAAGTATGGAGTGATGACAAAACAGTTAGAAAAGGAGTTTTCGCGAGCAATTGTTTCAATTTGATTTGCAAAGGTAAGTAAGCGATTTTAGATCAAAATATTTTCTGTATTTTGTATAGGAATTACGATTTAATGTTTTTGTTGGGGCTTGCAAGTGCCTCTGAAGATTGCTGTTTAGTGTTCAGTTGACCTTCCGAAATGGAACAATTTTCTGTATTTATTTAAATGGAGCTGTTAAATTTAAACAGACTTTAGATAACCGAGTTCACATATTGGGTCGATCCTTTTTAGCAACAAACTGTATAGACATTTTCTTCTTTTGAATAAATGTTCTTTATACAAGTGGAAAATGTTTTGGGATAAGATATACCCAACAGCAGGGGTTTGACCAATTTTGAGGTCCTAACAGGCATTTTGACCATCTAAACTGGAAACACAGCAGGGCATTTGACCAAAATTTTCCAAAAAAGTTAAATGCCCGGGTGTTTGCACGGCGGGAGGGGGGTGGGTGCTTTTGGAATTGACTGATACATTAAGTCTGTATTTAAATTTGTATGCAGCCTTACAGCTAAAATGAAGACGTTTTGTGTAATATCCTGCTCAACAAAACACCCTCTTTTAGAGGCTGGCATGCCGTTCCTTCACTTTTCTATGGTATTTTGTATACAGTATGTTGTGCAGTTTCTGGCCGGTACCAGTTTCCAGCCAAAAAAACCTTGCGCCGGCTAGTTTCCTTGGCCTTTTTAATTTCTGTACACCGAAGTATTCCTAAAGAAATACCAACATTTCAGCTATTGATTGATGATTTTGGCAGGCTCTTTGGTCAAGAAATTGCAGAGTAGTGAGAAATTTCATCGAGGTGAGTAATACTTTAGCTGCTAATATTTACGCTTTTCACTGCACATCAAAGATAACACATCTCAACAAATAGCTCATCTCATAGGAAATATCCCAAGGAGCTGGATAATTTTTCACGAGCGTTTAGATTAAAGATGAAAGTGATTAGGAAATATGCCATCACTAGCTAGTATTTAGCAGTTCTTGAATTTCAGACGTAAAAATATTAGCGATGATTTAACCTTGCTGTGCCAGTTTCCGGCCAGTGAAAGGTACACTGCTCAAAACCTATTTTTGAAGACTTCAAACAACTGAATGTTTAAAATTTAGTGCTCGAAAACTCACGGCCTGTTAGTGTTGACCAAAATAATGCCAATGTAGTTGTTGTGAGTCACGGTCATTGTGGTCATAAAATGATGAACACGTTGATGATTTGTGATGTAGTCACGAACACCCATTACCCCTACGCCAGTCACTTCATAAGTAATCGCTTTGCTTTAAACACCAAAAGAACGGTCTCTAAGTCGCTTTGTATTTACAAAACGAAAACCAAACGTGAGCTGAGGCTGACACTTCGGTTTTCTTCAAGAGGTATCAAAGAAAATTTGCTTTATATTGCCGGCCGGAAACTGGACTAGTTGGCCGGAAACTGGGCAACTTAATACTTTGGCGAAAAGAAGCAATATTTAAAAGATACCTGGAGAAGGCCGCCAAGCTTTGTGCATTGTAAAGGTAAGTTAATGTACCATCTTGAAATGAAAATTCAGAAACTTTCCTTGTACTGAAAAGAAGTTGTAGTGATTGCAACCTAAAGTGGCCGGAAACTGGAATACTGTAGTCTTACCTGCTGGGTTCAACTGAGATTTGTAGGCAAATTTCATTCGCTGGTACATCTCAAGGTGAGCCACTGGAGCTCCGAACAACATACAAGGAAATAAAATCACTATGATGTGACCAAACAGTTCAACTGAGACTGAAACCACCGCCAGCTAAACTGAGATCACCGCCAGAATTCTCCACTGAGTCCACCATTTTTACCGTGCTATCATAAATAGGGACTGGGGGAGATATTTCCACTATCCCCAGTTCTCTCTCTTACATGTGGATTTCTTAGGCATTAGCATGGCTCAAAAATTTATGCCAGTAAGTTGATTCCCCCCCCCCCCCCCCCCCTACCCCGGCCCGGTTGATAATAACCTTCAAGTAGGCCATGGAATCCGATTCAATGTAGAACTCGGTATCACATGTGATCTTCAAGCCTGCATACTGCTGTTCTGTCTCTGGGAATCCGGTGGTCAAACAAGCCTCATACTGGTACGTGTAGGTGTTCAGCGGTTTGTACCCTGAAAATAAACAATGCTTGTAATAAATATTGTCACGGGGAGGGGAGGGACCCATTTACCTCTCCTGATTGCTTTTGATTTTATTTGGCGTTCCAAGGGGAGGGAGGATTGGTGGGCGCTTTGAAAAAGCGCTTTTTCAAAGCGCTCATCGCATTAAGTCTCTTTTTCCCTACAAAGATAGAATTAACCGTTCCCAAATGTCAAAAGTTGTTTATAAGGCTAGTTGTTGGGACTGCCAGGATTTCTACATTGGAAAAACAAAACGCAGATTGCATGACAGAAAAACTGAACATTTTAAAGCGATTACGAGTAGCTGTCATGCATCTGCTACCGCAGACCACGTCACGTCAACTGGTCACAACTTAAAATGGGACCACTTTGAGATATTAGCAAAAGGTCGGTCAGATACTCATTGCAAGATAAAGGAGACTCTACTAATTAGAGAATTGAAACCTACCTTAAATGAAAATGTAAGCAGCGAAAAGCTGTATCTCTATTAGTTTGCATCTTTTATATGCAAATCATTTTTAGCTTCTGTCAAGGTTGTTGTTAATTAGTTACTTACTAAATTTAAAATTTAGTTGTTACTTTAATTCCTAACGGTCACTTCTGAAGATGTATGTCGAAACATACGAAAACGTTAAGTTAAACGATATAGTTTAATTTTTGTTTCCCAACAATGCGTTTTATTGTCATGTTTATCACCGCAGTTTGTGTGTTATTTCTTGTATACTGAATGGTTATGGAACACCCTAAAATTCTGGATCTTGTTTTGTCAGCGTGGCTTGAAAACATGTTGCACCAGATCCTGACAACAGGCCGAATCCTTTTCTGTCCATTCCCTTTAAGGGCAAAACAGGTACGGAGATAATTCTAACACAATAAAATGAGACCGACAAAACGGAAAATCACCGAACATTTGATACTAACAGAGAGACAAAGAGCCGCTCTAATAACAACTGTTATTTTCTCTTGCTATGTAAACAGATTTCATTTTACAGTCCGTAAATAACTTCCGTCAATAAATACCCGAAACCCTTTTTATCCTCGCTTAATTCGTCCCTTTTCACATTTTTAAAATACTGTGCACAACCGTTCGCCATGACCGAGGAAAACATTTTGAGTGTTTGGCTGTTAACAAGCTAGAAATGTGACGATTTTTCGACTCGCTTGCCATAACACAAAGGTAGGATGGCGACAGACTTTGAAAGCCAACTAATATCCGGCCTTTTGTAGTTGAAGTTGTTCATGTCGACGACAAAACTAAATTATAAACTCCATGCTCTTTTCAGATTTTACAAGTTGGCTCAACCAATTTTGCAGTCAAAAATGAAAAGTTTTGTATTTTTGACGAATTCTTCTTTGCGGAAATGAAAGGGAAAAGGTGATGATTATATTCTGCATAAATTCAGTTAAATCTCAAGTGGATTAACTTATTAAAATCTCAGCCACTAAGCAGAGAAAATTCCTTTGAAACATCTGGCAATTTATTGGAACACGCAGGGGCAAGCTGGCCGAAAGGTCGAAAAGGTGTCCGTTTAGGCAAACATGATCTGTTGATTTGCCGACGATTTATGGACTGGAATTTTTTTAAAAAAATCGAGACTCCCTAAAGAGAGCAGAAGTTTTTTTTCTCCAATGCTAAGTTCTAAATTTCATATCCGAAATTCTCATCAGTGATAACGGTTTTGAAAAAGGAAATAGCTGGCCGGTCACCTTTCGTTGAATCACAGGACACCCCTAATGAAAGTATAGAGTGACATATCAAGATAGCATTGAAGATTTGCCAGCCTGTCGAAACATGGATCCCCATAAAAAAAGTTTTGTTTTGCACGCCCAAAGAGCCAAAATGTTTTCAAGATCGAGGCAAAAAACTGCTTTGTCCAGTTTCTTTTTCTCTTTTTCTATTTCCACTAGTTGTAATATAGACCTTAAATCTCGGTTATTTTTATAGCGATTTCTTCACTATTGAAAGCGCGCCTTTAAACCATGGATAGCGCTTCTGTGCAAAATAACAGTCTCAGGGAAGGTGCGGTAAAGGATTGTAAAGGTTATCTGGGAATTATTTTTCAACTTGTCCAAATAATCGTTCCATTTCTCCTTTGCTTTCTTGCCGGTTAACTCACGACTAAGCCTCATCAATTTATTCTTCTATGAGAAAATATTTCCATGCTATGACGTAACAAACTTACCTGTGAACTTTCTCAATTCAGAGCGATAGTCTCATCAGCATTAAATTTGATTTGCTGCCAAAACTTAAGGTTTGCTTAATAATCGTTGGTTTTAGTCTTAAAGAGTTTTGACCCACCTTTGAGACGAGGATCCGCGGAATTTTCCAACCTTGAAATATCACCTATGGCCGTAATAGTAGTTTATTAATGACATTTTGACTCGATGGCCTTAGGCGGAGATACCAAGTTACAGGGAAATTTTAAAAGAAAGGTACCGTTGATGGTTTAAGAAAAAAGACTGCAGGAATAGTTCAGGATAAATCATTTTCATGCTCTTCAGGTTAAGCCAGCCCATGAAACCAGTATCAAAGTTAGAACAAAAGATGTGTTCATACAAAATGTGCTAAAAATTTCAGCCTTGCTTTAATTTGTTTTCCCGCTTTCCTTCGAGCAAAACAACCTGGGTGCCTTATTGAATACATTTTGTGATTGCGACTTTTAAAGTTATGAACTGGCTTGAATTTTGAACAGATTAGAGTCTCTGGAAGTAAACTGATAGTCAAGAAATAGCGTTACTGCACTTCCTCTTCAGTTCCTTGCGAACGATTTCTTACTTGGATACACTAAACCAATGCAAAGGCGTGAGGCCTTAAATTTAATTAAGGGTTCTCCGACAAAAAAGTCCGAAATGACACACGATTTAGTTTTTCTATCTGTGTTCTTTTGTTCACCGGCTTCGTGTTATCAGGCAGACGTTTTAGCGTTGAATTAAGTTAGATCCTGAATGGAACGGAAAATTGAAAGCAACTATGTGCATTCGGCCCATTTAGAAGACACAAAAAGACCAGTTGCTCAATCCCTACCTGGAAAAGCCGCAAGGGAAACTCCAGCCAACAGAAGAAGCACCAAGACCTTCATCTTGTTTGGCGATGGCTATCCTCCCAAACAAATGCACCGATTGATCAAGTTGAGGAGTATTTATGGAAGAGCAAAGAGTCATTAAGAATGAAATTTCATCTTAGGCCTAAAATTTCCGGAAATCGAAAACCACTTGTCGAGATAACCTTTGAACGACATACATGGACTTAAGTCCAAAAAATACAATAGATTATTATCGCAAATCTTTTTTTTTTTTACGTCAAGGACTTCATAATGCTTCTTTGACGAATGGCGTCTCTTTTAATACTGTTTATGCATCCAATGTTTTCCATCGAATGGAACAAGCTCTGCACTTAATTACCATCCCAGGAAAACATGTTGGAGCATTCTCCATCCCTATTGCTAAAGCACTCGTATTCATGATCTCACGTGCTTTTGGCATGAACAGAACGGCTGATCAAATCTTTGTACTGGGGAAGAATACTTTTTTATTTTTACACAACAATTTTAAAATTTGATATTTTTGCGATAACATTTCACTTTCGATTATCCATTGCTACAAATTCTTTTGTTCTTTTTGCTCAAACTGATTTACAGATAAACATGGTAGTTGCGTTGCATGAAAATATTTCTTATTTCTAATAAGTTAATAGGATTAGTCTTTCGTCCTATGCTGGACAAGGTACCCTTTCTTCTTCTCTATTATAACATCAACAAATCAAACTTTTGACGTCGAAGCCAAAGAGAGTTTTCAGTTTTAAGCAGCCAACAGACGGTTAAAAGCAATATTTAATGAAGTTTGTTCGGCTGTCTGTTTTTTAGAAGCAGACAGGGGTGCTTGTTTTTTTGCACAACGCGTGACGATAGCGCAGGGTATGGGGATATGCTGAAACATGTTTCTGACTCCGCCATCCTTTCGCTTTCTTTTCCGTTATGCTATCAAAAATCTACCGGCTCACATTTCACAAGAGGTGTGTCATTGAAAGACAAGAAATGCTTGATCCTTTCAAAAATAATATTATTACAAATTATACCTACATTAGGCCGGGTAAGCCGCGAAACCAAAACAGAATGGAAACACAGTAAGGGGAAATTCCAAGGTGATTTAGAAATGCTGACTCATTTCAACACACACAAGTTGATTCCTCGTAGTACTCTTCAAATTGCAATCTTTTGACCCGTTAAATTTGATACAATAAAAAATGGATTCTTATCATAGTTCAGATCAATGCGTTTTTATTTACACTATTTGCTCTCAAATTTGGTTGCTGAATTAAAACTGTCCGCGTTCAAAGTTCAATTCTATAACGCCCTTTTTGTTTATAGAAGACACAGAAACACGACATCGGGCATTTCATTTGCAAAAACCCTTGACGTTTTGTCGTTTAATTTCTGGTGTGATTTAAAACAGATTTACCCAAACTTGAAGGCTTGCTTCTTTATATTTTGCTTTGATAAAAAAAAAAATCGCTACAGACAGACAGTAGAATAAATGATAATGACTCTACTTCCGTAATAACTTAATTGTTACTAGCTCTAGAAAATTAACGAGAAACACGAAATACAGCATTTCCAATACATCACCTTTCCAAAAGTAAGAAAAAAATGTTAATAACATACGTTCTTTCTATAAAGATGCAATGACAGGCAACGGCACTGGTAGTCGACCTTGGTGATCAATCACCTCAACTTTCAAGTGACCGGTCAAGTTGGCCAGTACATATTTATCATACAACGGCTCCCTCAGAGAAGAGAACAGAGCGGAAGACCGTAATTAAATGCTTGGTCGCTAGAGGGGAAAATTCTCCAAAGCACAAAAGAAGTGTAAACAAGCTCTTGTTAATATCGCGTTACACTCTAACGCCGAGTGCGGACTTTGCACACAACATGCACCTAAAACGTTTATTCTCTTGATATCTATTGCTTATAGAGAAAGTGGTACTTGAATCTACCTTTGACGAGACTCGTGTCACATTCAAACTGGAAGTGATTAGAACTACTCACTTGGCAGAGACCTCCCTGATACCATCCCGGGCGGGGGTGGGTGGGGGGTACTTGGGTAAAGTGCCGCTGGCCTCTCAGAAACCCGTTCTCCATTATAGTCTATTCTGTTCGATTCATGTGGCCGATATAGACCCTATCTTAGTCACTTTTGGGCAAATGTAATTTTCGTGATCCCAAATTAGTCACTTTCTGTTTATGCATCTACCTTGTAAAGCCTTTGAGTAGGTCATCTTAAATTGAATTGACACATTTGTTAAACTGAATCTGGAACACTTTACTTTTCACCTACAGGCGGTACAAACATTCTGGTACATTTATCCCCCAAATCCCGAAAATGTGCGACCCCATCCTAGTAACTCTATTGAAAATGCCACCTGGGATGCAGCCCCATTATAGTCAAAACGGTTGGGAAAATGCAATCCCATCCAGCGGCAAATCTCCATTAGCCTGTTACTAGGAAGCGCCCCCCTCCCCGGGATAACATCTAACGCAGCCGATTATCGTCAACACTGAGTTATCTTTGGAGTCAAATACAGTGTCCTTTTATTAAAACCGAGCGTACAGTGCTGGCTTGTGCTAAGTAAGAGCTTTATACAACGAAAACCTACGGTAAAACGCTTTTGTTGAAATTTGGAACCGCAAAGAAAAAATAAAGAAGCTTTCATCTGACAGCAAGCTTTCATTACGTTTTCATTTGACTCAACAAACTTCAGGGCTCCATTTAAAAGCATAGTAGTTCAAAGCTATTAAGATTGGGCCCAAGAGTATCGAGTATAAAGGGTTCACTAAAGAAGTGTCAAGCAAAGCTGACAAAAGTCCTAACAAATCAACGCTAAAAGGATGCTGATTTTGTCAGTTGGCATCTTTAATTATAAGAAACAGAGTTCCCATCCCATTTGACTGAAGAAACCAAGTGATGTCGAGTTGATTTTTCCTGTACTCCAAAGAAATTTCTTTCAGTGGATTATAAGAAAGAAAATAGTTTAATATCCGTTATAGGTCAGCCTTTGTCAATATGCGAAAAAGAAAAAAAAAATGACAAGTAAAATAATACATATTTCCATAGGTGGCATGGGTTATATTAATTACAAGCCGACAAGCCTGAAGCACTGCTTTTTTTCTGTGTGGTGTGGATTAATGTGCCGCTATATGACC
Organism: Pachyseris speciosa; assembly: GCA_016490735.1. Classification (NCBI taxonomy): domain Eukaryota; kingdom Metazoa; phylum Cnidaria; class Anthozoa; order Scleractinia; family Pachyseridae; genus Pachyseris; species Pachyseris speciosa. The sequence goes on along the minus strand of JAEMWC010000178.1, from coordinate 33,480 downwards.
AAATTGAAACGTTAACCCACACGAAATTAAGGTGACACACGTTTTCAAAACAGAGCGAATAGAACTACATGAATCCCCAATAATGCTGATAACCAGAAAGTCACAGGATGGGCAGCGCGGACGCACAATCATTTTAATTTCTGGCACAACAGGAAACCCTTCACACATAGGGTAACTACACAGTTCAACCACCCGAGAGTGTAGACACCCTTGGGTCTTACGCGGACCTGCTCTGCTTAAATTGCAACGTATCTCAAATCCAGATTAGATTATAAACTGAATTAGTCAATAGCTACCAAGGGTGGCACCCGAGTATTCACTGATTCAAACAAAGCCTTTCGCGAGAAAATCTCTCAAAAGTGACTGCATCTTGGACAAATAATGACTGGCACCTCCGCTATTCATGCGAGGGCTTAATTTTGATGACTCTTTTATAGCTGTTTTAAATTGAACCTGTTGTAAATCAGGCTTACAAATAATACAAGAAAACGGGATTTAATCAAACTAGATTGTAAAAAAAAAAAGACGAAAATCCGTTAGGCGATCTTCGCTCGAAGAATCCCTTTGAAGTCACTGAGACAGCTTGTGACAAGCCACAGGATACCCAATGACAAGAATCTCAGAGTGATTGGATATCAGCTCCAATGATACTTTGACAGTGTTAGTTGGTTGATAATCTTGGACACATGGAATAGACATTAACATAGATCGCATGGTCTGATCCCTAAACTGGTTATGAAGATTTATTTAGAGATTTGCCAATAGCAGCTAAACAGACGTGACGTCCCCTAGCAGGCCTATTAACCCCAACCCTATCCAAATTTTAGATTGTTTTTAAACAAAACTATTTATAAATTCAACAAGAACACGCCCGTAAGAGATTGAGAAAAAAAACTGAGCACCAGCAAACGTCATACACATCTACTCCTTCCTGTGTTGCTGAGGAAATCTCGTCCCAATAAACATGTTTCACTTCTAGCAACCCCCTTGTCCCATAGTCAAAGAGTGAGGTAGTGAAGCGAAAGAGGCAAAGCTTGAATTTATCTTGCTAATATAATGCGCTCATCCTTGCTCGCGGCCTTCTCGAGAACCAAGAAAGGAATTAACAGCAGTCGCAGACGCGTCATAAAAGCCAGTATAACGGGTTTAACCACGTTATTTGACAAGTTCTGGCAAACGCCATAATTATTGCTAATAAATCTTGTAGTCATTAGCAAATAGGACATACGATTCTGGCTCGTTTCCATGAAATTTGAGTCTAGATTTAATTAATTCTAATTTAAGAAATCTTGTACAAAGTGCAATTGGTTTCGGCTCTCACGAGTTTTGAATTCAACTCAATGCGATACCTTGCTTCCCCGAAATCAAGTTTTCTTTTTAAACGAGCCAATATATAATCACTTTCTTTCCGGCACAACCACTTATTCTTGTGGAAGAGTGCTAAAAGTCCCCATTTCTCTACTTTCTGTTCGATATTCAGCCATTCACTGATACAAAAGTGCATTATACTTATGTGATTACTGGGATAATTTTTTCCAAAGCAATCTTATAGGACGTTATGATGCTATTGATTTATACACATTCATTTTTCACCCCGACAATCCCTTGTTCCTGTCAAGGTTTTGTGAGGGAGAATTGAACTCCAGTTCTGTTAACACCACGTTGTTTTTGCCACGTTCAAATCTAATGATTCTGTCTTTAATCCATGGCGTAAGCACTGTAAGGTTAGCATACACGCCATATTTGTTCGGCAATGCACACTGTTCACCCCACGAAACCAACCCGGCCGCGTAGTGACGCCCGCATTTCGTGCAGACCAGAGGACCACCACTGTCGTATTCACACGCATCTATTCCTCCCTTGGCAAATCCCGCACACAAGGCCGTGTCGTGAATTGTCCCGTTGTAAGACTTTTCCAGGTTACACACTTGGCGTGACACAATTCTAACTTTAGTTTCGCGTAGAATGTCTGGCTGGGTACCATTCCACTCAGTGTGACCCCAGCCGGCCACGTAACACTTCTCGTTTGGCGCGAAAACATCATCAGGACGAGGCAAGCACAGAGGCTGAACGTAATTAGTAAACACAAGAGGTTTGCCGAGCTTTAGAATGGCTGAAATGTAAAATAAAAATGTAATAACATAGCTAATTTACCGTTTTCACATAACAAACTTAAAAAATAGGTGGCATGGTTATATTTTTGCTTATAAATCTCCCTAACTATGCTCTTGTCTGACCGAGACAACAACTCAACATTACAGACTCAACCTTCTGCCAAACCACATTTAGGAATATTGATTGTAGCATACTGTCTGCGCCCAGTTCATAGCAGATACTGGGCTCGTTTAGGTATAGGTATTAAATTTCCTTCAGATTTACGTCTCCCAGTGGTGGCCTTGTTATTTGGGAGTACGAATTCTAAGTTCTAAGTTGCTCCCTAACACAGGTTGTCTTTTATGCGTGGTTCATGACTTCGTAGGAACAACTGTGCAGATGGCGCAGAGAAGGAAATTTCGGGGGTTATCGCGCATTTTTCACTGAAAATTAAGCACCACAAATTCCAAAAACCTTAAAAAAAAGTTATTCTACAGACGAAGCTTTAACGTGTAGTTACCCCTAATTTTCTTTTGTGATACCAGTAGTCCTCGCTAAGATCTTTATCTTAACTTGAAGAGACATTGTCCTAAGAAACCTTAATTTCTTGGACAATCTCCAGATGCGCAGAACGAATGCCCAGTAACAATAAGATGCAACGTCCTTAAAAGTGTACCAAACCCCCAATATTTTCCCCTAATATAAAACTTTGCAGCAATTCCAAAAATATTTAGCCTTATTTTCCAGTTTTGGTCTGTTTTATGGGCATCATTTGGTACACGGCCGAGTCTGAGGGGGCGTGGATCTGATTCTTGATTTGACGTCACAAAACTGCTTTGCAGACTTACCGCGATACAAATCAGTTTGTGACGCCAGATCAAGAATAGACCCATGCCCCTCACTCTGGCTTGGTCGTGTAACAGATGATGGCTAGATTTTGTAACTTTTACAGCCTATATAAAGTCATAAAAAGTTACGATTTGGTTTTAAAAAAATGCGTTTCGAACAGGTGCAAAGGTTTATTTTAGTGAAAAAGAAATATTTTGGTGTCAGGTGCTCGTTAAAAGGGCCAAAGCAAATCTGACGCCAATTTGATGATAAATGACTCATGTGTTCTTCGAGTATTTGTACACTTACCGACATCATTCTTGGGAGGTGTGTCGTATATCCCTTCAAACCACATAGATTTGTAATTTTCGTGTACGGTGATGTTCAGAACTTTACGTCTTTGCTCAAATCGATCATCTCTTTCTTTCAAGTGATGATCACCGAGAACCGCTGTCCAATCTGCTGGATCACTGGACGTAAAAGGGTCTGGGTGGAGTAAAGAAAATTAGAAGCATTGCAGCATGTGAAGACGGCATTTGAACTGGTAAAAACATCACAAATTTCGAATCATCCCAGCACTTAACGCGTGGTACCGTTTTGACACTGAGTATGGGGGTCTGGCCATTTATTGTATGGTCAAGTCCTCGCAATTAAGCTCTTAGAAAGAATGAAAAAGAAAGACGGCCTTGCCCGTTGTTTTCCATGTTATGGCAGCTGACTAAGATAAGATAGCGAGTCGAGAATAGCTTTCTAGATAGTGGAGACTGTAGTGAGCAACCAAAAGCGCAGCCAGAGTGAAAGTAGAACATAACAGCTATCCACCGAGAGAGGAGCATCTAACAGTTTAACCTTAGGTTGTGTAGGAGCCAGGGAAGGTATAATACTCACTAAAACAATGCGCAGCTGTCAGTATCCAGGTATTTGATATGACTGCGCCGCCGCAGTAGTGACCTCCTTTAAAGAACAAAGCCGCCTGCCAAGGCCACTTTCCCTGGGAACTCTGGGAACCACCCACAATCCTTTTCACTCGACCACCTGTAGTGTTCCCTATCTTTCTGAGGCCGCATTCCTGTGGAAAGACTACAAAGAAGGAAAAAAAAACAAACGTGTGGAGGCCACTAAACGGTAAACACATAGGAAACAAAATAATTCGTGTTTAGGAGAGCTTTATAATTGGAGAGTTCTATTGGTCAAGGAGCAGATCTGAAAATAGGCCCTAAATAATGTTTTCGTAGCACCCACACCACACAAAAGGTTTGTCCCCAGATTATGATGGACTGATACCCATAGAACATTCCTAGGCCAGTCGTACTGGTAAAATGTGGGGTCAGGGATCTGCTACAGCATGTTTTTATGGGTGGTGGGGGTGCTACAATACGCTATTATTCGGTGCCAAGCGCTTAAAATCTGCAACTAGAAGAATTATTGCATTATTGTGCCTCAATTCCAATATCGATTTGTATTTATGATAAACGACTACAAAATATAGGCCAAACACCCAAATTTATTGATAAACTCATATGCAAGAACATTAACGAAACGCTTGAACCAGGAATATCAAATACAGGCCAGGAGAGGGTAGCAATGCAAAGAACTGAGTTCCGACTTCTTGTAGCGCCATTTCGAGTACGTTACGAAAATCATTCAAGTTATATTCTTCACAGAATTCTATTTGAGGTCAATTGAAAAATAAATAAATAAATAAGTAAATAAATAAATAAATAAATAAAACTAATAATTTAGAAATAAGTGCAAGAATAAAAGAATATTGAAGCGACTCCTAAACCGACAGAGATACTTAGGGCCGATTATTTAAATGAAGTCCAAGTTAACCATTGTTTATCGCTGAGCCGTGGTTTAGACGTTGTCTCGCTAAACAACGGTTAAAACATGTTTAAAATTCATTATTGAAACGCGACTAAACCATGTTTTCTCGCAATCATTGACTAAACCATGTCTCAGGAGGAGATGCATTCAGTTGTCTGTGTAGTTATTTCGCATGCAAGTTTCCAGATAGTGGTTGAATCTTTGCAACATGTCTGCTAAAACAAGTCGTACAAATTTCAGCGAACAAGAAAAACTCGAATTGGGTATAGAAACTTTCAAGAAGTGGAAAGCAAAGTCTATGAAAGTAAAGCGTTGGCAAAAAAGGCAAAGGAATGGGAGAAATTTTAAACTAAATTTAACTCCCAAAATCAGTTCCTAACGGTGTTAAACGCGACCTCAGACAGCTTAAAGGATGCTGGAACCGGCTGAAACTCCAGTCGAAAAAGGAGCATAACTTAGATCGTCCTGAAGCAAGAAAAACTGGTGGAGGAAACGTTCCTGCCTCCCAAAGTGAAGTAAGCAAATTAGTAGCGGACGTAATCCCAGCCTCAGTTAATCCTCTAGGGCAGGAATTCGGTGATGATGCAGGAGAAGAACGTGATTTAAGGCGGGACAAAGGGACGAGAGGGAAGTTATTACATGCGAACTGGAGCCAAGTCCACTTGCTGACGTTGAAGCTATTAGCAGGAAGGGAGCGGCAAAAATCACGAAAAAGGAGGATAGTCAGAAGTACAGTAATTTTCAATCGCTTCTAAAAATTGTTTTCGATTGGCGTAGTTTCTTCAGTAACTGCCTGTAGCGCAGAGGTCCCTCCATTTCAAAATGGCTGACGATAAAAATATCGTTAAACAGCGTTTACACTTTATTTATTTTATTTTTTATTTATTTTTATTTATTTATTTGCTAAACCATAAATAGCATTATTATAAGGAAAAGATAGAATAGATAGAAGTACTAGTTACAATGGTGAGGAGACCTAAAGGAAACTATGGAGCTTATGTTAATTAGGCCTCCTCAGTTATTGTTTTACAAGATGAAATTTTGAAAAAAGAACACGACGACGGATACAATTACAATAGGTTACAACTGATTAGCTGACTTGAACTACGAGCACACCCTCGCGCGTGCCGGGCTTCTGTCTCTAGAGGCCAGACGCCACCTGGCGTGCAAGAAATTTGTGTCGGAAACTATGCACGCTAGCCCGCTTTACCGCCTAATATCCAGCACGGTCATTTCGTCGCAAACCTCGTATTCACTGAGGTCAGGACCATCATGCCATGTGTTACCCGGCCGAACTGACCGGTTCTCACAATTCGTGTCAGTTAAATATGCGCCGTATATCGATTGTGTGTAATAATGTGTATGCGATTTCTACTATATTACTACTTTATTATATTTATGTTTTTATATTTATATATTTATATTTATAATTGTATGTTTGTAAGTGCTTTGCCTGACCCTACCTGTAATTCAGAGAAATCTGCGAATGGTGGAAATAAACAAATATTATTATTATTATTATTATTATTATTATTACTATTATAAAGGTTATTCTTCCTTTTGATAGATTTAAGAAGAGCTTTCGTTAAACACGGTTTTTTAAAGCGCCTTTGGTTACGAGTTACCCTCTTGAGAGGGAAGCAGTCATTACATATCTCTGTATACAAATCAAGAAAGCGGTTGTACGCAGTATTTGGCTCGTCACAATCCTTAAGCGGAGACCAATCGACACTTTCTAGTTTTTCAACAAAAGAAGGAATGTTATCCGGGTTCTCGTCTCTAATAAAACCGGGATCTTGTCGACATCGATTTACTAACGTGTTATCCGAGTGGACTGAAAAGACGGGTAGATGATCGGAAATATCAGTAAATAATAAGCCGCTTCTCGAACGCTCAAAAAAATTATTGACAAAAATATTGTCAATTAACGTAGCGGTATGAGAGGTAATTCGCGGGGACGTGTAATCAAAGGAAAAAACATATTAGAGTACATTCCATCTAAAAATTGGCCTGTAAGGTGATGATGGGCTGTGGTCACACTTGGGATTTTACGTTAGTAAAAGGCTTTAACCGTGGTAAAAAGGATGTAATAAAACTTTACTATAGTAAAACTCATTAGTTGACTTAACACGTTCCAGATGGTTTCCTAAGAGAAATGTGTCACTCAAATGGTGAGCCTGAGGACAGGTGATAATTCTTACGACATTCCATGAATGTTTTATTTTTCATCCAGTTGCGTGACTGTCTGTACATCTTTATCTCTAATTCTGCTGGAAAAATCCACCCAAAATCCATATGCATTTGTTTTCAGACAACAGATAGAAGAAATTTGGCTACACGGAATAAAAAACACTTGAATTGAATGGTTTACTTCTAAATTTATGCTCGACTCACAAATGAAACACGAACATCAGATGTAGGTGTATGATTCCTTGAAATCCAGAATTTACTGTGGACTTACCTCGAATGAAAGCGAAAATTGTCTGACCACTGTGACATCTCTTTTGTACTGTTTGGCGCGAAAAAAGGGAAAGAATAGGCTGGCGGCGCTAAAAATACATGTATAAGTATTCAGCAACGTGACACTCAGGGAACGCATCTCAAATAATGCGACAAAATGTCAACTGAAAAAACAAAGTTTAGATATATCGGCGATAAACCATATCGTTTTAGGAAAGTTTACTATGGTAAACTTTGCTTTCATCCTACCGCCGTTGCCACCGCAACAGACCAGATCTATGTTTACCATAGTAAAATGAGAAAAGCCGGTCACATTAGAAAACGTGTTTACAGTAGTAAACTCGACTTTACTATAGTAAAAAAAGCCCAAGTGTGACCACAGCCATCTGTTGGTAGTTCATTAAATTAACATTGAAATCCCCAAAAGGAAGCATATTTTGTTCTCTCTAGAGATTTTATCTAATAATTCATTGTTTGTAGACACGAAATCGTCAATTCGTTGATTGGGAGGTCTGTACACAATACCAACAATTATATTCTTTTCCCGAGGTCTTGTCGCTTCAATAAATAGTGATTCTACAATGTCAACATTACTGATGGACATATCTTCTCGAAGCTTGAACTCTAGACCGTTGGAGACATACAGCCCTACCCAACCTCTAATTCTATTTTGCCTATGTTTGTGAAGAAACTTAAAACCCTTGATATCGATCGAATGGGAAGATTCGTTTAGCCAGGTCTCAGAAATTCCGATGACAGAAAAATTTATGTCCAAGCATGATAGAAGATCAGTCAGGCTGTTTAAATTGTGTGAGAGGCTACGAATATTAAGATGTAGAAGAAAGAAATCCGCGCTAGAATAATTTTCGTGTATGAACATTTCGTTAAATTGATTTTCAATTAAATAGTCGCAGGGCGTCTCTCCTGTGTTGAAATTAATATCAGGGTCAAGACTGTCCGACTGTGTTAAAGAAACGTTTGAGTTAGATAAAATTAGATTGTAACGTAGACTAGAAAATCTATCGGGATCAAAGTGAACCGCCGGGCCATTTTGAAGTTCATAGAGCGCCAGAGAAAAGCTAGAATCGTCTAAATGATTAAAAGGCAGTACATCTGAAACTGAGTATTGTGTTACTGACATTTTTAACTAACAAAATATCTTATCTGGGCTTATCTGGATTGAGCAGGTCTATCTTTCACAATTAGTCTGTCCAAAACAAAGTAAGCCATTTTCCCATTTCGTTTTTTGCTTCTTCCATTTTTGGCCTCTGTTCTTCGCGCTTCTCCATGGTTTCCTTCGCAAGATCCTCGCTGACAAATAAACCAGCGGGTTTAATTCTTCTTGCATTTCTTATGATTGAATCCTTTTGCCTCCATTCGCGAAGCCTACAAACAATTGTGCGAGGGCGTCTTCTGGAACCAGCAACAACCCGACCGACATGATGAGCGCGTTCGATGTCGAGCGCCCCAGCTAGGTCGAGCTTCTCTATGAGGACTTGTTACTCGGGCTGCGCGCGTCTCGCGCGTCGCCCGGGTCTAAGATTACCGACGGTTATTCTTTTTCGTCGTCGAGTATCATCCACAAAGTGCACTTCCGGCGTTTCTGCGCAAGCGCTAACTATTTTTAACAGAGTGATGCCTGTTGTCACGTATCGGAAAATGTCGATTCACCTTGTGTCTTTTGAAGTCTGAACAAACAATATGTTAAGAGAAGTGTCTATGCGAATGATTGCAAGTTCAACGGCGAGAAGAAAGCTTTTAACATGAGTAAACTTAACTCCAGATGGACTGCCGTGTTTCCTCGTGTCTGCTTCAGTAGACTGCGAGTAGTCTCTAATTTTGGCGATGGATTGTGGGGCGGGCGAAAGACACGTGCGCGCGCGAAGTTGCGAGGAGACGCGACGCGAGGGGAGCGCCAAAAATTAGAGACTACAGACAAAGGGAGTTTGACCTTTCACGGCCGAGTGATTCGGAAGTATAAATCTCATATCAACAGCAAGAATGATACTTGTTGTCATGTATCGGAAAACGTAGATTCACCTTGTGTCTTTGAAGTCTGAACAACTAATATGTTAAGAGAAGTGTCTATACGAATGTTTGCAAGTTCAACAGCCAGAAGAAAGCTTTTAACATGACCAAAATTTAACTCCAGATGGACTGCCGTGTTCCCCGTATCCGCTCCATCGAGATGTACATTTTGTTGAATAACTCAAGTACGGGATATCACACACCCCTGAGATTTTGTTTGACAGGTAGTTAATTTACTATTTTCCCACAATATCTCAATTTCGGGACTTAAATTTTTGAATGATAAGCGATTAGTTTTTACAAATGTACTAGCGGCTTGAAACTGTCCAGAAACGTTCCTTTCTTGTGTTTCAAATGACCCTGGATTGACGTATTTGTAAACAGTTTCACTCTGCTAATTAATTTTCTACTCATATTTCACCGAGACTCCATTCACATTTATGCGAAAAAATCCTACATCGTTCGATAAGCGTTTCCTTTCTCAAACAATTATCCATCGAAGCGAAAACAAGTGTGCTTAATTTTTTTTTTTGGAATCAATACACTATTTTTGTCACCTTGCATAATGATAAACCTCTGTGGCCTAAAGGTCATTGTTCCTACCTGTGACGCAGCTAACCCGGGTTCGATGTCTGTTAGTGGTATATATCACGGGCTTTATTTTTTCTGTTTCTCTTTTTCTTGTTCTTTTAGAAATATTTTTTACAAGTGTTATAATTATTGTTCTCAATGGTTGAGCTGTATTTTAGAGGAATATATGTTGATAGGGGTCTAAAGAAATAGACTCCAACACAAGCTAAACACAATGCGTCCGATGTAAGAAAGACAGACTTCCAGTTAGGGATACAATACTGTTTTTTGCAAGCCCGAGTTTAGGCTAATTGTAGCTTCTTGTTTGACTTTTTCCGCTGTAGTGTCCCAAGATTCATTCTCCTGTTCTGGTATCCTATCAATTCGGATGTTGTTCCTTCGGTTTTGGTTCTCTAAATATTCTATTTTGTCCATGTGGTCGTCGATAGAATCGTAAATATCATCGATATCAGCTTCAATTTTGACAAGTTTAGTGAAACATGGCTTGAATTCATCGATTTCTTTCTGTGAGAATTCTAGGCCGGCTTTAAAATCACTTGTGTCTTTCTGGCAGATGTTTAGACGTGTCTTAATATCAGCCACGGATTCAACCACTGCATCAAGTTGTTCAGGAGCGAATCCAGAAGAGTTTTAAACATCCTCTCCTGGAGTTGAAGCATCTTACTTAACATAGAATTCGTTACAAACTCAACTCCGGTGCCTGGAGAACTGGCAGAAGATTTGGAATTGCGTGTTTCTGGCATGGTAAACAAAATAGCGACAGAGCAGGTCTAACTTACTATTGTTCCTTAGTCGATGTTTAGACACGGTCTAAACAATGTCATGAAAAAAAAAAGCGTTTAAATAATCGGTACTCATGGTTTAAACATGGTTAGACGATGACATAAATGTTGTCTACACTTCGTTTAAATACCGTAAAAGCTCTTTTAAGCCCCCCGTCTCTATTAACCCCCTCTCTCTAATAAGCCCCCCGTTTGGAGGTCTGTTTTTTAATAAGCCCACCCCCCTCTCTGATAAGCCCTCCCCCCCCCTCTTTGGGACATGAGATTTTGTAATTAGTCCCTACTATTCCCTCTTATGAAATCCACTTTATGAGGCCCAGTTGGTTTGTTTTTAAAATATACACTTAAACACTTAATACTGTTTGCTGCTCTGTATTAAATAATAAAGTTTCACTGCAGTTGTTTGAGTTTTGTACAAAAACTATTTTAAGACGAAAACGAAGTGTTTAAGATTTGAATTAAGCACCCCCCACCCCCCTCTCTCTCTAAAAAGCCCCCGTCAATGAGGCCTGAAATTAAATAAGCAACCCGGGGGCTTAATAGAGCTTTTACGGTAATCGGCCCTAATTTTTGAAATTTTCGTTTGAATGGGATTTCCTGGGGAAAAAGTTTGATAAACAAGTTTTGACTTCTTACTTTTCTTTAGAAATAACGACTATGATTGAGATTCAATTCCAAACCCCATTGAGAATGATAAAGACGAGATCCGTACTTAACAAAGAAAAAAGAAAAACATGACCGGGACGTATATATACATTTACAATAACCTAACAGCATTGAAAAGAGTTTGCTATACGTATAACAAATGTTACCTGCAGTGTGTCCCGGTATCGGTGTAGCTGAAAATTTAAAATTACGAAAAGTTAGGTCACGGTTTTGCAACAATTAATTGCGGCTATCCTTCAAATGAAAAGTTACAACGATATGCTTTAAATCCGTTTCAGAAGTGAAAACTTCATATCTCCTTAAAGAGGGGGACAAAAGGTCTACAGATCCGCGGATTTTGCAAATAATTTTGCCCGGGATTTCGGATCCAGCGTGAATCTACATGGATGATATTTGCGGACCCTGTATTTCCAGCGGATTGCGGTTTTATCTAATGTTTGGGCTCGGATTCTGAATTTATGTTAGGATTGTGGTCCTCTATCTCCGAAATCTAGAGGTGTTTACCATTTGTCAGAAGAATTCGGATGGAATGACCGTTGATGATAACAGTAAGCAATTTCCGAATTTACCAACCACCGGGATGAGATTGGCGCTTACCATTTACTGCACGGGGATCCCTCATGCGCACTCACTCGTTCTGGCCCAAAAGGACCTGGAAACGGAACGATTCGTTCAAATGGTAAGCAATTTTCCGAGGAAGCGCGTTGAGTGACGACCCCAAACTACGGCTGCGAAGGAGACTACTAAGGTGACTATTTAACTTTGGTGAGGGACAAATAGGAAATAGTATAGGAAGGAAAGGGGAAGGGAGAAACGGGCGCGCGCGGAGCGAGGAGAGTGCGAGGGATAGAAAAAGGAAGAGCCTGCGGCCTGCAACAATGCCATTGTTTGTTTCGCATTTTACGTCCAGTTTTGGGACGAAAAAAATCACTATTGGTCAGAATTAATTATATGTCAATCACAGACTTAATCTGATTGGTCAACACTGATACCACAACATCCTGAGTAACTTGATCGATTGTTCTCAAGTTGAAAAGAATGCGGCGGATGAGCTGGAAGCCGGGAGTGCGAGCGTTGTTTAAAGAAAACATCATTGAAGTTGGAAGGTGACGGCGTCGAATTTAACCCGAAAGAACAGCAAAAAAGGAAACAAATCCAGGAAAAGAAAGACTTAGCGGCAGTTTGGTCGACGGGTCTCGGGAAAAGTCTCATCTTCCAGTTGTTTGTGTTGCTGGAACGAAACTAATATATGGATTTAGCCCAACCTAAAATACACGACGCATACGTTTGTTCGAAACAAATTTAGTATATCGCAGCCACGTTAGGCTCAAGTATTGATTATTATTATTAGGATACAACACACAATAAATGGGACATTTCACATAGCATACATAGCAGGGCGGACGTAGGGGAGTACGTACGGTGGCCAAACCCAAATTTTCTCGAACAGATGGGTTACCATATTTTCTTAACCATGGAGCCCCGCTATGAAGAGCTGCCTCCACATACCAGCATAATCAATGACCAGATTGCAGAGGTAGGGTCTGTGGGTTTGCCCCCGTTCAATTTGGCAGGGAAACTGGAAGATCTGTCTGACAAAAATAGTCATTGTCTATGCCTCAGCGGAGATTGCTGTCGACAAGAATTTTCCCCCAGTCTCTCTTGAAGAAAGGTAAATAAAAGCTTTGAACAGCAGCGTAACACGATCGCATATACAGTCAAACCTGTATATAAGGGTACTGTATGTAGCGGTCACCCCGTGTATAACGGTCAATGTACAACTTCCCGAAAATCCAATAATACACTTTGTTTGCCCCCCAAAATTTTGCATAACCATTGTTTTCGATTTCTCTTGGGACTAACAATCGTCCCGAGAGAAATCGAGAATAATGCTTATGCAAAATTTTGGGGGGCAAACAAAGTGTATTATGGGAGATGTGAAAGTGGCGAATAGGCCATTTCGGAGTTGTGCAGAGAACTGAGGCGAGTTTTAAATTTTAACCAATCGATAAATTGATTGAGTGATTATTTCCATTAACGTTCATTAACTTCCATTATTATATGACTGGCTCTTTCAGCGGTCAAGATGAATCAATTCTCCTGCTGTGATTGGCTACCCGCGAGGTCAAGATGGAGCCATCTTGACCGCTCGGGATAGCCCGTTCGTCCCGCGTTTTACTATCCTTTAATTGCGTCCTATGAGTCATATAATAAATCCTTTATTGACCACGCTTGTTCGGTCAAGATGGCGGGATATTGGCCTCGTTCTTTTTTTGCGTGTTTATGGATCTCGATTTCGTCTCGGTCCATAAACACGCAAAAAAAGAACTTGGCCAATATCCCGCCATCTTGGCCAATAACCCATATGTAGAGTTTTACTGAACCTCCCTAAAAGTACACCACGGACATTTTATATTTTTATGGGCCTTTTTTCTTGTGTTTATTGAGTTGCTGTTAAGGCGGGATTTAACCTGAACATCGTTATTTAGTCGCTTTAACATGGATTTAGCGCCGGGGGTTGGGGTGGGGTTGACTGTACGCAGTTTGATTACGTACGGTGAGAAAACCAACAAGATACACCGAATGCAAATATGGCGGACCACTCGGTGGGCGCCCGGGACGAGCTACATGAAATCGAGGCTAGTCAGGCTTTGATGTTTTGTTTTGCAGAATGGCGTTGGTTCATCGTAGTTCCGGTCTGTTTTATTTCGCTGTGCCTACGAGTTGCTGTGTTTCTGAATGACTCGGTCGAGAAGGGATAAAAATCTTCCACCGTTCACCTCTAAGGCCAAATTGTGGATTAATGCAATTCATTGAGACGAAGACAAGGAGTTCAGGATCGCCGCGGGAACTAAAGTTTGTTCGCTACATCATTATTTCAGGATAGACGATCTTAAAAAAATCGGTTAAATGACGAGCTTATGTGATGTCTGGTGGTGTTCCAACACGATTTCCATGGCCAGTACCTTCCCCAAGGTAAAGAAAAGTTCCTCTCGAAAGACATCCTCTGTCCCAATAGAAGAAGTTTTTGTTTACGTCCGCGTCCACTCGCACGGCATCGTACAAGTACTACGGTGTAATAACCAAGCGAATGAACTTCAACATTACTGCCCCGTCGTTGAAACCAGTAAAAGCATTGACCAAATGACAACGACTCGGAGGTAAATGCGATCGCTTACACATTTTCTAAGATCTCCCAGGCTGAACGTAAACTCCTTCGGCGATATAGTTAACTCCTTTCCTTCGTCTGTTTTCGCCTAAGAGGCGAACGGGGAAACTGAGAAAAACACTTTCTCTGCTGTGGAAGATTTCACTCCCTTCTGGTGACATTCAGGAACATAAAAACGCGTAGGGAGGGCGAAACAAAACGAGCCAAATCGACGTCGAGGTAAGCCTTTCTGGTGATGTCAAGCCTTACTAGCCTCGCTTTTATGCGACTCGTCCAGGGCGCCGACCGAGTGGTCCGCCACATTTGCATTCGGTGCATTGACTCCGCAATTGTGCGACTAATTTAACTGGGAATACGGTAAAATAGGACTCTTTGGCTCTTTGTGGTTGTTTTCCTTACCGATTTGGACACAGTATGATGCACATTTTATTTCTATCGTCATTTATTGAGATTTTTTGTAGATGTCTTAAATTTACATATTAACTAGTGGGCGCAAAGGTTGCTGCAGGCGCTTCCTTTTCCCTCCCTTCCGTCGCGCTCCGCGCTATCTCCCCTCGCTTCACGTGCGTCCGCCTCGCCACTCGGCCTTCCCTTTTCTAGTGCCTGCCAGGCAAGTTAAGGAAATAGCGGTTTTAGTAATGCTATGAAATGATCAAGAAGTAAAAACTCAAAACTCAAACTTCAATTCATGGAATAAATTTCACGAAATTTTGCGGATTGGATTTTGGCAACTTCTTTAGCGGGTCGACAGAGTCAGTGATAAATTATAACGGATGAGTGATTAGTATACCCCAGGTATACCCTTACTCAACCCCCTCCTTAAAAACAACGGAAATGTCCTACTCTCAAGCAGTTTAAGGCCTGGGTTTAGAAATATGTTCATAAATATGGTTGATCGCCAATATCTTCTTCCAGATTGCCTAGAACCGGATGAAACTTTCCCTAAAGATAAATCTTGTTGTCCTTGTTTGCCTTAACGTATAAATTTAATCACGTGATCAGTCACGTGATCAAAATTTGAAAAAGACTTAAATCGGCGATGCGGTGGCGGATTTTAAGTTAACAGATAAATAAATCAGCGTTTTTAATATAAATCCAACATATCGAACTTTCTACGCTTGGAGTGATTGCTCACGAGTTTTAGTTTTTAAATTATCAACAGCTAAACGTTGAATTCTGGGAAGAAAAATGACCTTTGCCCTCACAACTTTTTTGTTGAGAACGATGGACGGTCACTCCAAACGTGAGACGCTGGAAATAATTAATACGCATAAGAAAAGCGTTTTTATTCGATACTATATCCCACAAAAGTCACCTACTCCTTAAATAAGTGATGATTTCAAAAAAATGGTCACGTGACACGCCACGTGATCTAAGATAACGTTTATTGCACGTCAAAATGTTAAGGATGATGAGAACTACCCATGTGCCGAATTTCGTTTCAGTGTCATTCCCCTGGGCTGTTATATAACAAAAAACCGTTTTCTCTAATAAACGCCCCCTGACCCAGGCCTTAAACTGCTTGAGCTGTTAGAATCTGCATGATATGTACAAACGTTTAAGCCAGGGATCTCACCAATTGCATGATTAATTGATTTTTAAAATACAGCTTCACTGGAAACCTTTTGACACTGATACCGTTACAAAGGTTGGGCGGAAATAAGAACCGTGCCGCTCAGGCCACTGACTTACCATTGAACTTAACTCTCCTTCCGCTTGAAAACAGATGCGAAAATAAAAACAGCTGCGATTGATCAGTTACAATGCTAATGTGGACAAAGGAGTCATTCTACCTGTTCTACTGCGAATGTCATAAAATTGCAAAAAAAGAAAAAGTTCCCTTTTTTGCCATTTAACACCCCGCGGCCTAATACGAATCAGTCCACTGGAGATAGCACAAGTTGCCCATCAATGTTTGGTCTACAAGCAGTCTTCTTTAGATGATCTTTATTGACGTTGTGAAGTAACACTGAAGTTAAAACACGTCAACTATAGAACTGAATTAGACTGAGAGAGAGCAAGGTGATACACAAAAGCAATATTAAAGACGGATTACTACAACCATCATTACTAAATAGTAACAATTTAGTGGAAAATCTCTGACATTACCTGGCTTAGGTGTTGCTTCTAAAGGTGCAAAATCTGTTACAAAACAAACAAAAAATAAAGAATATAAATTAAAAATTTTCGAGTAGATATTGCTGCTGCTGCTGGCTTAAGCCTAAACAGTTTTGCAGACAGCAAAACAACACGTTTTCTTCTAAAATGTATAGACGTTGGGAAGCGTAGCCTGCGTGGCAGGCGTTTTAAGGAGAAGGGGGAATTCGATCGGGCGCCCTTCGCGTTTTCGCGCGTACGATTGTCCTTTGAACGCCTGCCATGCGGGCGATGGGAAATCCAAATCACCGAATGTTCTAATGTGGATTCTCGAGCGCGATCCTCTCACGCTAGTAAGCTCCCCTCAGTCTCATTACACGAAGAAAATAATGGTTAATCGCTTGATAGAAGATTATATCGTTCTTTTCTTTCTTGGGAAATATGGAAGGCTATATAACGCACTTTCTTACTGGTCTCAAGGCACTTTCTTAACCAGTGGGGTGGATAGACGGCCAGGAAAAGGGGGACTCGGTCCCTTTCGATTCCGTTTTAACCACAGGCTGTACCCCCACCTTCACCTCCAGTTCTCAAGGCACTTCCCCTTTCCAAACTATCACCCCGCTTTTTCCCTCGACTTCCGTAAGACTTCACCTTTCTTTTCTCACAGTGTCTGCACCCTTTTTCTTCCCTTATCGCCCCTTCTCTTCAATACCACCCCTTGCTCGTCCTTGTCCTTAGCGACCGGTTGAACATTAATAGCGTGATATTAATGCTTGAAAACAAATAAACGTGTTAGAGAATATGTCTAACTGAGCTTACCATACAACGGAATTGTGCTTAGAAAAACCAAAAGGCCCTCCAGCAACATTATGGGTCTCGTTCTTCTATGCCGGCGGACTTTGTGTCGATCGCCTGAAGGCAGACAACATTTGACGATATCAGTGCTTCAATGACACGTTTCACCCCATAATGCCTCTGTGTCGCCGCACGATGCACTGCATTTGCAGGAGGTGTAAGGAAAGGGAGGCTCAAATTAAATAGGCGGGTTATCAGGAGTACCCAACGACCTTTTCTGAGAATTTTTATCGTACGATGTACTAAACACTACCTGAGTGTCCCCCTCTCAATCTTCGTTAATATTTAACTTTCCTGGCAAAAAAATAACCGCTCTTCAATGCCAGCGAGCAAAACTTTTGAGAAATAAAAATCCCAGCCAGCTACGAGCGTGTCGTTTCTCAACCAGCCAGCAAAGTTGAAAAATGCCACAAACACGAAATGCCAGCCAGCACGGGTAGAATCTTTCCAGTTTGCCAGCCAGCGGTCGCGTAAGGAAGAAAAATACCCAGCCAGCTAATTATTGATTTTAACTTAATTTTTGGGCAAAATATGTCGAATGGTTTATTTCGGATGTCAGATCGTTCCCAAGACGGGCAATAGGCTTCTATCTGTATCCCGTGTTGTTTACTTTTAGTTTTTTCCCCGAAGTCCTATCTTCTCGCAGATAAAAATCCACCAAAATACGAAGCCAACTGACAGCACATGCTATTCAATACGTCGAGACTCTTGAAAGTTGCGTTACGAGCCCAAGGACAGTTTGTTTTTCATTAACTTTATTTACACTCTCACGCAGGTAAAAGTGCGCCCTCAGTACTCTCAGCCAGCATGCAAACTGAAATAAGACAACTGCCAGTAATAACGTGTTTTGATTCCTGTCAGCCAGTAAGACTCATTACGGACCCAAATTCTAGCAAGATTTCGTTAAAATAACACTGCCAGCAAGATTTTTATTTCAGCAAACATTTTGCCAGCCAGCCCAAAATCGGCCTGCAGAGCGGTTATTTTGCAGATCGGCTCCATCGAGCACTCCTGGGTTATTTTTTTTACTGAGCTGCATTTAAAACACTGATTATCGCTCGACAGGACTGTAGTTCCCAAGTCATCTGGCCTGGTAGTAGGTCGCCAAATCACCTTAACGAAAGGAAAATGTAAGCGCGCTCTCACAGAGTTTCTTTTGTATGCTCGATTGATCCTCAAGCACTGGTGAAACTTGAATGCTCCCGAGGATTACGTGCCTTCGTCGCAGGTTTAAACGGGGAGGGGGCCTCCCCTTTTACCCCTGCCACGCACGCCGGCTAGAGGCTTAATTACCTGTGTTTATGGTTCTGCGTGTCCCCGTCCACCACTGCTCAGAGTACTACCCTTACTAATAACTGAGCTACTGGCAGACAGCCAACAATCTATTGTACTAGCGCAACATGTGCGAGTGAGTTTCCTTGAGTAATTCCACGGCCACGTGTGTAGTGTCTTACAACTGCGGTGTTAACGAAGGAACTAAAAGCTGACAGATGATGGAAGGAATATTTCCGATGAAATCTAGTTTGATTTGTACTACTGTCGCTACTTAAAGAAACAAGAGGCTACAATTAGCCTAAACCCGGGCTTGCAAAAAACAGTATTGTATCCCTAACTTAGTGCTAAACAAAAGAATAGAGGGAAGTCTGTCTTTCTTACATCGGACGCATTGTGTTTAGCTTGTGTTGGAGTCTATTTCTTTAGACCCCTATCAACATATATTCCTCTAAAATACAGCTCAACCATTGAGAACAATAATTATAACACTTGTAAAAAATATTTCTAAAAGAACAAGAAAAAGAGAAACAGATAAAATAAAGCCCGTGATATATACCACTAAAGGACATCGAACCCGGTTTAGCTGCGTCACAGGCAGGAACAATGACCTTTAGGCCACAGAGGTTTATCATTATGCAAGGTGATAAAAATAGTGTATTGATTCCAAAAAAAAAAACTAAGCACACTTGTTTTCGCTTCGATGGATAATTGTTTGAGAAAGGAAACGCTTATCGAACGATGTAGGATTTTTTCGCATAAATGTGAATGGAGTCTCGGTGAAATATGAGTAGAAAATTAATTAGCAGAGTGAAACTGTTTACAAATACGTCAATCCAGGGTCATTTGAAACACAAGAAAGGAACGTTTCTGGACAGTTTCAAGCCGCTAGTACATTTGTAAAAACTAATCGCTTATCATTCAAAAATTAAAGTCCAGAAATTGAGATATTGTGGGAAAATAGTAAATTAACTACCTGTCAAACAAAATCTCAGGGGTGTGTGATATCCCGTACTTGAGTTATTCAACAAAATGTACATCTCAATGGAGCGGATACGGGGAACACGGCAGTCCATCTTGAGTTAAATTTTGGTCATGTTAAAAGCTTTCTTCTGGCTGTTGAACTTGCAAACATTCGTATAGACACTTCTCTTAACATATTAGTTGTTCAGACTTCAAAGACACAAGGTGAATCGACGTTTTCCGATACATGACAACAAGTATCATTCTTGCTGTTGATATGAGATTTATACTTCCGAATCACTCGGCCGTGAAAGGTCAAACTCCCTTTGTCTGTAGTCTCTAATTTTTGGCGCTCCCCTCGCGTCGTGTCTCCTCGCAACTTCGCGCGCGCACGTGTCTTTCGCCCGCCCCACAATCCATCGCCAAAATTAGAGACTACTCGCAGTCTACTGAAGCAGACACGAGGAAACACGGCAGTCCATCTGGAGTTAAGTTTACTCATGTTAAAAGCTTTCTTCTCGCCGTTGAACTTGCAATCATTCGCATAGACACTTCTCTTAACATATTGTTTGTTCAGACTTCAAAAGACACAAGGTGAATCGACATTTTCCGATACGTGACAACAGGCATCACTCTGTTAAAAATAGTTAGCGCTTGCGCAGAAACGCCGGAAGTGCACTTTGTGGATGATACTCGACGAAAAAGAATAACCGTCGGTAATCTTAGACCCGGGCGCCGCGCGAGACGCGCGCAGCCCGGGTAATAAGGCGATTAAGTTGATGGATCTTCACCTGCCGTTTAACGCTTTTTTTAGTCTTTTTTTCTCTTAGTTGCTCGAGTTGGGCCGCACGCATACCTGTGTTCGATTGATGTTATCACGGCCTGTTATCACCAATTGGAGATGCCCTCTTTCCTCGCAAAACCGGTAATATTGACGAAATCAAAATAAACCCTAAAACCAGGACTGCGATAACTTTACTGCTATTTTACCCAGAAATGCTGTCAACTGTTGGAAGTGACTAGCAAAGGTGACAGATATCTTGCATCGCCAACGAGTTATTGTCCATGGGTCTTGAATTCGAAAATGTTTTGACGCATAAGCCAAAGCGTTTTTAAATATGACATAATAAAATAAGACCTGGGAAACTTGACTAAGCTACGGACGAATTTCAGGCTTGCCAATCCAGACCACGAAAATTGATGAAACGTGATTTAATAGAATCACCGTACAATTAATCAATTCATACGATCGCCGAGGCAGTGTAATATTAGAGAACAATTCAAGGTATTTACTGCTAATGAAGTCTGTGATCTCAGCTTTGAAAGCTATTTATGAAATTCCGCTTCTCTTTTGGGGAATACGAGGCATATTTAACTTTGGCGAGTCAGCAGTGATTATATGGTGAGTCGTTAAATACTATAGTTTAGTGTTACTTAACAAGACGGTGATTATTCTAGTGTGTTTGTTACCTGAAGAAAGATATCCCCTCCTTGAAGCTGCCTTTAGACACTCGGTAATGACAGATGTACGCGAGTTTTAAAACGGTTCTGTAAACTCTTTGCACACCTAATTCAAAAACACGCTGTTGGCGGTGTATATTACGCTGCAGAACTGCATAGACTGTAACGCAGAAGTTACGATGTTAATAAATCTGTCAGTATTAATAACGGGACAGGAAATGCTGTGAAAGATTACCAGGTCTTTATTTATCGTCACAGCTTTATATGACCCCTGATGACGCAAGCTGAGTTGTTTATGGAAAGCACATGCTTGTCTCGTGCTGTAAAGACAAAACGGAATTTGGTTTCTCAGGTTAGCCAGTGCCTGTGGCGAGTCGCGAAATGCATGACAAAAACCATAACCTATAATATGAGATCCCCTCTCTCTGCTCTTTATAAATATTAAAAGGACAAAGCTAAGCTGACCAAAGCCACAAATGGCCGCTCTGTCATTTACCCTCAAGCAGGCTTCGGAGCTGCTTATTGGAATTGGGGACATTGCGGCGGCTGAATGAAGCACAAAACATACACAGCCCGCGTCCCCCTCCCTCCCTTTTGAAGAAACAGAAGAAGGGAAAAAAATAAATAAATAAACTGAGCACAAAGGACTTAATTTTAGAAATGCTAAAGGACTCTAGTCCCCTCCCCTCGACCTGATTTCCTCTGAGCCGCCGCTTGTTTAACATTGCGGGTAAAAAAAAGGCAGCGTGAAACAATGACCGAAAAAAAAAAAATAATAAAATCGTCTGCGTTCGCAGGCTAAAGTTGAGAAGAAGTAAGCCTGCAAAAGAAACAGGGTACAGTCCTGATACAGCAGCTCTGAAAGGTAAGTAAGCTTGCTGGATAACGAAACGAATCAGCTGACGAATGAAACGTTATTGAACACTCCCCTGAGGGGCTTTTCGGTGATCAATACATCATGTTCAAGATAAAATAAATTAATGTAAATATAAAAACGATATATAAAAGGGAGTAAATTAATGACAAGAAATCTAATATCTAAATGTCTAATAACATTTGCTTAAGTTTACGTTTAAAAACTTCATGATTTTTACTTAGTTTAATCTTTATCTAAGCTATTCATAAGCTGACAGCTCTGTACTGGAATGACCGCTGACCGGTGGCTGTTCCCCATACCTGTTCATTCTCTGTGCTGAGGTTTTAGCGGATGCTTTGAGAAGAAATGATAACATTAGGGGTATTACAGTAAATGGACAGGAAATAAAAATAAGCCAATACGCAGACGACACAACCCTTATTCTTGATGGGTCTAGGACGTCCTTCACAAACGCTGTCCAGGCTTTAGAACTTTTTAGTGTAAGCTCTGGCCTTCGCCTAAACCATAAAAAAACAGAAGTGCTCTGGATTGGTGCCAATAAGGATAGTGAGGAGAAATTTTGTCCTGACAAAAATTTTAGGTGGATAAGAGATAAAGTTAAAACGCTAGGCGTTTGGCTATCTACTGACGCTGCGATAACAGTGAAAGCCAACTATGAGGAAAAATTAGCAGACCTCAGGGCAACCCTGAGCTGTTGGTTTTCGTCGTTAAACCCTGCTTGGAAAAATTACTGTGTTGAAAAGCCTGATCATCTCTAAACTTACTTACATATTGTCACCTTTACCAACAAATCATTGCGCCATCGAGGAAATTAACAGTCTGCTGTTTAACTTTCTATGGAATGGCAAAGGAGACAAAATTAAGCGCGATGTAATGATCAGTGAGTACGAACATGGCGGACTAAAGATGATTGATGTTAGGCTCTTCACTAAGGCACTAAAAGCAAGCTGGGTAAAGAAGTACCTTGATTCAGAAAACCTTGCTAAATGGAAATTATTTGTGGATTCGCAACTTCAGATTTTCGGTGGCGATATGTTCTTTAAAGCTAATCTGCATAAAAAAGATTTAGAGCTATTTTTTAGGCTATCGGACCCTTTCTTGCAAGAGATAATGCAGGTATGGTCGGAAATCAGCTATGTGGGTAGCATTTCTTCCAACAAGCACCTTCTTTCACAGAGCCTTTGGCTTAACTCTCTTATTCGTGTCGGGAATAAACCAATACATTAAAAAACTTGGTACTTGCAGGGAATACTCAAAGTTAATGATCTAATGGAAAATGGAACCAGGTTTTTGTCTTTTACAGAATTTAAACGCCGTTACAATATCAAGCCAAGTTTTCTCTCTTTCTATGGCCTACTATCAGCGATTAAGCTATTGCGCAAAACTTTTCAAGAACATTTCCGTCATGACAATGATGTTGATAGCAAAGCTTACTGAAGACAAGCTCCTTTTAAATTATAATTACTAGTAGGTTGGGATTGAAAGCGTGCTTTGCGCGATTTCTGAGCAAGTCTAGAGATGCAAGAAGCAGCGAGAGCTGTGATATGACAGTCAAAAGACAGAGTAGGATCAAATATCACTCCTAAGTCCTTAAAGGAGTCCGTTGGTAGAAGTTCCTTGCCCAAGAAAGACAGCTTAAAGCTTAGCAGTTTGCAAATCATCTGATGACTGCCGAGCACCATTGACTTTGTCTTGTCTGGTTTCAGCAGGAGGTAGTTCTCAAAGCACCAATCACATGGTTCTTAAAACTGGCAGACGAAATCTAGGCTTCTCTAATTTCTCTCTCCTTCCTGTGTTAATTTAACACGTGTTTGTGCCCTCGTTCCTTGAGTCCTCTGGGGAGTGGCTGGAGACAAGAACTGCGATTGCTTTCGATGTACCTCGGCAATTTTCGTCTCAACACCAAGCATTGCCCCTGGAATGAGGAAGTGATGTCGTGGCCGGGTCTTCCTTTTGCGAAAGTGAATTTTCCAGTACTAAGAAGCCTGGAGTTTGCACTGATATATGATTCCGGGAAGTCTCCAGACACAAGCGTCGCCGACTTACGATTAGCGAGGAAGTGTACTCATACTCAAGTATACACAAAAAGGTGGAAAGATTGAGGATGAGGATTAACTTACGATGCGCGGCTACGATTGATTCACTCTGTGACTGGTTGGCAAAACTAGCGCCATCTTCCCCACCAATTCAATACTGAAGAAGCAAAACCAAAACCAATCGCGGTTTGCACGCGCACATTTTCCCGCGCTTTGCCCCGGTTGCCTGTTGCTTCGTTGCACTGTTTCGGTCTGTTCTCACTGGCAAAGGTAATTGCTTAGGTTGTGGTTTTACGACACTCAATTGAAAACTGTTCTATGTAAATATCCTCTGACTTCACTGTAAATGGTTAAGTAGAGAAAGATCGTCCCGAGGTCGCTCTCAAATCAAGAGTTTGGTTAACAGTCAAGACTCGTATTTTATTAAAAATATTTTTTATGATACATTTTTACAAAATAAATAAACACCTTGTGACTTTGATGCGAATGAGTTTCTTCTTTGTTTTCTCCGTATTTCTTTCACGGTTTCTTGTAAGTTTTGATTTCCTTTTTCATGTTTTAATACAGTATTTGTATAACAATTGGTCTTAAAAAACCTTTAAAATGACGATATTGGGATTCAAACGAACGTTCTTTCTTAGTCAGCGCTAAAACCTGAACACCAAACGTACATTGATTAAATTTGCCTCAGTTTTAGAGACACCACGCCACGTTGTGGTCAAACAAATTTTACATCAAAGTCAAGCTGAAGTAAAAATGTAAAACAGTGCGTATTTTTCGACGAGCGGCAAGGCTGTGCTGGCTGGCCTCCCTCAGACAGCGGGATGAAGTCTCCATTCTTTGTCTAATCATTGCCTGTTTTGTTTTTGTTTGGTGAACCTGCAGGGTTATCCACTGGCCTGATCAACTTGGTTAAAATCTGCGCCTGGAATAATTCAAACAACAATGACTTGATTTCAGATACTTCTGTGGGAGGGGGAAAAGCATGAGAAGTTTTTGTTTTGGAACCAAACTTCGGGTGAAATCAAAGCAAAGAAGGTTATAGATTACTCGGTTACTTGGAATTCTTTTTCCGAGTTCGCGTGTAACAACGTTGATAGCCTGCGAGCAATCTCACGCGAGATTTGTTTGTAGAGAGAGAACTTGCTCGTACAGTGTTAGGCTACAATGTTGAATAAATCACATCTTTCATCCAATTACCACGCTAGAAATTTTCCACCTCGCTCAATTACTAGAACATTTTCTCATAAATAAAATGTTCCTGGAAATACAAGAGAAAGACATGAATTAAACTCTTCAAAGGACACAGACAAGATCGGTTTGTAACGGTTTTTGATAGACACGAGAGGAACTTGGAAAACAGCGGCCCAAGTTTGCAACCCGTTTCCATCCTGGCCATCCGCGTGACTAAGGCCACTTGTTCATAGTTTCAATCCAGTAGTAGAGTACTTTTAAACAAAACTGGATCGTTATTTTGGGTTTCTAACAATATAAACATCTAGTGGGGCTTGTCAAATTAAAACTAGCCTGCGTGGCAGGCGCTAGAAAGGAAAAGGAAAGGGGAAAACAGACACGCGCGCGAACACGGGGGACGGGAAAGGTAGCTTCCTTTTCCCTTCCTTCCATCGCGCTCCGCGCTTTCTCCCATCGCTTCGCGCGCGCCCGCTTTCCTCCTTGCCTTCCCTTTCCACGCAGGCTAGATTAAAACGCGACATAGCCCCTAACTTTATCACCGTCCTTTCAACAAAAATTAGACCGTCCCAGGCGTCATTCAGTATACAGAGACGAAAAACAGAGCCACGCTTTTTCTCCTTACAGTATTTACATTGAGTTGTTTTTGCACCTAGCAGGTTGAACGACTGGCGCAGGCTAAAGAGAAATTACCTAGAGTTGAACGACTGGCGCTGGCTAAAGCCGAGAAATTACCTAGTATCGTCAGACAAAAACTTACCTGATTGTCTGTCTGAGACGCACGACCTCTGAGTTGATAAACTGTAACCTGGCCTTCTGAATCACCCACTAAAATGGTTTCGATCTACCGAAGAAGAACAACAAAATCAAGCGATTATTACACCCTCATTTTAGAGTTTCTGTTTCTCACCACAGTCGTCGGATAAATGAATTTCCAGTACGATTCATTAAGAAATCTCAGTGCAAGGCTAAAAACATGCAACTGGTGCAGGCACAGCAAATGTGCAACTTGTCCCAAGCACTGAAAAACATGCAACTTGTGCCAAGCACAGAAAAACATGCAACTCAGTGGTGTCAAGCGCAGAAAAACATGCAACTTGTGCCAAGCACAGAAAAACATACAACTGGTGCCAAGCACAAAAAAACATGCAACTGGCGCCAAGCACTGAAAAAACATGCAACTTGTGCCAAGCACAGAAAAACATGCAACCGTGACTGGTACAAGAACAGCAAAATGTGCAACCGGTGCCAAGCGTAGGAAACCTTGTGACTGATCCCAGTCTATGATCAGTGCAACTGGTTCCTAGTGTTTTCAAACTTACACACCAAGCGTGGGATAACATACAGCCGCACCAAGCGCGCAAAAACATGCAACTGACGCTAACCGCGGAAAAACGCTTTACAACAAAAGCTTGTCCGTGAACCAAGTCAAAATCAGTTTTGCTTTGTTTTTGACGGAATGTTCTTGTTAAGTTGCTTTACACTGTACACAAACCAAAACAAACTGTGGCGGAATTGTAGGACCAGCAACAATTACCTCTGAGTTTACTGTAAATCGAACCACTGATAACTTTAATTCTTGCACAGGCACATGGGATATGATAGGATCCAATCTAGTAAACAAACAGATAACCACGGTTAAAAACTTCAGGGTTCCAGATAAGTTTTCAAGGAAGAGTGTCAAGAAGGAATTCCAAGGGACTCCACTACTCCCACCAAACCATCACAATTATTGTATTGATTTGTCGGGTCATGTTGCATTGGTCTTAAACGAACACACCTCAACTGTCACGGGAATTCTTGTTATAAGTTCGTTCAAATTGTAAGTAAGTACTTTTTCTGTTACACGAAAGGCCTGTGTACCACGAAAAGGTAAATTTCGAATTATTTCTTTGAAGGACTCGGAAAAGACACTAATATTATTTTATGGCGATTTTTTCCAAGACTCAATAACAAAACTTGAAAATGTTAGCCTAACTTTTTTCAAGCTGCAATCCATTTCCTTCTGTCACCCATGGCGATCTTGTAGACAACAGCAAATAGTTTCAATGCACATGGTAAGTACTTCGTAAGAAAACTACTCCATTGTTACATCTTTGGGTTTGTATGAATTATGCGAATTAAGAGTCTAAACTGGCAAAAGGTTGGCCACAGCCATTGGCTATAAACAAAGCGGCGAGATGAGCTGAGGACTTCTAAATACGGCTCCAACTTCGCGGAATCAGCGGAATCCCCACTGGAGCTTAGTAAAAACATGCTCCGCTTTTTCAGTTGACTGTGAATATGTGAATATGCAGTTATGAACACTACAAGTGAAAATAAAGCCTGAATAAAACATCAGGCTTGTACGGGACTCGAACCCACGATCTCTGCGATACCGGTACAGAGCTCTACCAACTGAGCTAACAAGCCAACTGGCAGGCAAGCGGCGTGGCCGAGCGGTTAGGGCGCTGGACTTGTAATGTGGTTGTCCCGGATCCAAGTTCCGCTATGGCCTCTAGTTGGAGGGTCACGCTTGTAAATAGCAAACTGCTTCGCCTCAGTTGGGTTGCTTAACCCTGTTATGTTTATTTGATTTACTTATTTCAAGTTATTTAAGTGGAATGTCTATGAACTAGCAAGAGCAGCTAAGTGCATTTCCACCATAAACAAAGTATTTATTTATTTAGTTTATTGTAAACCCGTGAATGATGAATAAATGACTATGAATAAATGAAAATCATATATTTGAACTGCTAATTGATCATTGATCATTGCAGTTATCAACACTACTTAAGCAGAAGTGAGAATAAAGTCTGATTTTTTTCAGGCCTTATTTGTCAGTCGACTGTTGACTGTCAGACACTGCTTGTCTTCAACTTGAATACTCACGTGTTGAGGCTTAGATCCCAGATCTCCACGGCCTTATCGTTGACACAAGCAAAAAGCGTAGCTGATGATGGTGACCAACAGACGTCATTCACAGATTTCTGAAAAGTAATAAGACACGGGTTGCATACTGCGTGGGTCCTAACAAGCTAAAAACCAAGGGAAAAGAAACAGAAAAGCCAGCTTCTCAAAAAAAAAAAAAAAACGGATGAAACCTCCCCTCTTGTAGAAAATTGACGCTAAAGTGTTGGAAATAATTACTAGATTCAAAATTTTTATTTTAAAACGTGGCATCAACATTTAAGTGCACAAAAAAAAAGAATACCATTATCGCGCGCCGCCATTATCGATATCATCACGTCATTTGGTTGGCCAATTGCTTAACACAAAAGACTTTCTGCTTCACTTGCTTTCTGACAATAGATGCATCCAAGTGCCAACATGAAATCCAAATGTTGTGTTTTTAATATTTCAATGACTACGTTGTTTTCCGACAGTAAAACAAAACTAACGCGATTTTTCTTCCATAGTTTCCTACGGACACTCAAAAATTCTACAAACTACCTCAGACGCCGTCACTCACGCCTCTCGCCGTGAGGGGGAAAAACGGATATAGATAGTGGCCTGTTGTTGATTCTTGTGCATTTAATGCATGGCACACCTTGAGAATTAAAATGACGATAATAAACATTGCACTAACTAAAAGTTTAATACTTACAGTAGACGAGAGGAAAGTCATAACGGGTTGTGGCTTGTCCTGATGCCACAGCCGAACACTCCAGTCTGCACTGCAGCTGAGAAAAGCGTCGGACAAGAAAGGAGACCACTGAAGGCGATAGACAGGACCCTGTATGGAGAAACCAGCGTTGACATTACACATACAGTGACACTGAAATAGCTTCATGTGACTGTCGAAAGTAACTTGTGGTTGCCTTGGTGTTCTGAGTGACTGGGCGGCAAAACTCCCGCCTTTTTCTCAACCAATGAGAAGCAAAACTAAACCCAATCGTCACTTGCAAACATGACTTTTCCCGCGCTTGACGCCGGTTACATTCATAAGCTTTCCGTTCTGATTGGTTGATTCTGTTGTTTGTGTATGTTGCGAATGGCCAGCAGTAATTCCTTTGGTTTGGAGTTTTACGATACGCAATTGTAACATGGCTCTAAAGGGTTTCAATTCAACGTCGCTTCTTTTCACTTACGGTATGACCATGGTAGCTTTCAAGAAACTGTTCGTTATAGGAGCAAGAACACTTGTGAATATGTCCTTCCTCTGTTCCAGCAAGGTACCTAAAATCGAAGAGAAACTGTGAATAATTAACTTGTTTACATTTGCGATGTTTTTTGGCTTAAGTCCTCCGGGAAGTTGTGAAATTACTTTGCAGACACTTTTTCATTGAAATATCCAGGGAGTAGTAAAAAAGGAAAAACAAACAGGAAAAGAAATGGGATCTACTAATTTCCTGGGTTTGTGGTTTGGATTTATCGATCATGGAGAAACGAGGTTTTTTTGTAAGAGTAATGAGTCCAACTGTTTGTGGGGCGTTACCGTCAATCCATACTTTGTATTCCACGGAATCTACACTTTGAATAAAAATGATCTGAAGGCAAATGAAAGACGTTTAGTGCGTATGAAATGTATGTTGAATGTATGTTTATCCATATCTTACTTACTGCAATTTAATTTGGGCCTCTACTTATGTTACCAACCTGCAAAGAATTTACCTACTACAGAAAAGAGCAGTCCGGGCGATCTCCAAGGCTGACTACAAGGCTTCAAGTAAACCTCTTTTTGCAAATTTAAAAATTCTTGATGTCTTTAGTATCTACTCGCTCCAAGTAAGTTCTTTTATGTACTTATATCATCATGACGCTTTACCTACTGCTTTTAATCAAATCTTTCAAACTGGAAATCAGATTCATCAATATTCAACGAGATACTCTGACCTTTACCGACCTCATACCTGTAGAACAAATATCAAAAAATTTTCGATCCTGTTTCAAGGTCCTAGGATATGGAATTCATTACCGAGCAACATCAAAAACGCCCCGACTTTTAAATATATTCAAGCGTGTGATCAAACCATTTTTAAAGTGCAATCACCCCAAATATTTTTTCACTAAAATGAACCTTTGCACCACTTCGAAACGCGTTTCACCTTTCGTTTCTCTTTTTTACAATTGCTAACTTTTTATAGTATTTCAAAGTTGCGAAAAATTGAGCATCGTTGTTTCACGACCGAGTCAGAAGGGGAGTGGGTCTATTCCTGGGTTGACGTCACAAACTGATTTGCATCGCATCAAGTCTTTGTAAACATGCATGCAAATCAGTTTGTGACGTCAACCCAGGAATAGACCCACTCCCCTTCTGACTGTTCACTTTAAATTTAAAAAATGCTATCGTGTGGTATTTGCTTACATGTTGGAATCGTTTGGGTGAACATCAAAACAAAAGCCAGCCGCAAATCGTGATATAAGGGCGTCACTTTTCTTTCCTCCATCTTTCGACTGCTTGGCCACATTGATCCGCTTCAACTTCATTAGGTCTGTATATTATATAGGAACAACAAAAGCGAAAATTAATGCTTATTCGAAATATAGAGAATTTTAATTTCATTCGCCGGATTCGACTGCTTAAATTTGCAGCATGACAAAAATTAGACCGACAGACTAACTCCAGTTTATTTGCATAATTTTTATATGAATCCAACTCTTTACTCTTTCCTCACAATTTCCTCCCAGAAACTTAAGTTCCACAGCAATATTGGATATGAGCAGATTTTCTGGAAGTTACGTTGTATTCTTAGATAACGCCTGGATATCTTGAAATTATATCACATCTAAACTTCTCCGTCGTTATCCCTTCCCCGAAAATAGGAAGCCTAACATAAGGCCACGGATTGCTAGACTTAGCTTTTAGTTTAGCATTGCAAGCTGTTTTCTTTGAAAACTCAACTCTTTCCTCCGATAATCAATGATAGACTCTTCACGAAAACAAGCCTTTTTCGGAAGTAAACCGAAAAAGTCCTTTGAAGGAAGTTAAGACCAGGGTTTATATTTTCAGTTTTAACAGTAAATGATCTAAATAAGGTATTCTAATATGTTAGAGAGGATCGCGATTTTTATAGCCTTCGGTTTCACCCAGTGTTTCATTTCAGACACCAAGAAAAAGTCTCTTCTAGGCGGAACAAAAATCGAAAGAACTGGACGCTGTTACAGGTTCCACCTTTGCACATTGCAGTTTCAAAACCTATCGCAAAGTTTGGCTTGTAACCATTCATTAATAACTACTCTTACAAACAAATACTTCATAAAAAGGCTGGGCTCTTCCGTTGCCATGGCCACCGCTTCTCTCAACTGGTAAGACTGTTATAACAGTTGCTTTCTCACCTGCACACTCAAAGCCCTTTCTAATGGACCATTTGGTAACCCTGCCATCAGCTGAGATGGAAATGAGGATTTCATCTCTCTCTTCTCCAGCCCCCTGCTCTCTATCCACCCAGCGTACCTGCCAGACTGGGGATGAGTGCTTCCCCTGGCTCTCACTGCACATCAAAACAAGCTCTATTAATAACGATTTTCAATTCATTGAGTGCTGTGAAAACCAAAACCAAAGCAATAACTCTTGCCATTCACAACAGATGCCACAGCGCAACAAACCAATCAGAATACGAAGCAATTACGCGTAGCCGAAACAAAGCACGGGAACCTATCCCTCCTGGACTAACGTGCGGGAGGTCGCAGGTTCAAACCCCGGCTGGACAAACACTCAACTATACGAAAACGCATTTATATACCGTACATATCACATAGTTTCATGGCGGTTTACAATTCTTCTCTAGGATTAGATCAGACGTCAGCCTGTAAAGGCGCCTCTGTCAGCCGCTATCAGTCCATATTTGATCTCACCCAGCCACCCAACCCACACATGAATTTCAAAGACAGATGAAATATAGAGGTAGACCACCACACCGGGAACTACGTCGCCTACTATTTTTGAACAGTGTGTGGGTTCTTTAACGTCCCACAGATTATTAGGAACAAGTGTTGTGAGACGGGACCTACGGTTTATCGTCCTTATCCGCGAAGACTACAAAGTCTAACCGTTTGCAGATGTAATTACAAAGACAGCACTTTCTCCTCAATCATTTCAAGACCCTGAGTGTTGGTCCGGCCGGGGTTTGAACCTGCGACCTCCCCGGGGCCTGCACGGTAGTCCAGTGCTCTACCAACTGAGATAATAGGTCAGCAGTTAGCGAGCAAACCGGTCGGCACACGAGCAAGTGACCATCAATTTGGGTTTTGCTTCTCATCGGCTGAGAAGTGGAGCAAGTTTGGTTAACCAGTCACAGGGCGAAGAAAAGCAAAACCAAAGCAAATGAGAATTACTTTTAACGCTCAACTGAAAACCGCTCAAAATTAATGTGCAGTCATGACCAGTGCTGATGAGAAAACTGAACGCTTTTCATCTAAATAGCAAGACAAGAAGTACACACAGAAGAACAGCAAGGAGTTGATCCTTCACCTTGTTTTGTTCTCTTGTTATATTATTACCAGTTTAAGCTTGAACAGACAAAAAACTACAGAAATGGATACAAAAACTTTCACCAACAACTATAATAGGCTGTATACTTACAAACTATCCAAGGCAGGTGTGTCATTTCTGCTTCGCACATTATAGATTGCAATCGTACCATCATACATGCCAACCTACACAAACAGGAGTGCATGGCAAGTAAGTACGGAGACAAACACTGAAAAGAATACATTTGATACACTCACCTCACCCCTGTGAAACTAAACTAGCCCTCCATAACACTAGTTTAATGCATGTTACACTGTTTTTCATCCAGCAGGGGGGTAGGGGTGAGGACGGGGGGGGGGGGGGAGATAGACTGGCTTGAGGATGCGCCTTGCATTATAGGAAGAGAGTTATATGAGATAGCTCACAGCCTCTTTCATTTTGTTGGCAGGATAATCAACACTTTCCAAGGGGATACCTTCCTTGTCGTTAAACTTTATAGATGTGTTGCCTGCCTTACAGAGAGGTCAGTTATGTAACAAATTACTGGGATTTGGTCAGCACAAGAGGTGTCAACTGTGAAAGAATTCATTGTAAGAGTTTATTGGACACGCCTTTTTCCTCTGTTTGTGAGATCACACTACAATCAAGTCCTGACTTATACTCACAGCCAAAAGGTTGGGATGAGCAGCTGAGAAATCCACAGCAGTCACTCCACTACTGATGGAAATAACGCTCAGGGTACTGGAGGGGAAAAGAATAAAACTATACCTTATTATAAAATGTTCAAATAATTAGAAGCACTATGATTGGTCAAATTGGACTGCATTACAATGCAACATATGCACATGCCCTATGTCACACGCATGCATTGTGGAATTATAATGCATGCA